>OZ038509.1:13718402-13783402 GCA_964036315.1 Acanthosepion esculentum | reverse complement strand
AAAATGGTTACGAACAATTCTGTTTGTTAAAACAACAAACAAAATGGTTACGAACAATTCTGTTTGTTAAAACAACAAACGAAATGGTTATGAACAATTCTGTTTGTTAAAACAACAAACAAAATGGTTACGAACAATTCTGTTTGTTAAAACAACAAACAAAATGGTTATGAACAATTCTGTTTGTTAAAACAACAAACAAAATGGTTACGAACAATTCTGTTTGTTAAAACAACAAACAAAATGGTTTCGAACAATTCTGTTTGTTAAAACAACAAACAAAATGGTTACGAACAATTCTGTTTGTTAAAACAACAAACAAAATGGTTACGAACAATTCTGTTTGTTAAAACAACAAACAAAATGGTTACGAACAATTCTGTTTGTTAAAACAACAAACAAAATGGTTACGAACAATTCTGTTTGTCAAAACAACAAACAGAATTGTTCATAACCATTTTGCTTCTCACCAATCGAGGTGCAACGAAATGCACTGAAACAAGTTTGCATCTTTGTCGTAGGTAAATTGTTTTTGTCTATATGAAAAAATTATAATATATATATATATATATATATATATATATATATATATATATATATAATATGAAAAAACGATAATATATATATATATATATATATATATATATATATATATATATATATGCCCGTATGGTCAAAAAACATACATATATGCATATATACTTGCGCATCCATATTTCTTTCTCTGGTCTTATAGAAACAGTTCCCAATGTTATATAACAGAGTTATTAAGTATATATTAATGAATATACATAAAATCCAACGTTGACAGCACGGAGTTTCATGCAAATTTGCAATCTTCAGGTGCGGAATACCGGTAGGAAGCGCATCCTGGTGGTGATGATTTAAAATTACGTGTTAAGTCTTGTTTATTTTATTATTGATGCCTATAGTATTATAATTAATTATTTATAATTTATATAATTCCAATTCATAAGTTCGAAAGACGGAGAATTAAAAAAAATAAAAATTAAAAAGTATTTTAAATACAATAAAATTAAAATTATGTAAACACTTTATGTATCAAGGGGAGTAACTCTCTTTTTTGCAAAAAATACAGTTGTCTTATGGAATAAATTAGTACTTACGATATTATTTATAGGTTACGACTATATATCTAATGTGTCTGGAACCTAGCCTTGTACTTACAAAGGTGAAATTACATATATACACGTTATAAATTAGTCGAGTACGATAATATAGGATTATATATGTGCGTAGATATATGCCAAATGTTATTATTGATATAGTTCTATGAATATTAATTGCTTTAAACTATATTATTACATTATATATATATATATATATATATATATATATATATATATATATATATGTATATGATGTAATGATATAGCCATTCAACCACACACACACACACACACACACACACACACACACACACACACACATACATATATATATATATGTAATTGAATGGATATGGATTTGTGATCTTCAAACTCAGATAAGATAAATAAAATAATTTAAAATTATGTAAACACGTTATGTATCAAGGGGGATAACTCTCTATTTTGCATAAAATACTGTTATAACATTTAAAGTACTGTCTTCTGAAATAATCTTAATACTTACGATGTTAAAATAATAATAGGTTAAGACTATATATCTAATCTGTTTGGAACATAGCCTTATACTTACAAAGGTGAAATTACATAGACACACGTTATAAATTAATCGAGCACGATAACATATGTGTATAGATATATAAAAATGTTATTTATAATGGGTTCTATGAATATTAATAGGTGTTACATATTATATTAATATTCATAAAATCTACTTTAAAATCTATTTTAATCGGGGTCAATGTGTTTGAACAGATGTTTAGTTTTATGGATACATGTAGGCATAAATTCGTTTCTCGTTTTTATCATTAGGGTTACTTAAGTGCTTTAATATAATAAGCTTCTCCAACAAACACAAGTCACATCTGTCTCCCTTTCCATTGTATGGTTTAGCTTTCGCGATTATACTCCAAATAATGGTTTGTTTGTGATGGTTGATTTTTGAATCGCCAAACATACTTTGAAAGTGTAGTTTTTGCATTTGATATTGTTCAGCGTCATTTTGTAGTCGAAAAAAAGCGAGTTCCAGCTATTGTCGGTGGATCCACAGTAATAATTAACATCATCGTTTAAATTGATCGTAGTTCGGTAGATTTTGGTTTCAGTCATGCACAGGTGATTTAGTCGGCAGGTTACGTTTTTACAGTTGTTGCATTGAATTTTAGTAGGATTATTATTGAGTGTTTTGTTTTTGGGCTTGCTTAATATATCATTGCGATATATAATTATCGATGTTTTTTGTACAGTTATAGCTTACCTTAATATTATTTTTGTTGAAAATCTTTTTTAGTGTTGGCGAATGACCGGAGTATGTGTGAATTAAATTTAGGAAAATTCTGCCTACATTACTTTGGACGTTGCTATTGTAAGGAGGGTTGAACCATATTATATTACGTTTGCGTTGTTTTAGTTCACTTCTTATCTTTATTGTCTTATCTTTATTGTTTTATCTTAATTTATCTGTCTTTTACCTTTATGGGTTGCGGCATTCTATAGGCTCCTGAAAAAATTATTTCGGTTGAGCTCTCTGGGGAGGAAGTGTGGTTTTGTAAACAGTGACTATTACGGCTCATAATGCAAGACTCTTCGGTAAATCGAATCGAGTTCTCTCTGTCACCGTGTGTTTATCTAAAAATAAATACGCTTAAATTCTCCATCCCTGCCGTGCGTCAACGGCTTAGTGGTAGAATCCCTGACTGACACTAATTCAGTTGTGTTTCGACCCTAGCTAGAGGCAAACGGACGTCTAGCCACACTGATGAGTTGTGATACAGCGAAACAGTCTGTCTGTGGATGACAATATATATATATATATATATATATATATATATATATATATATATATATATAGCGATGAATTAAATAAATAAATAAATATAAATACAAGTACAAGCCCACCCATGAATACAGATCTATAACTCAATGTTAGATTGTAATTATATAATTACGATATAACGTTGCTTCCGCGAGATTCAGAGATTTTGAAAATACTAACGCTCGTATCAAAGAGTTCATCGCCATTGTAAATACCTGAAGATTGTACTGAAGATGAAACCCCGAGTCGTACTTTCGATGTAAAGTAACATGTATATTTATCAATATATATATATATATATATATATATATATATATATATATATATATATATTGATAAATATATATATATATATATATATATATATATATATATATATATGTGTGTGTGTGTGTGTGTGTGTGTGTAAGTGAATATTGAAGTCAACACTCAGAGGCGACAGGCTGTTTCATGCTAAACGCAATCGCCAGGCCACGTGTGTTGTTTTTTTCTTAACTATTAGTCGATAAATCACCTAACACAGGTGGCCTGACGATTGCGTCTAGCATGAAACAGCCTGTAGAAACAGCCTGTAACCACTCAGTGTTGAATTTCATGTTCACTTTTATATTTACATACGCTATATCTCTGATTATGAGCATTTTGTCTCATAAATATAGCACACCGTAAATCTATATTTCTGTTATAATTATTTTAAAATATAAAAAAAATTATTTTGCAAAACAAACGTTCCAATCTGAGGGAGTTAATCGGAAATTGATATAAATGTAAAATGGCATTATATGTTACATGCATTTTAATATGTTGTTGCTATATTCGTAATAAATTTTGTTGAGTGTTGGTTGAGTTTGATAGAGAGGGCCTCGAGAATTTGAAGTTTTTTTATTATTTTCGTGGTGTAGTATATTGATGTTGTCAAGTATTTTTCTCTATTTACATTTTTCGGACTATTGTCCTCATCTTTGTCGACATATTTCTTACAACGTTTCGGCCATTGTACGCTCCGGCCTTCCTCAGGTGGTTGGAATGTCGAACTGAACACTTTATATCGCTCACTGGGGTACACTGTTCTAGTTCCACGTGCCATGTCTAATGGATGTCAATTATCAGTTATCACCGATTAATTCCCCTCTCCAAGTTCTGCACCGCCTTAACCAGGTGGAGAACTTGGAGAGGAGAATTAACAGAAGATAACTGATAACTGACTTTCATTAGACATGGCACCTGTAACTAGAACAGTCTACCCCAGTGAGCGAAATAAAGGGTTCAGTTCGACATTCCAACTACCTGAGGAAGGCCGGAGCGTACAACGGCCGAAACGTTGTAATAAATATGGCGACAAAGATGAGGACAATAGTCCGAAAAATGTAAATAGTGTACATAATACCTCATCTCGGAAATATAGACATATACTGAAGAAGGCCGGAGCGCATAACGGCCGAAACTTTGTAATAAATATGGCGACAAAGATGAGGACAGTAGTCCGAATAATGTAAATAGTGTACATCATACATCATCTCAGAAATATAGCCAGATACTGAAGTATTTTTCTGGATTGTGAAGGTGGACAGGAATGTTGGCTTAACGAACAAAACATTATCAAGACGTCTTACACTTCATTTGTTGGTTACAAGTTCTACTGTATAACATCTAAAAACATATTCCTGTTCACCTTCACAATACAAGAAAATACTTGTTGACAACACCAATATATTACACCGTAGGCAGGAATAAGTTAAAACTCAAACCTATGATTTAATATGAAATTATGTAACGAGGTCAATTTTTAAATACCAAAACCTTTATTTTAGTATGGAAATATGAAACAAGTGTTTTATTTTAAGACTAAAACTCATAATTTAGTATCAGATCATTGCAAAAGTTTGTGCTCCATTTTCATTGTTAATATAAAATGACTGCAACTGGACACTAGAGTTTGTTTTTCAAATTCTTTCAAATTTTTCCTTCGTTTCCCTTTCCTTTTGCAACAGTTTCAATGTATCATGCCATTGTAAAAGTTCATGCCCGATTTTCATTGTTAATATAAAATGACTGCAACTGGACACTAGAGTTTGTTTTTCAAATTCTTTCAAATTTTTCCTTCGTTTCCCTTTCCTTTTGCAACAGTTTCAATGTATCATGCCATTGTAAAAGTTCATGCCCGATTTTCATTGTTAATATAAAATGACTGCAACTGGACACTAGAGTTTGTTTTTCAAATTCTTTCAAATTTTTCCTTCGTTTCCCTTTCCTTTTGCAACAGTTTCAATGTATCATGCCATTGTAAAAGTTCATGCCCGATTTTCATTGTTAATATAAAATGACTGCAACTGGACACTAGAGTTTGTTTTTCAAATTCTTTCAAATTTTTCCTTCGTTTCCCTTTCCTTTTGCAACAGTTTCAATGTATCATGCCATTGTAAAAGTTCATGTCCGATTTTCATTGTTAATATAAAATGACTGCAACTGGACACTAAAGTTTGTGTTGGTGTCGATTCCTTGTGTGTTCTGGATTGAAAACTTGCATAGTCCAGTTGCGAATCAGACTTTGTCGAATGTTGACATTTCGTCCACAAATGAATGCTTTAAAGATGGTTGATGAAAAGTAGCAGTTTCGCCATATTATGCTCTATCAATTTCGGAAAGAAGTAAGCGTCAAAACTGCGACAAAAAACATCCAATCGGTTTATTTGGATCGGGCTCCAGCAGTCGTATGAACAAAAATACTTTGGCATGTTTCGTCACGGTGATTTTCATCGGAAAAAATCAATAACGATCTGGGCAAACTTCAACGGACGTGTTTATTAAAAGTGTTATTAAAACGTGTTTATTTTTTTTCATAGTTCTCTCTTCATTTTGTAATTTCTATTTTTCTTTATTTTTAGTCTGTTATGTGTTTTTTTTTAACTTTTTTTTCTACTTGATAAAAATTATTTTTTCTTTCCTATTTTCGCTGTTCCATTTGTTTGTCATATTTTCCTCTTTCATTCGTCATTATTTTCTTCTACTTGTAATTTTCTCATTCATTTTTCCTGTTGTTTTTGTTCAATCCTCTTTCAACTTCATTCATTTTTTTAATTCAATCTCTTCTGCTTTGCTACCTTTTTTCAAATTCTTTCAAATTTTTCCTTCGTTTTCCTTTCCTTTTACAATTTCAATGTATCATGCCATTTTAAAAGATCATGCCCGATTTTCATTGTTAATATGAAATTACCTCTATACTTGTTTTGGTGCCGATTTCTAGATTGAAACCTTGCATCGTTCAGTTGCGAATCAGACTTTGTTGAATGTTGGAGTTTTGTCTACAACTGAATGGCTTAAAGATGGAGGATGAAAAGTAGCAGTTTCGCCATATTATGCTCTATCATTTTCGGAAAGCAGTCAGCGTCGGATCTGCGACAAAAAAAAATATTCAGTCGGTTTATTTGGAACGGTTTCCAGCAGTCGTACGAACAAAAATACTTTGGCAGGTTTCGTCAGGGTGGTTTTCATCTAACCAATCAACCAAGGAGGTAACTGCTAAGAGTTTGAAAACCTATATCTCAACTGACTTTCGCCATTTAAAAAGACTTAAGTTGAAGAAAAAAAACGATTTTGGCCTTAAAGATGGCGGATGAAAAATCGCCATTTCCCTATATTATACGCTATGAATCTCGGGAATGAGTAAATGGTGGAACTGCGACAAAAACACTCAGAAGGTTTATTTAGACCATACTCCAGCTCATTGTGCTCCATTTTCATATAAAATGACCGCAATTGGACACTGGCGTTTGTTTTGGTGTCAATTTCTTGTGTGTTCTGGATTGAAAACTTCCATCATTCAGTTGAGAATCAGACTTTGTCGAATGTTGACATTTCGTCCACAAATGAATGGCTTAAAGATGGTGGATGAAAAGTAGCAGTTTCGCCATATTATCCTCTTTGAATCCAGGAAAGAAGTAAGCGTCACAACTGCGACAAAAACATTCAGAAGGTTTATTTAGACCATACTCCAGGTCTTGGGACAGTCAAATGCACTCCTTCAGATTTTGTCAACGGTGGGGAACCTAAACGATAAAATACGCCCCTGGCGATACAAACGATCAAACGATCAAATACGCCCCTGGCGATACTCGATGTAGACGCTTTGTTGGAGAATAAATCGAATATTTAGACGAAAGATATTGCTAATAGTTTGAAAACCGATATCTCCACTGACTTTCGCCATTTGAAGAAACTTGGGTTGAAGATGTAAGACCGATTTTGGCAAATCGAAAAGGTGTCATTTTTCCACACAACACAAGACTGCGTGTTACACAACAGAGTTTTCAGAAGCTTAAAAAGTTTAAATGGAAAACTCTCCAGCATCCACCGTATTCTTCTGGCTTGATTCCTTCAGGTTTTAATTTTTTTCCGGGCTCAACAGAACAATTTAAATGACAAATGATTTGACTCTGTACAGTCGAAAATACCTTAAAATCAAAGGATGGAAAATTGAACTTTTTCCATATCATGCTCTATGAATTTCAAAAAGGGGTAAGCGACAGAACTGCGTCAAAACATTCAAGTTTATTTGAAATGGTACTTAAGCTCTTAGGATGGTCAAAAAGTAGTTTGACAGATTTATTCAGGATGAGTTTAACCTACATCTGTCACTATTTCTGAGATGAGGTCTTGTAACTATTTACACTATTTACATTGTTCGGACTGTTGTTCTCATCTTTATTGCCATATTCACCTTCAACATCTGTCTATATTTCTCAGATGACGTATTGTAACTATTTACACTATTTACATTGTTCGGACTGTTGTCCTCATCTTTATTGCCATATTCACCTTCAACATCTGTCTATATTTCTGAGATGACGTATTGTAACTATTTACACTATTTACATTGTTCGGACTGTTATCCTCATCTTTATTGCCATATTCACCTTCAACATCTGTCTATATTTCTGAGATGAGGTATTGTAACTATTTACACTATTTACATTGTTCGGACTGTTGTCCTCATCTTTATTATTATATTCCCGACGTTGTACACTCCGGCTTTTTGCAGGTGATATTTCTTGGATGTTACTAAGGGAGACTTAACTGAAACTGAGATATCCAAATGCATGTCACGTCGAATTATAAAAGTTTAACCTAGTCTACTAAATAAATGGTTCGAAATTGCATGAAATATCACCTGAAGAAGCCCAGATTGTACAACGGCCGAAACGTCGTGAATATCGCAATAAAGATGAGGACAACAGTCGGAATAATGTAAATAGTGTAAACGGTTTTTACCTAATCGTTCAAGCACGCTCCGGGGAAACTTCCGACCTCAATGTAGACGCTCTGCTTGTCATCGCGTAGAATAAACCGAGTGTTTCGACGAAGGATGTTGCTAAGTGTTTGAAAATCGATATTTCAACTTCCTTTCACCATTTGAAGAGACTGGGCTTATGAAAAATGGCCGATTTTGGCTAATTTTGAAAGGTGTCATTTTCCACCAAAAACAACACAAGGCCGCAGAAGCTAAAAAGAAGCTTGAAATTGGTATTCTCTGGGCTTGACCCTTTCGGACTTTCATTTCTTCCAGTATTTACAAAATAATTTAAATGTCAAAAATTTGACTCTGTAAAAGTCAGTCAAAAATTATCCCACAACCTTCTTCCAGAAAAAAAATAACCACGAAGTTTCTACAAAAATGGCAACAACAAGGTGATGTGGAATGATGTTAAATCAATTCTGACAATGTCAATCAGTTATGTGATACACGCTTAACCAGATTTTTTTCCGCAGTAGGTTGCCATTTCTTTCTGCGGTAGACCAGGGCTATAGAACCCGGTATGTCCTGTCATTTACCCATAGCTGGAGGGAGAAGAAGAGGTTTCATACCTTTCCCAAGGGTATTAGCACGTAAGTGAATGTAATGGATTCGACCGGAATTCGAACTCGGCTCTCCGATTCCTCAATCCGAGACGCTATCCATTCAGTCAGTTTTGCAATGATCTAATATTAAATTATGAGGCTGGATAAGACATTTTTACACCAAAATCTTGATTTAATTAAAAGAAAAAGTCAGATGGATTGAAGTTTTAAACACCAAAACATATCCCGTACGATCACCGAGGTTAAACAACGTCATGTATAGTCAATGCTTAGATGGGTGACCGCTTAGGAATATCAGATGCTGTAAGCTTGGGTGTGTGGGTGAGCTAATTGATAACGGCTCAGAATTAGAAGTGGAAGAGCCGAGTTCAAATCCCAGTTGGGTTCGTTATATTCACTTACGCGCAAATACCCCCAGCTATAGGTTAATTAGTAAGACTCGTATCACTAAAATCCTTAATATCTCAAAAAAGAAAATCTCTCACAATATAAAAATATTTTCTTGGCTTTAAATAACCTGCAAATGGTTGATAAGCCGTAGTAAACGAATCAATTTTACACTCTTTTTACCTTTTTTCTCTGTTACACACACACACTCTCTCTCCCCACTTTCCCACTTTTTTTCTATTTTGACTTTTATATCTTTTTCTCTCTTTCCCTCTCCTTTATCTCTCTCTCTCTTTTACTCCCTTCGTTTTTCCCTCACTTTGTTTCCTTCATTCTCTCTCTTTCTACCCTTTTTTTTCTTTGTCTACTACCCACCCCCTATCTATCTATCTATCTATCTATCTATCTCTATTTCTGAATTAACTAGTAGAACTTGTATCAGTAAAAATCATTATCTCCGAAAAGAATTCTTACAATGTAAAGAAATATTTTCTGGCTTTAAATAACCTGCAAAAGGTTGATAAGCCGTAAAAAACAAAAATCAGCCAATCAATTCCAAAAACCTTTTATTTATTTTTAATTAGCCATATTTTTAGTATTCTGACTTTCAAAATCCGTTAATATCGATCTGTTTTTTGTTGTTTTAATATTGACCGAGGCGGCCGATATGCGTAAAGCCGGTTCAAATTCTAATTTCTATAACGATACAGGCTTTTTTTAGTCGCTTAACGTGAATCGCGTTGTCTCGTTAATGTAAATTTTGTTACTGCGGAATAAAATTCTTCTGATGCACCACGATAATCATCGAAACGTAAGATCGAAGCTTTGTAAATGGTCTCATATATTTACCAGAACACAATATGTCCATATGCATGTTTCTGAATCTATGTCTATTGATTTGGTTAATTTTGTTTAGCGGCATTTCAATCGCTATGGGTTCTCTGATTCCGACATTTAAATATTTTGAACACAATTTTACGGCTTTAACTACATATAAAATGTATTGTTGACCATTTTATTATAAAATTTATTGTTGGTAATTCTGTTTTAAAAATGTATTGTTGGTAATTTTACTATAAATATGTATCATTGGTAATTTGTTTATATAAAAAATGTATTGCTGGTATTTTTACTATAAAAATATATTTTTATACTTTCATAGTGTTTTGTTTCTGGATTTCTGGATGCAGATCCTACGCATGCCCCACCAAAATATTACCATGCCGCATCGGTGGTCCATGTGCCCCACGTTGGGAATCATTGCCCTATAAGGAAACATTTGGCATTTATTGACCGAGAAGCCAGTAATGCTTTCGGCTGAAATTTATCAAATATTTCTATTGAAACTATTGAATTTTATTCACACTTTCTCGATCCTAATGGTGGATAAACTTTATCGAAAACAAGTACAGTAATATCTGTCTATATTTCTGAGAAGAGGTATTGTAATTATTTATATTATTTACATTGCTCTGACTGTCCTCCTCATCTTTATTGCCACATTCACGGCGTTGCGGACGTTGTACGCTCCGGCCTTCTTCAGGATCTGTCTATATTTCTGAGATGAGGTATTGTAATTATTTACATTGTTCAGACTGTTGTCCTCATCTGCGTTGCCATGTTCCGATAGCTAGGAACCATAACTGGCGCTACCACCGCGGATGAGGGTGAACCTCGGAACAACAGCAATTACGGGTTGGTTCCACACTCCTCAAAACATTCAAACTATCGACCAGAGGCCTTTCTGCCGGATGTAGTTTACCGTCATACCCATGACTAGTGTCTGTGTTTTATAACTTAATACCCGTCCTGGGTATGACGATAAACTACATCCGCGCCCTGGGTAAGACGATAAACTCTCTGATCAGGGGGTTTTGAGGTGTGTGGAACCACCTTTTAATTGCTGGTGTTCACAGGTTCACCCTAACCCGGCGTGGTAGCACCTGTTAGGATCTCAGCTATGGGAAAATAGTTAACCCCCGAAACTGGGGTCAAAACACTATGAAAGTGTAAAAATAGGTCTTAATACCAGAAATACTTTGTAAAAAATTATTACCAGCAATAAATTTTTGAAGAAAAAAAAAAATACTGCCAGCAATACATTTTTGAAAAGAAATATTACCAACAATATGTTTTTGAAAAAAAATTTTACTAGCAACACATTTTTGAAAAAAATATTACCAGCTATATATTTTTGAGGAAAATATATTACCAGCAACGTTTTTGAAAAAAAATATTACCAGCAATACAGTTTTTAAGGAAAAATATTACCAGAAATAGATTTTTGACAAAACAAATTATTACCAGCAATAAAAATTTTGTCGGCATAAAATAACCCATTGAGGTTGATAGGCCGTATAACAAAACAAACCAAACCAAACCAAACTAAACCCAAAATTCTTACAATCTAAAAATATTTTCTGGCTTTAAATAACCTGCAAAGGGTTGATAAGCCATAAAAAACAAAATCAATAAATCAATATAATTTAATGCTTTTCAAAAGCTTTATGGATATTAAATCAAAATATCTTCTTTGCGCGTTTTCCAGTTCATAAACAATTCTTCAAGAAAGATCGAATAGTGTTATCCAGTTCTTGAAATATCTTATATGATGTTTGTTTATAAGAAATCTGTAAAAGTCTGCCGTGTTGCAAATGTGCTCATACAAGATTTGGTCAAAATGAATGCGTGTTCTTACAAGAGATCTAATAGCTGAAGCCTATAAAATATAGTAAAACGAGTACAAAAGTCGCAGGATTCTAAATATAATCCGCTACACAATCTTCTTTTTCAATCGTGACACGTGGGTAGGTCAAAAAGTAATACCTGTTCTTCTTTAATGACAGCAGAGTTAATATAAAAGCACTCAAAGTATACCAAAAAGAAAACAAAAGTTTGAGGATTCCATATCTAGTCGACAACTTCCGCTTCTTCCTTTTCAATCGGGGCACGAGTGTCGGTCAAATAGTTCATGTCTGCTCTTACAACAGATGTAATAATGGTAATTGTACTTTTGATATTGGTTAATGCCAAAATTCCCTATAACAGTTGTTCCCAACCGATTTTGGACCATGCCCCACTTTGGTATTTCGAAACTTTCTGGTGCCTCCTTTAATATTTAATTCTTACATATTCAAAATTTGAATGCAATTCGTGTGAAGGAAGCAAACTAAATGCTCACACGCGCTGATATGGCTGACAAAACATGGGCTCTTCCAGGAACATGCATCACACCCTCTCCTTTGTTGACCGAGACAGGCGATTGTGGGGAGACGGAAAATACACTGTATGCCAATTACACATGTACGTACATACACACAAAATATTTTTATGTATGTCTACTGTATATGCATCGTATGTATTAACAGGCATGAACATTAAGTCTCACTCAGACTCACTAGAAAACAATTCAGTCTTAATAACTCATTCACGAATTGCCCTCTTATTCTGTTGTTATAGTAAGCCGAAGGGTGAAGATCCTACGCATGCCCCACCAAAATATTACCATGCCCCATCGGTGGTCCATGTGCCCCACGTTGGGAATCATTGCCCTATAAGGAAACATTTGGCATTTATTGACCGAGAAGCCAGTAATGCTTTCGGTTGAAATGTATCAAATATTTCTATTGAAACTATTGAATTTTATTCACACTTTCTCGATCCTAATGGTGGATAAACTTTATCGAAAACTAGTACAGTAATATCTGTCTATATTTCTGAGAAGAGGTATTGTAATTATTTATATTATTTACATTGCTCTGACTGTCCTCCTCATCTTTATTGCCACATTCACGGCGTTGCGGACGTTGTACGCTCCGGCCTTCTTCAGGATCTGTCTATATTTCTGAGATGAGGTATTGTAATTATTTACATTGTTCAGACTGTTGTCCTCATCTGCGTTGCCATGTTCACGACGTTTCGGCCGTTCTACGCTCCGGCCACAAGAACACATGGCCCAGTGGATAAAAGCGTTGGTTGAATCCAGTGACCTGACCCATAGTGTTGTGAGTTCAATACCTGGCTACAGCTGTAGTGAACAAAAATTTGGAGAGTTGAGTCATGGCACGTGGAACTAGGCAAGAGGCATGTCACGTGGAACTAGAACAATCTACCCCCGGTGGAAAAAGACAGGAGCGTACAACAGCCGAAATGGCGTGAATATGAAGATAAGTCCGAACAATGTAAATATTGTAAATAATTACAATACCTCATCTCAGAAATATGGAAAAAGCCTGACGAAGGCCGGAGCGTACAGCGGCCGAAACGTCGTGAATATGGTAACAAAGATATAGACAGCAGTCCGAACAATGTAAATGATGTAAATTACTACAGTAATGTATTGTAAAGGGAAAATCGATTTGCTGTTGTATGAAAAGATTTGAATATTGCATTTGTAAGGTCCCCACATCGACGCGTTTGCTTCTACCGGCGGCTACTACGTCTGAATAAAGAACTACACACTCTGTTCTTTGCCGGCGACCTCCACACAGCATGCCTGGCAGTTTAATATTGTTTCCACCCACGAGTAACGGTTACGGGAATACAATCAGGTCCGTGGCCTGAGAGTTTGCAATGAATGGGTGAACCTGAAGTCAGGTGGACCGCAAGTAAGAATTTACACTCCAAAATTAGTTCAGATATTTTTATTTTTTTTATGTTACCACTTTCTAGCCCTCCTCCCGGCCTTGGCGACGGACCTGAATACCAGCAACATTACCATCGTCATACAAGAATATTGTTGCTACCTACTTTATAATTATTATTATTAAACATATTGAGTGATATAACTCCTCCAGTATTTTGCAACATTTAAAGAAGAGCACCATTTACGAAAAGAAAAAGGAAAGGTATAAAGTTTAACAATGTTTCGACATTATGTCTTCCTTCTTCAAGTTATATTTAAAAGTGGCATACAAGTATAAAAATATCAAAAAATAAAAGTCTTTGTACAAACGTCGCTTGTCTCAGCACAACAAACCGAATGGAACGGAGCCAGTGAAAATAGAATGCAACTCACATGAGAGTTACATGATAGGAAGCGTGTTCATTTTTAAAAATTTTCCGTTAGTTGATTAGTTATTAAGAGCGATTAATCAATTAGTCTTATCAATAAATCTTATGGAAATCTCCTCTCATTTTGTCTATCGTACCCCACCCGGGTGGGATGTTAATAGTTTGCATCTGTAACTATCTTCATGCGTTCTAAGGGTTGAAATGTCGGGAGATTCTGGATATGTCTTTCAGAATGTGTAACTTAATCGAGAAACATTTTTGCATATTTTTTGGTATAATTCCGAGTGCTCGAATAACCGCTGGAATTGTCTGTGTTTTGAGATGCCACATCTTCTGAATTACAGAACAATTGTTGAACAATTTGACTGAAATATTTGCACCAACAGAGATTTTTACTTTAATCAGTACGCGCTTTTTTCCGGCAAAGATTTTACAGTTATATCGGGCTTTTCCGTCAGTTTGCACCGGAAAAATTCCCGCGCACAGATATATTTTCATTAGCTGTCACAGAATTTGGTCTGTGTTCTCAACAAGTTTTTCCCTGTAGTTGGTTGAACTTGTCACACATTGCCCACTGAATATATTGGCATATTCTGTCATGGCGTTGAATATATTCTGTTGGGGTTAAGAACGTGCAGCCTGACACCGAGTGGTCAGTAGTTTCTGGAAACAAGCCACAAATTTTGCATAGAGGGTGACATCATTTTCGGGAATAATATAATAATATTTAATTATTATTATTATTATTATTATTATTTTTATTTTCTTTGATATCTGACGTTTACACATTTCTTTCCGGGTCCCGCCCAGGGACCTAAGGTTAGAAATGGCATCATGACACTTTCCACTGCAAAGAAAAAAAAATAATTACATAGATAAAGCCCTTCGTAAAGTGTGGGCTGTACTTGTCAGAAGAAAATCTTAAAAATTGTTTTCACTGAAGCAGACGTTAAACGCATGTGAGCGTTATCGCTTACTCTACTTTCCCTTTCTTTCCTTCTTTCTTTTTTTCACTGGAGCCAAACAGCGTCTCTGATATACAGGCTGTCCCTTAATGGGACACATTTTAAATGGATTATAAATCTTGGATTATAAAGCGGACATAGAGTACGAAATATATTTATTACATAACAATATACAAGAGTTCCACATATTATCGAACATTTGGATATTACATCCCTGAGATGGTCACCACTATGAAAAGAATATGCACGAGCTCGCTCTCTCATTTCAAACACAGGAAAGCCCTAGAAAATAACGGCGAGGCTCGAGATGTGGCTCTAGATATCTCGAAAGCGTTTGACTTCGGCACGCTGGTCTTCTACATAAGCTCCAGGGCTACGCTATTACTGGACAGTTGTTTGATTTAATCCAATCGCTCCTATCAAATTGTGAAATGAAGGTCATTTCACACGAACGCGCATGTCCCCAAGGGTCTATCATGGATCCTACGCTGTTTCTGATCTTCATCTCTGATTTTCCTAATGCCATCAATTCCCAAGTAGGCATTTATGCTGATGACACTACCATTTACTGTCTCAATAGGAAATCCGCCAGACCTGGCAAAGTTAACCTGGCCGCTGCTCTTGAAAAGGACCTCCAATTTGTGGTTAATTGGAGCAGAAAATGGCTCGTAAATTTTAATGCCTCCAAAACGAAACTGCTCTCATTTAACTAACATAGAAAATCCTTTCCTGCCCGCCATCAGCATGGCTGATGCAAGACTCATGGAGAGAGTCTCACTGCGGCTTCTCATTTTCAACTGACTTGAAGTGGAACGACTACATCGAATCAATAGCTGCATCTACTGCAAGGAAATTTGGATCACTGTGTCGTTACCAGAATGTTTTACTCGTCAGAATCCATCTTGCACATCTACAAATTTATCACTGGTCCGTGAATTGTATACTGTTGCCATATTTGGTCTGGTGCTCCTGCTATTCATCTCGAGATTATTGACAAAATCCAAAAGAAGGATCGGCAATATAATCGATCCTGACTTGGCATCTCGGCATCAGTCTCTTTCTCACCGACGTGACGTGGCTTCCCTCTGTGTCTTCTACAAATATTTTCATGGCAACTTTTCTGACAAGCTTTTTTCACTGGTGCCCGGACTAGGTGAGTTTAAGTGTGCTACAAGATTGGCATCTAAGTCCCACACTTTTACTGTTGAATTAGTTAAATGTAACCGCCACTTCTACTCCAAAAGTTTCTTCTCTCGCACTTCTCGCCTGTGGGACTCCCTTCCTATTTCTCGCTTTCCTGATAGCTACAATCTCCAAAACTTTAAATGCAAAGTCAATCACCATCTTCTATCTACTTGAACCACGTTCAGCTTTTATCCTTTCCTCGGTCCCTCTCATAACCGGTCTTTTTCTCCCAACTTCATTCTCTGTAACCCCCTACGTACCAGTGGCATTCCCGCCTTGCATAGAGTGAAATAATTAAAGGAATATATTTAAAATACCTCATCTCAAAAATATAGACAGATCCTGAAGGAGGCTGGAAAGCACAACGTCAGACACTTCGTGAATATGGTAATAAAGTTTTGGACAACGGTGCGAACAATGTAAATAGTGTAAATAGTTACAATATCCCATCTCAAAAATATAGAGAGATGTTGAAGGTGAATATGACAATAATAAAGGGGACGACAGTCTGAACAATGTAAATAGTGTAAATAGTTACACATCTCAGAAATATAGACAGATCCTGAAGAAGTATGGATCGTACAACGGCCGAAACGTCGTGAATCTGACAATAAATATTTGGATTACGGCCCGAATGATGTAAATAGTTTAAATAGTTAAAATATCTTATGTAAAAAATATAGACGAATCCTGAAGAAACACGGGACATACAACAGTCGAAATGTCGTGAATATGACAATAAAGATGAGGACAAAAGTCTGAACAATGTGAATAGTGTAAATGGTTACAATACCTCATCTCGGAAATATAGACAGATGTTGAAGGTGAATATGGCAATAATGATGAGGACAACAGTCCGAACAGTGTAAATAGTGTAAATGGTTACAATACCTCATCTCAGAAATATAGACAGATGTTGAAGGTGAATATGGCAATAAAGATGAGGACAACAGTCCGAACAATGTAAATAGTGTAAATGGTTACAATACCTCATCTCAGAAATATAGACAGATGTTGAAGGTGAATATGGCAATAAAGATGAGGACAACAGTCCGAACAATGTAAATAGTGTAAATTGTTACAATACCTCATCTCAGAAATATAGACAGATGTTGAAGGTGAATATGGCAATAAAGATGAGGACAACAGTCCGAACAATGTAAATAGTGTAAATTGTTACAATACCTCATCTCAGAAATATAGACAGATGTTGAAGGTGAATATGGCAATAAAGATGAGGACAACAGTCCGAACAATATAAATAGTGTAAATAGTTACAATGCCTCAGCTCAGAAATATAGACAGATGTTGAAGGTGAATATGGCAATAAAGATGAGGACAACAGTCCGAACAATATAAATAGTGTAAATAGTTACAATACCTCATCTCAGAAATAGAGACAGATGTTGAAGGTGAATATGGCAATAAAGATGAGGACAACAATCCGAACCATGTAAATAGTGTAAATAGTTAGAATACCTCACCTGAGAAATATAGACAGATGTTGAAGGTGAATATAGCAATAAAGATGAGGACAACAATCCGAACCATGTAAATAGTGTAAATAGTTACAATGCCTCAGCTCAGAAATATAGACATTTTTAAAATTTTCTTTGTTATTTCTTTCTTTTTTATCTCTCTATCATTTACAAAGGCAGATTTTAAAAAAAGAAAAAAAGAAAAGAAACTATTTCGCTCGTGCGTTGTGTCATCTTAATGCACAATCTGCAAACGCTATAATGCCGAGGTAGACAAGGTATTTGCATATTCCTGATCTTTGTAATGGCCAGAAACATCGTCGAAAGCGTTACATCACAAACGTTTGCGTCATATTTTTATTACAAAGAACATGCACAGAGATGTTGTCCAAAGGCTTCTTTTAAAACGGACTCTTTTATCCATTTTTTTTTCTTAATCTTATTTTAATATTTTCTTCCTTTGTTTGCATACAAGAGAACGAATGTGTGGAAGACACACAGGAGGACTGATATTATATAACAGTTCTGTAGTCTTTTCTTTGTTTCTGGCGATAATTTTCTGTTTCTTAATACTTTGCTTAGCTTTTGGAAGGCAACTTTCGCTATGCCGATGCACTTTCGGATTTCGCTGTCACATTTTCCGTTCGCTATTAAAACACTTCATAGATATTTGAATTTTTCAACTTGCTTTAAAAGAAAAGAGTCAAAAACGAAAGGAGATAGAGAGAGATAGATAGCAAGTTGGGTAGCAGACAAAGAAAACAAAGGTAGATAGAGAGAGTGAAGAAGCAAAGGAAACGAAAAAGCGAAAGACGAGGAAAAAGAGGAAGACGAAGAGATCAGTAAGTAAAGGGAGAAAAAGAGAATGATAAAGAAGAGGGATAGAGAGTAAAAAGATATGAGAGCCATATAGGAAAAGAGGGAGAGTCGGTAGCAGACAGAGAGAAAAAATCTTAAAAAGAAAAAGTGAAATTGTTTGGTTCGCTTTCTACGGCTTATTAACACATTGCAGGATATTTAAAACCAGAAAATATTTTCATATTGTGAGAATTTTATTTAGATAATAGTGATTTAGTAATAGTCCTACTAATAAACTATAGCTATGGGTACAAGTGGTGGATTCATGCCTTTCTCAAGTATATTTGAGCGTAAGTAAAAAAAAAAAAAAATTGACATGGCTGGGATTGGAACCCGGCTCTCCGATTTCCAATTTTAAGCGGTTATGCATTACGTCAATCTCACATCGGCGCTTAATGCAACTGGTATTCCCCTGCCGTCGCCCATCTAGGTACTGACCAGGGACGGCGCTGTTTAATTTCGGGGATCATAAGGTGATGATAGAGGGAGTGGGATAAGTAAAGTGAGCAAAAAAAGAGAGAGACAAAGAGATCATTAAGGAGAAGGAGCGACAGAGAGACAGAGGGTATAAGAGTTAAGAAAGAAAGAAAGAAAGAAAGAAAGAAAAAGAAAGAAAATGAAAAAGAAAGAAAAAGGAAAGAAAGAAAATAAATAAAGACAGAAAGAAATAAAGAAAGAAGGAAAGAAAGAAAGAAAGACAAAGAAAAAAGAAAGAAAGAAAGAAAGAAAAAGAAAAAGGAACAAAGAAAGAAAGAAAGAAGAGAAAGAAAGAAAATGAAAAAGAAAAAAGAAAGAAAAAAGAAAGAAAACAAAAGAAAAAAGAAAAGGAGCAAAAAAAGAGAGAGACAAAGAGATCATTAAGGAGAAGGAGCGAAAGAGAGACAGAGGGTATAAGAGTTAAGAAAGAAAGAAAGAAAGAAAGAAAGAAAGAAAAAGAAAGAAAATGAAAAAGAAAGAAAATAAATAAAGACAGAAAGAAATAAAGAAAGGTAGAAAAAAAAAGAAAGAAAGAAAAAGGAACAAAGAAAAAAAGAAAGAAAGAAAGAAAGAAAGAGAAAGAAAATGAAAAAGAAAAAAGAAAGAAAAAAGAAAGAAAAAGAAAGAAATAAAGAAATAAAAAAAGAAAGAAAATTAAAAGAAAAAAGTAGAAGAAAGAAAGAAAGATAAATATGAGAGAGAAAATAAAATAGAGAAACAGCGTAGAAAACAGTTTTTCACTGAATTTTGTTTCAATCAAACATGGCTTCTTGTCAGAATTTATGAAGCAACTCCAATGTAATGTGATATTTCTTTTAATAACGCGAATGAAAATAAATATAATTTACTTTAAAATAATGTTTTTTCTAATTACGAATTTATTAAGTTGTTCAAAATTTATTAAGAATGTTCGGAACGTAATATCGCACTTTTGAAGAAAAGACAAAACCCCATTGGATTCGAAGAAAATTTAATTTATTTGTCAAGAACATAATCATTATTATTAGCAATGAAAGAAACCTATTTTAAAATTAATTCTTTTATATATTATTGAAAGAAACTGTGATTCTAGAAGAAAATAATTCCGGTAATGAATATTTTGGGTTCTTTACAAATCGTTCATTTAAAAAGAAAATAAAGTGATTCACCACTGAATCAAGTGCGTTAACAAAAAAAATAAAAATAAAAATAAGGCATAAGCTTACGGCACTCGAAAGCGGTCACCCATCTAGGCACTGACCAGACTCGACGTTGCTTAACTTCGATGATCGTACGAGAACCGGAGTTAATAGTAAGCCATTTCTGTACCATGTATTCAGTACTATGTATTCAGTACCATGTATTTCCATGCGGTCACCCATCCAAATAGTGGCCAGGCTCGATGTTGCTTAACTTTGGTGATCGTACGGGAACCTGTCCGGTATTTCAACGTGATATGGCCGTTAAGCACCCCTGGGAAAGGTATGTATCTACTTCTCGACCCACAATTATGTATTAATTGGTCGGAATGGTAACAGAAATTCATTATTGTCTCAATATATTCTAGCATTAAATAACCTTAAAAAGGTTGATAAGCCATAAAAAAGTGACGTAATGGAATAACCTGTTAGCCCCATGAGTGACTACACTAGAGGTAGTTGCTACCTAGAAGTATCTGTAAGCCAAAGGACTACAGAGACCTGCTGCGACCTGTTCCAGCAAGACAATCGAACTCCCTGCCTTCGGGCAGAGAGGAACCCGGACGAGGCTCCGCTGAAGGGCAGAGTCTCGTTCGGGGAGGTTGACCAACCCGATTCTGTTTTTACAGGTTCTACAGGCATTTTTTGGCCGAGCCTACGGGCTCAGAATACCCACGTAAAACTCGGCCTTGTGCCACATCTTTCCCTCGTCGTGCAAGTAAATAATGACATTGCGAGCTGTTCCAGCAGGACGGTCGAACTCTCTGCCTCTGAGCAGAGAGGAACACGGACGAGGCTACGACGAAGGGCAGAGTCTCGTTCGGGGAGGTTGACCAACCCGATTCTGTTTTTACAGTTTCTACGGGAATTTTTTGGCCGAGCCTACAGGCTCGGAATACCCACGTAAAACTCAGCCTTGTGACACATCTTTCCTTCGTTGGGGTGGCAAGTAAATATCACTAGCTAGACAGTCGAAGTCTCTGCATTCGGGCAGAGAGGAACCCGGACGAGTCTCCGCCGAAGGGCAGAGTCTCGTTCGTGGAGGTAGACTGTCCCTGAACTCATTTTTACGGGTTCAAATAGGGAATATTTCTGGCTGAGCCTACGCGCTCGGTTAACCCACATTAAACCCGGCCTTGTGCCACAAGCAACCCTGGTGGGGCGAGGTAGCTAGATATTCTCGCTGGAATCCGTTCCAGTTAGACAGTCGAACTCTCTGTTTTCGGGCAGAGAGAAACCCGGACGAAACAATGCCGAAGGGCCGAAGGGCAGAGCCTCGTTCAGGGAGGTAGACTGTCCCTGAACCCGTTTTTACGGGTTCAAATAGGGAATATGTTTTGGCCGAGCCTACGGGCTCTGAAAACCCACGTTAAACCCGGCCTTCTGCCACATGCAACCCTCGTTGTGGGGTAGCTAGATATTCTAGCTGGTATCTGTTGACTTGCTGAAATCTTTTCAGCTATACGTAGGCAGAGAGGAACCCAGACGAGGCTATGCCGAAATGCAGAGTCTCGTCCGAGGAGGTAGACATACCCGAACCCGTGTAAGCGGGGTTACGTGGAATTTTTGGTGGAGCCTACGGGCTCGGATTGCCCCACATTAAATTCGGCCAGTTTGGGGAGGTTGGTAAATATTACTAGCTGGGATATGTTCCAGTTGTGCTCTCGAACTCTCTGCATTCGGACAGAGAATCTCTTCCCGGGAATCAGCTACCCGACCTCGTTTTATACGGAATCTAATGGGAATTTTTTGGCCGAGCTTACGGTCTCGGATCACCCCACATTAAACTTTGTCTTGTGTCACATCCAACCTCGTGGGGGTCGGGGGCTAGTAAATATTGACTAGCTGGGATCTGTTACTCAGCTCTTAGCTGTTGTCGAACACTGCCTTCGGGCAGAGAGGAACCCGGACGAGCCTATGGCGAACGGCAGAGTCTCGTCAGGGGAGATAGACAGACCTGAACCCGTTTATGCGGGCTTTACTTTGAATTTTTGGCCGAGACTACGGACTCGGATTGCCCCACATTAAATTCGGCCTTGTGCCACATCCTACCTCGTGGGCAGGTTGGTAAATATTACTAGCTGTTGAATACGACTTACGCGAGAACTTTATTCTTATTGTACTGGTTTTTAACAATAAACCTTGTTTTTCAAGTATATATTCCTATTAGCACGGAATATAACAAAAAGACATCACTCAATCCAGAAAAACGCCTATGCCTGAAAATGTCAGAATTTGAACTTAATTCACCGATTCCATTTCTTCAATCGAAAAGAAATAAAACTATGCTAATTTATGTCAGGTAAAAGACAATAAGTTTAAATTGTAGTTATTTCCAGTTGATCCGAACGCTCAAACCTATCTGCGTTGGTGGGTGGGGGTTTTGTCACTTATTTCTTTTTCTATGATGTCAGTATTTCCTACCTTTGAGACTCTCACCACGGATTGCGATGACAGGAGTTATTCTCATATTGGTGAAGTAGTGAATAGTGATAGAACAAAAGGGAAAAGCGAATGAAAAGGCTAAATTAATAAAGAAGCAGAAAGAAAAGATGTAAGTTCTACTGTTAAAGGAAGGAGGAAAGGAAGGAAGGAAGGAAGGAGATTCAAAGAGAAACATTCAGCTAATCAAAAAAGAGCCAAATGAGAAACTCGAGGTTATGAAAGAAAGAAAGAAAGAAAGAAAAAAGAAAGAAAGAAAGAAAAAAGAAAGAAAGAAGTAATTTAGAAAGAACAAATATAGAAGAAAGAAAGAAAGAAAGAAAAAAGAAAGAAAAAAGAAAGAAAGAAGCAATTTAGAAAGAACAAATATAGAAAAAAGAAAGAAAGAAAGAAAAAAGAAAGAATAAAAGAAAGAAAGAAGTAATTTAGAAAGAACAAATATAGAAGAAAGAAAGAAAGAAAGAAAGAAAGAAAAAAGAAAGAAAGAAAAACACTGGAAATGAAAGAGAGAAACAAACGAGTAACATTGAAAGAAGATAATAAAGGTAATAAAGAAGAGCGTAAGAAGAAAGAAAGAAAGAAAGAAAGAAGAAAGAAAGGTGTTTAAATAGCATAAAAAGAAATAAAAATCCAATGAAAAAGAAAACAGGTTTGTATTAGGTTGGTGCAAAAATAATGTCGTTTTTTGACATTCAACTTCCTGTGAGAAAACGACATTATTTTTGCACCAACCTAATAGTAAGAGAAAATAATGGGATTAATAAAAGAGAGAGGAAATGAAGATAGATAGATAGATAGACAGATAGAGATAGAGAGAGAGAGAGAGAGAGAGAGATGAATAATGAGATAGATAGATAGATAGATAGATAGATAGATAGATAGATGTTTAACTAGTATAAACCTAAAAGTTTACATGAAAAAGAAAACAAGTAGACAGAAAGAGAAAAACTGGTAAAGAAAGAAAGAAAGAAAGAAAGGAAACGAAATCGAAAAATAGGGAAAGGGGGAATATGAAATTAAAAAAAGTATGAAGGAAAATGGTCAAGACACGGGCAAATGACATATTGACTTTCTCACTTCCCCCTCTCTCTCCCTTCTCCTCCCTCTCTACTCTCTCTATCTCTTTCTTCCTCTTTCTCACTCTTTACTATTTCCTGTGTCCCATGCTTTTGTGTACATAGCTATTTGCAGTCGTGTTTTGTGCACTTGGCAACCGTGTCCCAATTTTATAGATGTGTTTTTTTTTCTCTCTCGCGTTTATTTTGATTTATATACTTTTGATTGTACGTTTTTCGACACCTCGCACACTGGCACAATTCAAACTGCAATTATTCGATTCCTCCCTGTGGCACAGATCGCCAATGTGACATCTCCGTTGCTGGTATGAAAATAACACCTGTCAGTGCAAAGTGTCTCCATACGATAATCAGTATCACATCTAAAATCCACCCTTCATTCAAGACAGCCTGGTTGAAACTGAACTGCAATCAACGAAATCCCAAAACATAATGACGCCATTAAATTTATCTTCTCTAGTTTTTGTAAAATACTTATTTTCTTTTTGTGTCGTGTCATTTCAGGACGTAGCCGATCATGGCTCTCCACTTCCTCCTATCACCTGTAGCTCTCAGTAAGTTTCGTCCCTCCGCCACCTCCCTCAGACCACGTTCTGTCATCCAGGTATATCATGTGTTTCTTTCCCTTGTCTCTTTTCCCTCTATTCGACCCGTGAGTATCAGATTCTCCAGGCCCTTCTTTCTCATAACCTGTCCCAGAAACTTCAGCTGCCTCTTCCTGATGTTAAGTATAAGCCTCCTCCTTGTTTGCATCCTCCCCAAAACCTCATCTTGCTCACATGCTCGGTTCATGATATCCTCAGCATCCTTCTGTAGAACGATATCTCCGTCTACTCGAGGAGACTGTCCAACATTCACGGCCGTAAAGGAGGACAGATGTCACATAACGACTCAGTACTCTTTTCTTTGTTAATAAAGAAATGCTTTCAGGACATAGGCGACCATGGTCCTCCACTTCCCCCTATACTTTGTAGTTCTCAATAAGTTTAGTCCCCCTGTCACCTCCCCCAGACCGCGTTCTGTCATCTACTTGCTTAAGCCCGTCAGGTATGTCATTCGTTTCTTTCCCTTGTCTCTTTTCCCTCTATTCGACCTGTGAGTATCAGATTCTCCAGGCCCTCCTTTCTCATTACGTGTCCCAGAAACTTCAGCTGCCTCTTCCTGGTGTTAAGTATCAGCCTCCTCCTTGTTTGCATCTTCTCCAAGGTCTCACCGTTGCTCACAGGCTCGGTCCATGATATCCTCAGCACTTGAGACAAATAGGCGGTTCGTATTATACACAAGTATGCGATTTCACAAATTTTAATCAGCTTATAAAAGGGCTTATTTGAAGCAGAAAGATTACAAATACACTCACAAGATAAAGTTTGTTTATACAGGTTGAGAATCATTTATCCGAAATTCTTGGGACCGGAACTGTTTCGGTTTTCAGATTTTTTCGGATTTTGGAATACAGGCTATTTAATATGTATATAAAAAAAATTGGAATGGAACTCAAGCATAATGACGATATCCGTTTACATTTCATAGCACAGCTTATACATATACCCTGAAGGTAGTTTTATATAAATAACATGTACCCTGAAGGTAGTTTTATATAAATAACATGTACCCTGAAGGTAGTTTTATATAAATAACATGTACCCTGAAGGTAGTTTTATATAAATAACATGTACCCTGAAAGTAATTTTATATAAAATTTAATACATTTTGTGTACATACAGATACACGTAATGACGCTACTAGTGAAATTAAGATTTCACATAAAAATAATGTTTTGTAACTTTTGTACATGTAGAAAAAACATGATGACTACCTACCAAAAATATATAAATGCAGCAGCAAACACTAGTTCTACATCATGTGTGAGAAACTGGAGGGAGAGGCTACATCATCGATGACAGTCTGAGAAAGAAAATTTGGTAAGATATCAGTCTCTACCAACGATGTCGTGTTTTTATTAAAATGTTACAATACAGTATAGTATATGTATAAAAACAAAAGATGGATTCTGATTGCAGTTAAATGTAATGAAAACTGAAAAAAATTGATTAAAATGTTACAATACATACAGGTATAGTATTTGTATAAAAACAAAAGATGGATTCTGATTGCAGTTAAATGTAATGAAAACTGAAAAAAATTGATTAAAATGTTACAATACATACAGGTATAGTATTTGTATAAAAACAAAAGATGGATTCTGATTGCAGTTAAATGTAATGAAAACTGAAAAAAATTGATTAAAATGTTACAATACATACAGGTATAGTATTTGTATAAAAACAAAAGATGGATTCTGATTGCAGTTAAATGTAATGAAAACTGAAAAAAATTGATTAAAATGTTACAATACATACAGGTATAGTATTTGTATAAAAACAAAAGATGGATTCTGACTGCAGTTAAATGTAATCAAAACTGAAAAAAATTGATTAAAATGTTACAATACATACAGGTATAGTATTTGTATAAAAACAAAAGATGGATTCTGATTGCAGTTAAATGTAATGAAAACTGAAAAAAATTGATTAAAATGTTACAATACATACAGGTATAGTATTTGTATAAAAACAAAAGATGGATTCTGATTGCAGTTAAATGTAATGAAAACTGAAAAAAATTGATTAAAATGTTACAATACATACAGGTATAGTATTTGTATAAAAACAAAAGATGGATTCTGACTGCAGTTAAATGTAATCAAAACTGAAAAAAATTGATTAAAATGTTACAATACATACAGGTATAGTATTTGTATAAAAACAAAAGATGGATTCTGATTGCAGTTAAATGTAATCAAAACTGAAAAAAATTGATTAAAATGTTACAATACATACAGGTATAGTATTTGTATAAAAACAAAAGATGGATTCTGATTGCAGTTAAATGTAATGAAAACTGAAAAAAATTGATTAAAATGTTACAATACATACAGGTATAGTATTTGTATAAAAACAAAAGATGGATTCTGATTGCAGTTAAATGTAATGAAAACTGAAAAAAATTGATTAAAATGTTACAATACATACAGGTATAGTATTTGTATAAAAACAAAAGATGGATTCTGATTGCAGTTAAATGTAATGAAAACTGAAAAAAATTGATTAAAATGTTACAATACATACAGGTATAGTATTTGTATAAAAACAAAAGATGGATTCTGACTGCAGTTAAATGTAATCAAAACTGAAAAAAATTGATTAAAATGTTACAATACATACAGGTATAGTATTTGTATAAAAACAAAAGATGGATTCTGATTGCAGTTAAATGTAATGAAAACTGAAAAAAATTGATTAAAATGTTACAATACATACAGGTATAGTCTTTGTATAAAAACAAAAGATGGATTCTGATTGCAGTTAAATGTAATGAAAACTGAAAAAAATTGATTAAAATGTTACAATACATACAGGTATAGTATTTGTATAAAAACAAAAGATGGATTCTGATTGCAGTTAAATGTAATGAAAACTGAAAAAAATTGATTAAAATGTTACAATACATACAGGTATAGTATTTGTATAAAAACAAAAGATGGATTCTGATTGCAGTTAAATGTAATGAAAACTGAAAAAAATTGATTAAAATGTTACAATACATACAGGTATAGTATTTGTATAAAAACAAAAGATGGATTCTGATTGCAGTTAAATGTAATCAAAACTGAAAAAAATTGATTAAAATGTTACAATACATACAGGTATAGTATTTGTATAAAAACAAAAGATGGATTCTGATTGCAGTTAAATGTAATGAAAACTGAAAAAAATTGATTAAAATGTTACAATACATACAGGTATAGTATTTGTATAAAAACAAAAGATGGATTCTGATTGCAGTTAAATGTAATGAAAACTGAAAAAAATTGATTAAAATGTTACAATACATACAGGTATAGTATTTGTATAAAAACAAAAGATGGATTCTGATTGCAGTTAAATGTAATGAAAACTGAAAAAAATTGATTAAAATGTTACAATACATACAGGTATAGTATTTGTATAAAAACAAAAGATGGATTCTGATTGCAGTTAAATGTAATGAAAACTGAAAAAAATTGATTAAAATGTTACAATACATACAGGTATAGTATTTGTATAAAAACAACAGATGGATTCTGATTGCAGTTAAATGTAATGAAAACTGAAAAAAATTGATTAAAATGTTACAATACATACAGGTATAGTATTTGTATAAAAACAAAAGATGGATTCTGATTGCAGTTAAATGTAATGAAAACTGAAAAAAATTGATTAAAATGTTACAATACATACAGGTATAGTATTTGTATAAAAACAAAAGATGGATTCTGATTGCAGTTAAATGTAATCAAAACTGAAAAAAATTGATTAAAATGTTACAATACATACAGGTATAGTATTTGTATAAAAACAAAAGATGGATTCTGATTGCAGTTAAATGTAATGAAAACTGAAAAAAATTGATTAAAATGTTACAATACATACAGGTATAGTATTTGTATAAAAACAAAAGATGGATTCTGATTGCAGTTAAATGTAATCAAAACTGAAAAAAATTGATTAAAATGTTACAATACATACAGGTATAGTATTTGTATAAAAACAAAAGATGGATTCTGATTGCAGTTAAATGTAATCAAAACTGAATAAATTGATTAAAATGTTACAATACATACAGGTATAGTATTTGTATAAAAACAAAAGATGGATTCTGATTGCAGTTAAATGTAATGAAAACTGAAAAAATTGATTAAAATGTTACAATACATACAGGTATAGTATTTGTATAAAAACAAAAGATGGATTCTGATTGCAGTTAAATGTAATGAAAACTGAAAAAAATTGATTAAAATGTTACAATACATACAGGTATAGTATTTGTATAAAAACAAAAGATGGATTCTGATTGCAGTTAAATGTAATGAAAACTGAAAAAAATTGATTAAAATGTTACAATACATACAGGTATAGTATTTGTATAAAAACAAAAGATGGATTCTGATTGCAGTTAAATGTAATGAAAACTGAAAAAAATTGATTAAAATGTTACAATACATACAGGTATAGTATTTGTATAAAAATAAAAGATGGATTCTGATTGCAGTTAAATGTAATCAAAACTGAAAAAATTGATTAAAATGTTACAATACATACAGGTATAGTATTTGTATAAAAACAAAAGATGGATTCTGATTGCAGTTAAATGTAATCAAAACTGAAAAAAATTGATTAAAATGTTACAATACATACAGGTATAGTATTTGTATAAAAACAAAAGATGGATTCTGATTGCAGTTAAATGTAATCAAAACTGAAAAAAATTGATTAAAATGTTACAATACATACAGGTATAGTATTTGTATAAAAACAAAAGATGGATTCTGATTGCAGTTAAATGTAATGAAAACTGAAAAAAATTGATTAAAATGTTACAATACATACAGGTATAGTATTTGTATAAAAACAAAAGATGGATTCTGATTGCAGTTAAATGTAATGAAAACTGAAAAAAATTGATTAAAATGTTACAATACATACAGGTATAGTATTTGTATAAAAACAAAAGATGGATTCTGATTGCAGTTAAATGTAATGAAAACTGAAAAAAATTGATTAAAATGTTACAATACATACAGGTATAGTATTTGTATAAAAACAAAAGATGGATTCTGATTGCAGTTAATGTAATCAAAACTGAAAAAAATTGATTAAAATGTTACAATACATACAGGTATAGTATTTGTATAAAAACAAAAGATGGATTCTGATTGCAGTTAAATGTAATGCAAACTGAAAAAAATTAAATAAAATGTTACAATACATACAGGTATAGTATTTGTATAAAAACAAAAGATGGATTCTGATTGCAGTTAAATGTAATGAAAACTGAAAAAAATTGATTAAAATGTTACAATACATACAGGTATAGTATTTGTATAAAAACAAAAGATGGATTCTGATTGCAGTTAAATGTAATGAAAACTGAAAAAAATTGATTAAAATGTTACAATACATACAGGTATAGTATTTGTATAAAAACAAAAGATGGATTCTGATTGCAGTTAAATGTAATGAAAACTGAAAAAAATTGATTAAAATGTTACAATACATACAGGTATAGTATTTGTATAAAAACAAAAGATGGATTCTGATTGCAGTTAAATGTAATCAAAACTGAAAAAAATTGATTAAAATGTTACAATACATACAGGTATAGTATTTGTATAAAAACAAAAGATGGATTCTGATTGCAGTTAAATGTAATCAAAACTGAAAAAAATTGATTAAAATGTTACAATACATACAGGTATAGAATTTGTATAAAAACAAAAGATGGATTCTGATTGCAGTTAAATGTAATGAAAACTGAAAAAAATTGATTAAAATGTTACAATACATACAGGTATAGTATTTGTATAAAAACAAAAGATGGATTCTGATTGCAGTTAAATGTAATCAAAACTGAAAAAAATTGATTAAAATGTTACAATACATACAGGTATAGTATTTGTATAAAAACAAAAGATGGATTCTGATTGCAGTTAAATGTAATGAAAACTGAAAAAAATTGATTAAAATGTTACAATACATACAGGTATAGTATTTGTATAAAAACAACAGATGGATTCTGATTGCAGTTAAATGTAATGAAAACTGAAAAAAATTGATTAAAATGTTACAATACATACAGGTATAGTATTTGTATAAAAACAAAAGATGGATTCTGATTGCAGTTAAATGTAATGAAAACTGAAAAAAATTGATTAAAATGTTACAATACATACAGGTATAGTATTTGTATAAAAACAAAAGATGGATTCTGACTGCAGTTAAATGTAATCAAAACTGAAAAAAATTGATTAAAATGTTACAATACATACAGGTATAGTATTTGTATAAAAACAAAAGATGGATTCTGATTGCAGTTAAATGTAATGAAAACTGAAAAAAATTGATTAAAATGTTACAATACATACAGGTATAGTATTTGTATAAAAACAAAAGATGGATTCTGATTGCAGTTAAATGTAATGAAAACTGAAAAAAATTGATTAAAATGTTACAATACATACAGGTATAGTATTTGTATAAAAACAAAAGATGGATTCTGATTGCAGTTAAATGTAATGAAAACTGAAAAAAATTGATTAAAATGTTACAATACATACAGGTATAGTATTTGTATAAAAACAAAAGATGGATTCTGACTGCAGTTAAATGTAATCAAAACTGAAAAAAATTGATTAAAATGTTACAATACATACAGGTATAGTATTTGTATAAAAACAAAAGATGGATTCTGACTGCAGTTAAATGTAATCAAAACTGAAAAAAATTGATTAAAATGTTACAATACATACAGGTATAGTATTTGTATAAAAACAGAAGATGGATTCTGATTGCAGTTAAATGTAATCAAAACTGAAAAACATTGATTAAAATGTTACAATACATACAGGTATAGTATTTGTATAAAAACAAAAGATGGATTCTGACTGCAGTTAAATGTAATCAAAACTGAAAAAAATTGATTAAAATGTTACAATACATACAGGTATAGTATTTGTATAAAAACAAAAGATGGATTCTGATTGCAGTTAAATGTAATGAAAACTGAAAAAAATTGATTAAAATGTTACAATACATACAGGTATAGTATTTGTATAAAAACAAAAGATGGATTCTGATTGCAGTTAAATGTAATGAAAACTGAAAAAAATTGATTAAAATGTTACAATACATACAGGTATAGTATTTGTATAAAAACAAAAGATGGATTCTGATTGCAGTTAAACGTAATCAAAACTGAAAAAAATTGATTAAAATGTTACAATACATACAGGTATAGTATTTGTATAAAAACAAAAGATGGATTCTGATTGCAGTTAAATGTAATGAAAACTGAAAAAAATTGATTAAAATGTTACAATACATACAGGTATAGTATTTGTATAAAAACAAAATATGGATTCTGATTGCAGTTAAATGTAATGAAAACTGAAAAAAGTCAGCATTTTATTTGTAATGCAGCGATGCAATAATCATGCTACCGGCAGCCATGTTGCTTTCTGAAATTTTCTATTTGTGGCTAAGTCCTGTCAGCGCCCGAAAAACTTTCGGAATTTGGAATTTCAGATAAAGGATATTCAAACTTTATCTTGATTTCTTTCCTTTTTTATAAGGTATTCTCTCTTCACTTTTAATGAAAGACCATATTTTTTTTATTTTCATAGTTTATTAATATATAGATATATAGTAAAGACATATCTAACAGTAAAGGATGATAGATTAATGAACTTCTTAAAATATATTAGCTGATATGTCTAATTAGCACCTTTCCCTGAAATTCGAAAATAAGTTTTAAACCAGAAATTAGGAGAAGAAACACGCAATGGCCATTATATATATATATATATATATATATATATATATATATATATATATATATATATATATACACATACGCACACACATATATATATACCGAGTGTAACAGCAAAATTGTACAGTAAGTTCCAAGGTTAGAGTGGCAACGTTCATCTTGAATAGGTTGGAAAATGATCCTGGAATATTATTATTATTATTAATAATAATAATCGCACCTTTCCTCGAAATTCGAAAATAATTCGATAATATATATATATATATATATATATATTAAATGGCTCCTGAAAATAAATATATATATATATATATATATATATATATATATATATATATATATATTAAATTGGCTCCTGAAAATTAATTTCGGTTGAGCTCTGTGGGAAGGAAGCGTGGGTTTGTAAACAGTGACTATTAAAGCTAATATAGCATGACTCTTCGGCAGAATTGAGTCCTGTCAGTCACTGTGTGTTTATCTAAATCTAAAAATAAATACGCTAAAATTCACCTTCATCCCTGCCGTGCGCCGACGGCTTAGTGGTAGAATTTCCGACTGACGCCAATTCAGTCGAGTTTCGAGCCTAGCTAGAGGCAACCCACACTGAAGAGGTGTGATACAGCGAAACAGTCTGTCTGTGGATGACAACAACACACACACACACACACACACATATATATATATATATATATATATATATATAGCATCTGTAAAATGGGTTAGCTTTGAAATGGAGCCCAAGCATAATCACGATATCCCCTTACATTTCATAACACAGTTTATACATATACCCTGAAGGTAGTTTTATATAAATAACATGTATCCTGAAAGTAGTTGTATATAAAATTTAATCAATTTTGTGTACATACGCGTGATGACGTAAATTCCCTAGCTGATGCTTCCCCGATTACTATAATCTTAGCCTCTTCAAGTCAAGGGTCAACCGTTGCCTTTCTGACATATGCACTTCTTGCTCGCTTCATGCGCCCCCTTACATCAACCCTATTTAGTACAGCCCTCCATCTTGGAAGGCTCATTTTTAGTGCATTCACGAGTCTTCTTGCTAATATTCTTTCTGTTGTTCTAAAGGTGAAGTTGATATTTAAAATAAACCCAGACTGGGTTGGCAACCCGCAGAAAGACACGGCAACTTACTGCGGAAAATTCTTCAGTCGTGAATCAAAAGAGACAAAATCACCTAATGATGTAACACGTATGGATGGCAGTTGATTGTCTTTATCCCTTCTCCCTAGAGCTATGGGTCGAATTGCAGGACAGACAGGGTCATATAGCCTTGGTTGGCAATCTGTCTATGTAGAAAGAAACGAGGACCTATTGCGGGAAAATTCTTCTGCCTAGTCAGTCATGAATCAAAACAGACATGATCGCCCAAGCATGTATTGCGTACGGCACTTAATTGACTGATTAGAGATAAGGAGAACAGATACTACACTTTGATCCCTGTTCCGTGACAAGGAGTGAAAGAAAAGCGAAACATCGAGTAGCACTGGCTGATCGTTCAATGAATACCAAATGTTTTGACACAAGGAAACTTTTAATATTACAATTAGTATTAGAGATGAGTTGAACAGCAGAACATGTTGACTCCTATAGCCTTGGATGGCAATCAGTCTACTGTAGAAAAATCTACTGCGGATGAAACTTCTGCCTAGTCAGTCATGAATCGAAAGAGACGTGATCGCCCAAGTGTATATCATGTATAGCACAGATTCAGAGACTACATACATATGTATGGGAGTCTTGTTTGTCACTATGGAAAGCCATGTTAATAATGATATACAAGTCAATGCATATATACGACAAACGATGAATCATTCGCTTCTAAAGTCTAATTGTTATTAAACACGCCATTTCAATGACGTTAACGTTTAATGATTCCATATTTCACACTGTGTTCTTAGCATTTTCTCTCTGGATTTACATAAATATTCTTCCTGCATTTATCCTGACAAGTAAAAAAATTAACGCTGCAGGAAATTTTCATAACGAATATATTTAAAATCACAGGAAGAAACCGGAAAGAGATGTGCATGGTCTGCGCATGCTCACTAGAGACAAATGTAATTGAGAGTTTGTGTTTTATTTTTGTTTAAATTTTTTCATTTAAAAAAAAAAAATATTATAAATAAAACTCGAGACGTGAAATCCTAATGCATATTTTAAAATAAGATTTCGGTGTATTATTTGATTTTGTCCATAGAGTTTTTACAGCAATTTATAATTCATACAATGATGTTATAAAAATGGCGAAAAAGACGATAAACATTAATTGAATATTTTTTTTTCATATTTTTACATGTTAATTTCTTTTAGGAAACGATTCTATTTTTTTGCTCCATCTCCGTAACTTCTTTAAAAAAATAATCAGCGTTCTATATGGAGAGTTTAAAATTTTTAAATCTAACATTTAAAAATTTTAAAAACCAAAGTAATTTTTAATAAGTTCCAAAAATAATTTATTCATTTTCAATATTTTTCTTTTTCTAATTTCAGGGGATATAAAGTCATTTAAGACTACTAACCTTGATCAATATTAATAATATAATCGCAAGAACAATCCAGAGTCTATACTGGCAGCAAACTGCCTGCTTAGAGAAAATGAATTAGGTAAATATAAAAGAAAAATAGAAAGGGGTGAAATCTGTTAATTAGTGGGTAATTCCGAAATTTACCCCGGTAGTCAGGGCTTTTATGCCCAGGTTTACCACAAGTAAAATAGGTAGGGACATAATGTGTGATATTTTATTAAAAACAGATAAAAAAATATTCGTTTGAAAATTAAACGTTTTTTCTCAAAATTGGCGGGAAGGGGTTAGAGACGAAATATATTTTGGATTGATAATTCTATTGAGGAATAACACGATTTGGCCTATTGCGCAACGGAAGAGATGGATTCACGCCTTTTCCAAGGGTTTTTGCGCATAAAAAAGAATGTAACGAATCCGACTGGAACTAGAACACTTCACTCTGATGACTCATCCTGAGTCGCTATCCATTACACCACATGCATATCGTGGAACCTACGCAAAAGGTTTTCTTGGAGGAAACCATAATAACTGCATTTCCATAATATAATAACTTCAATGTCCACTTATATATATATCAGCTATCAATATACCTCATAAGCGAGCCTTAGGCTTGGAGCGAGTAAAATGGAGATCAACGTGTTTTAGTGGACCCCGCAGTTTTCAATCAGCTTGCCTGAGTCGTCTTCAAGAAGCGAGGGCAAGATTTAAAAGGTCAGCCAATCTAATAGTGATCTCATCCCCAAATCCTTACTCTTGCCTTTGTAAATCACTAGCGGGTCTTGTGCCACTTAAGATTATCACACAAAATTTCATAACTGATTCAATTAAGTTATCAGATCTTCATTTGTCGAAACTGACGGGAGAGAATCCATTATATATATATATATATATATATATATATATATATATATATATATATATATATATATATATATATATATATATAAAGTTGATGAATTTATTTATAATCCGAGATTTTTATTACTTAAAATTTATTTTTAGTAGATATCCGTATCTGAAATAGACACCCCGTTTTTTTAGTTTGTTTTTAAAACAGTACTTAAAACGTATATCGGCCTGCACTCGTGAACACCTAATAAGAAAAATATGCTCTCCGATGGAGTTCAAACCTGAGTCACCTTTTGCAATAGAAACCGGTATTTGATCCTACAAAGTAAGATAAAGGTTCGAACCCTGCTGAAGAACAATTTTTTTATTCATTTTTAGCGAATTCGCAGGCTGGTGGACGTAATACACACTGATTAAAAAAACTGCCCCTCCACATACATATATATATATATATATATATATATATATATATATATATATCGTTTTACTTGCTATAATTCTACATTGGAAGTTTGAGGTAGCCTAATTGCTATGGTTGTTGATGAGAAATACACAGTTATGTCACCTATCCGCTAGGCCCAGCAACCCAAGGTTGCAATTTTTAAATAATTTTTTTTTTTTTTAAATTTTCGTATTCCCATTAGAATATTTTTAATTTTCGGTAATTATATTTCCGTTTTTTCTTCTTTTTATGATTTTTAAAAAAAATTCCAGATGTTAATTAATTTTCCGATGCCAAATATGGAATATTTCTTTACACATAGCCTGTCACTTTATATTTTCTCATTAATTCCTGAAAGATGTTTTCGTCCATTCTCGAAGAAGTTCATTTCTCGATGAATGAAATTTCTCGATTACTATTAGCTGATATTCGCACTCAGGCCACCGACAATCAAATTGCTAAAATGGCTGATTTGAAGTTACGTCAATAAACGACAGCAAAAATTGAATTTTTCCAAACTGCCACAACTAATTTACTATACTTCAGCGCAATCTGTAAAAAAACAAAAAAATAACAGAGGCAACAAAAATATGCTTCCATAGAAGGATACTGAAAATTCCATGGACGGAGTAACCAACAAGGAAATCTTTAAGAAAATGGCAACAGTACGATCACTGAAGTTAAGCAACGTCAAGCCTGTTCAGTACCTAGATGGGTGACCGCTTGAGAACATGCGCTGTAAGTTTGTTTATGCGGCTGGGGAAATAACGGCACGAATTCGTTATATTCACTTACACGCAAATACTATCAGGAAAGGTATGGATCCTCCGCATCTCCCTCCAGGTATGGGTTAATTCGTAGAACTTGTATCAGTAAAATATTATTATTGTTGTGGTAGGATCCACCTAATTTGCATAGTGGAGTATCGACTATATAAATATGGTTGGTACCGGGAAGACAGAGAGGCGAATCAAGAGATTCAGCTAGAGACTCTGCCCGACTGCCACTTAGTCAACACATTCTCCAGGAACGGTCTTCCCAGGAATATACAAAAGACTATATGTAAATATTGTGTACACTTTCTTGTTTCAATACATTTTGTTCTAAGTACATTTTGTGTTGCATTATTATTCCATGCATTAGTCAAGTTTCAACAATTATCTAAAAAAAAAATCTCACTATCTAAAAATATTTTCTGGCTTTAAATAACCTGCAAAGGGTTGATAAGCCATGAAAAACAAATCAATCAATTAAACCTATCCTTTGCAGCTTGCATCCTTTGCCTTGCTTGGGGTGAATGATTTAAAAAAACAGGAAATTATTTTATGAAAATACATTGGAAAAATGATTTTAATATGAAAATGCATTTCAAGTGATTGTTAGTTCGATTTGGTTAATTTGATATGTCAACCCTTGTTTGAATATTTGGTGTCGACTTTTGTACAAGACGCCCAGACGCTATTTAGTATAAATAGTCACCCAGACTAGTCTTGTTAGCCATTACCCAACACCAAGGTGACCAAGCACTATGGCCTTTAATTTGATTTGCCTATGTGTCTCTCTTTCAATGCGTATATAATCGGGACAGAGCGTTACTGATTAGGCTACGAAAGCTAAATGACAAACGTCATTCAAATTTAGTCCCGTAACTATATTCTGCCTTATCCGGTTTTTAATCCCTTAAGCTTTGTAGGCTAACGGCAATATCACGTTGAAATACCGGTTCTTGTACGATCACTGAAGTTAAGCAACGTCGAGCCTGTTCATTACCTAAATGGGTGACCGCTTGAAAACATGCGCTCTAAGTTTGGATGTGCGGCTGGGGAAATGGATAACGGCTCGAGTTCGTTATATTCACTTACACGCAAATACCATCGCGAAAGGTATGGATCCACCTCATCTCCCTCCAGCTATGGGTTAATTAGTAGAATTTGTAGCAGTAAAACATTATTACCTCAAAAAAAATTCCTACAATATAAAAATATTTTCTGGCATTAAATAACCTGCAAAGGGTTGATAATCCATAAAAACAAATCAATCAATTAAACATATCCTTTGAAACTCTAAATAATTTTAGTTTGTCCCTTTGCTATACCACTCAGTCTTTGTTCTGTCACCCATTTACACAACCTCGCTAAGTAGATCATTCAGTGTTTCCTACTGACCCGCTTGCTTTCATTATGCCTTGTGAGTGTCAATTTCTCCAAGTCCTCTTTCCTCATTATGTATCCCAGAAATTTCGACTCTCTCTTTCTGATTCTACACCGATCATTATATTCTGTTTTATCGTCCTCCCACCTTAATAGTAGTTTTTCTCATATTCTCTTACACTCAGTAACCCCTTATGTCATAGTGGCTTTATTGCCTTTGATCTACAAAAATTTAAATGCAATGCCAATCGTTATCTTCTGTCTTCTTAATTCTTGTTCATTTATTGTCCTCTCTCCTTATTAGTAGTTTTTCTCATATTCTCTAACACTCAGTGACCCCTTGCATCCTAGTGGCTTTATTGCCTTTGATCTTCCACAATTTAAATCCAATGTCAATCGTTATCTTTTGTTTTATTAATTCCAGTTATTTTATTGTCTTTTCTCCTTAATAGTAGTTTTTCTCATATTCTCTAACACTCAGTAACCTTCTGAGTCTTAGTTGCTTTATTGCCTTTGATCTACAATAATTTAAATGCAATATCAATCGTTATCTTTTGTCTTCTTAATTCCAGTTCTTTTATTGTCTTCTCTCTTTAAGTGTAATTTTCTCATACACATATTTCTAACACATTGTAACCTCTTACGTCTTAGTGTCTTTATCACTTGTTTGGGGTGAAATGAATAAAAACATTATGTGTCCTTTTCGTTCATTTTTAGTTCTTTTACAACTTCCTCGTTACTCACATGTTTCGTCTATAGTATTCTCTGTCCCCAGTGAGAAAATTGATCTGCATTCACTGTCATATAGAAGGATTAATATTACATAGCAGTCCAGCACTGTTTTCTTTGCTTCTAACAAGATTGTCATGTTTCTTAATACTTTGCTTAGCTTTGGGAAAGCGTATTTTGCTACTCGAATGCGCCTTCGCATTTCGGTGTCACATAAGTTCGTCATGCTGCTGCTCAGATGATAAAGATTTTTGAACTTGCATGATTCTGACGTTCCCAAATTGTACCTTGCATCTTGGGCTGTCCCTTTTGCTAACGACCATTCCTTTTATCTTCTTACAACTGATGCTTAGTCCTTTCTTCTTGCTTTCCTTTACAACCTTATCGGAGATTTCCATCAACACACTGTTTAGTAGTTATATTAGCGAGTGTATGTTGATTTTCTAAGCGAAGCTTAGATGTGGCACAAGGCTGAAAGCATAGAGCGCGCGGTGAGGATTGAACTCGCTACTCAGTCGTAAGTGTTCTAGCGAGACAAGCTTTCTAACCATTACATTACGCTGAGGTGCCCATAATAGTGGGTGTATAAGTGGCGTAACGATTACCCGCGCTGAAAATAGAATCGGCTCGACAATTTCAAAATCCAATCAAGTTTTTATCGAATGCTCTTGTGAAAGGTATGAATCTATCTCTCCCGCTTCGAGATATGGATAAATTAGTAAAGTGTGCTAGGCTCTCTTCTTGTTAGAACAAACAGCCTCGGAAAAGGGACAACTCTAAAGGAGGCATCGAGGAAGTACTTCATTATTTTTCTTAAGAAATGTCATGACGGTTTGTAGTTTACAGGCATTAACGGAAAGGAAGTTATGGCGAACCACGATATTCTATATACGCTGAAGACACATCGAGACATCCTACAAGGATTTATTATCGATGGGCACAATTTTAACAATATAAGATACGAAGATGAGACTGTGTTGACGAGAGACACGAAAAGAAAACAACGTGACCTTCTTGACCAGGGGTGGGCAAACTACGGCCCGCGGGCCACATGCGGCCCGCCAAACGATTTCGTGCGGCCCGCTTTAAAATGTTATTTATTAAAACTATATTTTTCCTTTAAAAGCCCTTTATTTTGCCAATTTTAAATATAAATTATTTTGGTTTATATATACTATGCGACCCAGTAAAACTATAAATTTTTAGAATGCCGCCCTTGTACTAAAAAGTTTGCCCACCCCTGTAATCTAGACAATGAAGTAAAAAAAAAAAAGCTGTAAGAAAAAACGATCTATTGAAAAAGGACAGAATGTATAGTTGTCGAAAAGAGAAAAAGGCCCAGATGCTAGTTACGAATTGGAGGGATTAAAATCAAACAGGTAGGGAGGTTTAAATATCCGGGATATTGTTTTAATAGACGACGGAAAATGTGACACCGAAATCTGAAATCGTATGAATTAGAATAGCAAAAGATGCCTTCCTTATAACAAAAAAATATTAAAAGACAAAGTTCAGTTGAAAAAGGAAAAAAATCTATGTTATATATAGATACTCCTAAATAGCAGTTAATTCTAGACAATTTCGCCGAAGATAAAATTTGAAGCAACAGAAATGTGGTTCTACAGAAGGATGCTGAGAATACCATTAACGCAGCACGAAAGCCAGGAGGAAGAAAAAAAATCAATTATACATAAAATCAGAAACAAAATTTCTGGGACACATAATAAGAAAACAATGTTTGGAACTGTGATATTCACGAGATATATTGAAGGCAAGAGGTTTGATTTCATTTGGTTTGATTGTTTAACGGCGTATCAACACCTTATAGGTCATTTAATGCCAACATTTTATTATCTTATAAGCTTTGTGTTTTGACCAAGTAAATGGTTAAAGAAATAACAAAACAAGTGTTGCAGATATATCATATATTAAACAGTAAGTACAACAGAAGAGTATTCACGACTAGTGAATGTGTGTCGGTTGACTCAGCGTTCAATCTATTCGACTGTTAATATTTAGCACCCCCTCAAGAGGGTAGATGTGTCACAATGCTGAGTTTAACGTCAGTCATCCAAGCCCGAAGGCTAGGCCCCCCAAAATCCCCGTAGAACCCGCATAAACGGGTTCGGGCCTGTCTATCTCCTCGAACGAGACTCTGCCCTTCGGCACAGCCTCGTTCGAGTTCCTCTCTGCTCAAAAGCAGAGGGTTCGACAGCAGCTGTGAAAAGTCACAGCCTCGGTAGAACAAACTATTACACTGTTCTCCCAAGGCCTTCTCTCCTACAAATCTTATAAGATGCGGAAGAGTCCAACATAGACTCATTAGAGGGAGGACACCACAACACTTTGGTAATTTTTTTACATAAGTGTAATGATGATAATTTTTTAATTATTCTTACAATGAAAATGTATTGCTGGTAAATTTTCTAATGTATTTTTATATTTTCATCTTTTGCGGATTCACTATTTGTCAATAGCTAGGACCCTAGCAGGCTCTACTACACTGTGTCAAGTTGGACCCGGGAACAACAGCAATTAAGCGGTGGATCCACGCTCCACAAAACTTCATGATCAAAGGAATTGCTGTTTGATGTAGTTTATCGTCATACCCTGGACAAAAGGCAAGCAGTAAGCAATCACTGAGTTTGAACCAAAATAGCATGTTCGTGGAGGAATCACTAATCAATCACTGAGCTTTGGGGCAAAATAGCATGTTCGTGGAGGAATCTCTAATGAATCACTGAGCTTTAGGTCAAAATAGCATGCCCATGGAGGAATCTCTAATCAATCACTGAACTTTGGGTCAAAATAGCATGCCAATGGAGGAATCTGTAATCAATCACTGAGCTTTGGGTCAAAATAGCATGTCCTTGGAGGAATCTCTAATCAATCACTGAGTTTGGGTCAAAGTAGCATGTTCGTGGAGGAATCTGTAAACAATCACCGAGCTTTGGGTCAAAATAGCATGTTCGTGGAGGAATCTCTAATTGATCACTGAACTTTGGGTCAAAATAGCCTGTTCGTGGAGGAATCTGTAATCAATTACTGAGCTTTGGGCCAAAATAGCAGGTTCGATTTAAATCTCTAATCAATCAGAAATATGCGAATTATACACTGAAAATTTCGGTAGATTTAATTTTCATTTAATGTTTAAGAATCAATTATTTTTGCCGTTACATGAAGTGAACTTAAAATCTCGATTTTTATTCTATATTTGAAAAAATTAACAAAATAATTTTATCTTTCAGCATTGAAATTTAATTAAATAAACTTCTTTTTAAACATTAAAATAACGATCAGTAAAATAGTGGCCGTTAGCTGCGTACCTGCAGCAAATTAGCTACGTTCACAAAGGAATATGGCGACTACATGACGCCGCAGTCAACAATTTAAAATGATGAGTCACGACTCTGCGATTTGTGTAAAACAGTCGTAAAAAAAACAAAAAACGACACGTATCCATCGAAAAGAATTATGGCTTATTCTGCCTATCACTCGCAATAAAACCACATTCGTTGTCCACAGCCAGCGGCTGGCTTGCTTTAACGATGTCACCAAAATAGATTTTATTTATGGTCTTAACAAATGAATATTGTTTTTGAAAAGCCACAAGCTGACTTTGTGCAACAAACCTAAATTAGATTTCGTTTCCTCCTCCTCGTCCTCTTAAATTCTGATAAACAGCGATAAAAATACGGAGTGATACGCGGGTGTGCTAGTTAGACTAACGGTTTATTTTTAATGGTGCGTTTCTTCATAAAATAGTTGATCATGGCTCCTCAGAGAGATTTTTGTTTCGCTTTCTGTGACTTGTCATGACTTCTTGAAGATAAAAAATGGATTCTCTCGGACTTCTTGTTTTAACTCAGAGTAGCCCTTTTCATAAACTGGTTATCACCCACATTTAAAGAGTACAGTCTACCCTGCTATTATAACATGTCAGTCAGTCAGTTATATGCCATGTGTGATACACGCTTAGGCAATCATGTATCTTTCGATACATGACTGACGAGGCAGATTTTTTTTCAGCAGTAGGTTGCCATTTGTTTATGCGGTAGACCAGTTGAAATTCAAGGCTATAGAATCCGGTCTGTCCTGCTATTTACCCATAGCTGGGGGAGAAGAAAGGGATTCTTACCTTTACCCTAGGGTATTACCACTGGACTTTGAACTCGGCTCTCCGATTCCTTAATCCGAGCCGCTATCCATTACTCCAACGTGCCTCCTCATTATAACATGTAGGGGAGTTTAGGGGAGTAAATAATAATAAACCCCCTCTTACGTTTATATATACAAAAATGCTTGTAAAAATGAGAAAGACAAAGACGTAGATCCGAATCGTATGTGGTGTTACAGAAACGAGAGGCGGCAATACTCAGCAAAATTATGAGTTTGTAGTCAAATGTAAATCAAATATGGATCGGAATCCGACGGAATAATAAGATAAAGAATAAGCAAAGTGTTATGGGAACTTACCCATAATATTAATAGCCTATTCCGTACCTCATAAATACTGCTCCTCAAGAGGAAGCGGCAGTGCGAGTTCAGTCCTTTTTGGACGTCTCAGCTATTCGGTCGAACTCTCTGCCTCTGAGGCAGAGGGGAACTCTCTGCCTTTGGGCAGAGAGGAACTCGGACGAGGCTCCGCCGAAGGGCAGAGCCTCGTTCGAGGTGGTTGACCACCCCGATCCCGTTTATACGGGTTCTACGGGCAATTTTTGCCCGAGCCTACGGGCTCGGAAAGCCCACATTAAACCGGCCTTGTGCCACATTCGACACACGTGGGCGTGTTGTTAAACATCGTGCGAGTTCAGTCCTTTTTAGACGACTCGGCTAGACGGTCGAACTCTCTGCTTCTGTGCAGAGAGGAACCCGGACGAGGCACCGCCGAAGGGCAGAGCCTCGTTCGGGGAGGTTGACCAACCCGATCCCGTTTATACGGGTTCTACGGGCATTTTTTGGCCGAGCCTACGGGCTCGGTGAGCCCACATTAAACCGGCCTTGTGCCACATTCGACACACGTGGGCGTCTTGCTGAACATCGAGTCAGTCAGTCAGAGACAGAGTCGCGTCCGACGATTACAGTAAGACATTGGAATAGTGATACTGGTCGAGACAACATAGTTCTCTCTAACCTAACCTGATTGTTATTACTAACACTTCTACTTCTTTTGTACATATTCTGTTTGTAATATATCTGTGTTATTCCATACCTGTGTTCGAGTTATTCTTCATTGGTTCTACCTTGGACCATCAACGTGGTACAAGGAAGCTGGACCATAACACAAAGTGTTTAAAGTTTTTTTCTTGTATGTGTTTATCGATGTGTGTAATGAGCGCCCAGATAATTTAGTTGGAAAAGTACGTGTCTGGGGTTTTCTTACTTCGAATTTTTGTTGAGGGCTATTAGATGAATATTACTATTTTAGCCTGAAAAGGATATGGAGCCGAAATTTTCGTTGGCGCACATGATAACGACCTGTTCGTGAGAACTGCTTGTCCGATAGTGGGGATGTCACGTATTTGTGTGTGTACAGGAGAAATGTGGGGGCGATGCTCATTGGTTTAGAATGAGTGAATTAATGATAAATATAATTGTTGTAATTATTTTATTATGATTATTTTTTGACACTATAATTAATTTTTGTTTTATTATTTCTTATAAATTCGATAAATCTTTAGTCGGTTGATTAGAGATTCAAATCAAACCTGCTTGTCTTGACCCAAAGATCTGTGACTGATTAGACATTCCAAAGAAACAGACGATTTTGATCCAATAGGTACAGATTAGGAATTCCAATCAAAGCTGCTACTTTGACACAAAGCTTAGTGATTGATTAGAGATCCCAGTAAACCCTGCTATTTTGACCAAAAAGATCAGTGATTGATTAGAGATCCCAATCAAACCTGCTATTTTGACCAAAACGATCAGTGATTGATTAGAGATCCCAGTCAAACCTGCTATTTTGACCATAAAGATCAGTGATTGATTAGAGATCCCAGTCAAACCTGCTATTTTGACCAAAACGATCAGTGATTGATTAGAGATCCCAGTCAAACCTGCTATTTTGACCAAAACGATCAGTGATTGATTAGAGATCCCAGTCAAACCTGCTATTTTGACCAAAACGATCAGTGATTGATTAGAGATCCCAGTCAAACCTGCTATTTTGACCATAAAGATCAGTGATTGATTAGAGATCCCAGTCAAACCTGCTATTTTGACCATAAAGATCAGTGATTGATTAGAGATCCCAGTCAAACCTGCTATTTTGACCATAAAGATCAGTGATTGATTAGAGATCCTAGTGAACCCTGCTATTTTGACCATAAAGATCAGTGATTGATTAGAGATCCCAGTCAAACCTGCTATTTTGACCATAAAGATCAGTGATTGATTAGAGATCCCAGTCAAACCTGCTATTTTGACCAAAACGATCAGTGATTGATAAGAGATCCCAGTCAAACCTGCTATTTTGACCAAAACGATCAGTGATTGATTAGAGATCCCAGTCAAACCTGCTATTTTGACCATAAAGATCAGTGATTGATTAGAGATCCCAGTCAAACCTGCTATTTTGACCATAAAGATCAGTGATTGATTAGAGATCCCAGTCAAACCTGCTATTTTGACCAAAACGATCAGTGATTGATTAGAGATCCCAGTCAAACCTGCTATTTTGACCAAAACGATCAGTGATTGATTAGAGATCCCAGTCAAACCTGCTATTTTGACCAAAACGATCAGTGATTGATTAGAGATCCCAGTCAAACCTGCTATTTTGACCATAAAGATCAGTGATTGATTAGAGATCCCAGTCAAACCTGCTATTTTGACCATAAAGATCAGTGATTGATTAGAGATCCCAGTCAAACCTGCTATTTTGACCATAAAGATCAGTGATTGATTAGAGATCCTAGTGAACCCTGCTATTTTGACCATAAAGATCAGTGATTGATTAGAGATCCCAGTCAAACCTGCTATTTTGACCATAAAGATCAGTGATTGATTAGAGATCCCAGTCAAACCTGCTATTTTGACCATAAAGATCAGTGATTGATTAGAGATACCAATCAAACCTGCTATTTTGACCAAAACGATCAGTGATTGATAAGAGATCCCAGTCAAACCTGCTATTTTGACCAAAACGATCAGTGATTGATTAGAGATCCCAGTCAAACCTGCTATTTTGACCATAAAGATCAGTGATTGATTAGAGATCCCAGTCAAACCTGCTATTTTGACCATAAAGATCAGTGATTGATTAGAGATCCCAGTCAAACCTGCTATTTTGACCATAAAGATCAGTGATTGATTAGAGATCCTAGTGAACCCTGCTATTTTGACCATAAAGATCAGTGATTGATTAGAGATCCCAGTCAAACCTGCTATTTTGACCATAAAGATCAGTGATTGATTAGAGATCCCAGTCAAACCTGCTATTTTGACCAAAACGATCAGTGATTGATTAGCGATACCAATCAAACCTGCTATTTTGACCAAAACGATCAGTGATTGATAAGAGATCCCAGTCAAACCTGCTATTTTGACCAAAACGATCAGTGATTGATTAGAGATCCCAGTCAAACCTGCTATTTTGACCATAAAGATCAGTGATTGATTAGAGATCCCAATCAAACCTGCTATTTTGACCAAAACGATCAGTGATTGATTAGAGATCCCAGTCAAACCTGCTATTTTGACCATAAAGATCAGTGATTGATTAGAGATCCCAGTCAAACCTGCTATTTTGACCAAAACGATCAGTGATTGTTTAGAGATCCCAGTCAAACCTGCTATTTTGACCAAAACGATCAGTGATTGATTAGAGATCCCAGTCAAACCTGCTATTTTGACCATAAAGATCAGTGATTGATTAGAGATCCCAGTGAAACCTGCTATTTTGACCATAAAGATCAGTGATTGATTAGAGATCCCAGTCAAACCTGCTATTTTGACCATAAAGATCAATGATTGATTAGACATCCCAGTCAAACCTGCTATTTTGACCATAAAGATCAGTGATTGATTAGAGATCGCAGTCAAACCTGTTATTTTGACCATAAAGATCAGTGATTGATTAGACATCCCAGTCAAACCTGCTATTTTGACCCAAAGCTCATGGATTAATTAAAGATTCAAATCCAAACCTGCTATTTAGACCAAAAAGATCAGTGATTGATTAGAGACTCAATCAAACCGGCTATTTCGTCACAAAGCTTGACAATCGATTAGAAATCCCAAACAAACCTCCTATTTGGACTCAATGTTCAATGATTGATTAAAGATTCCAATCTCAACTACTATTTTAATCCAAAACTCGGTGATTGATTTGAGATCTCGACCAGGCTATTTGTCCCGAAGCTCGTTGATGGATTAGATATCCCAACCAAACTTGCTATTTTGATCCAAAGTTCGGTGCCTGATTAGAGATTCAAATTTTGATCGTAAGCTCAGTGACAGATTACTGATCCCAATCAAACTTTTTATTTTCACCCAAAGCTCGGTGATTAATTAGAGATTCCAATCGAACTTGCTACTTTGACCCATATCTCGGAGATTGAGTGGAAATTCCAATCAAATCTGTTATTTTCACCCAAAGATCAGTGATTGATTAGATGTCCGAAATAAACTGGCTATTTTGACTCGAGATCAGTGATTGATTATTGATCCAATTCAAATGTGCTATTTTGATCCAAACTTCGGTGATTGATTAAAGATTCCAATCAAACAAGCTATTTTGAGCCAAAGCTCGGTGATTGATTAGCGAATTCAATTGAACCTCCTATTTTGAGCCAAAGCTCACTGATTGATAAGAGATAAGAAACAACAGGGTATTTTGAACCAAAGCTCGCTGGTGGATTAGGTATCCCAATCAAACTTGCTATTTTGATCCAAAGCCCGGAGATTCCTATCAAACCTACTATTTTGACCCCAAAATCTGTGCTTGATTAGACATCCCAAAGAAACCTGCCATATTGGACCAATGCTAGTGCTTGGTTAACGATACCAATCCAACATGCTATTGTGACCAAAAGCTCTGTTATTGATTAAGCATTCAATCAAACATGGTATTCTGACCCAAACCTCGGTGACTGATTAGAGATGCCAATCTATCTTGTTGTTTTGATCCAAAGCACAGTGATTGCTTGGAGATTCCAACTGAACCTGCTATTCTGAGCCATATCTCGCTGATTTGTTTTTCACCCAAAACTCAGTGATTGATTAGAGATCAGAAACAGACAGGCTCACTGATTGATTAAAGATTCCAATCAAACCTTCTATTTTGACCCAAAAGCTGTGTGATTGCATAGGGATTCCAATCAAACCTGCTACTTTGATTCAAAACTTAGTGATTCATTAGAGATCCTATTCAAACCTGCTATTTTGACCCAAAGCTCGGTGACTGATAAGAGATCCCAAACAAACCTCCTATTTTTACTCAGTTCAATGATTGATTAGAGATCCCAATCAAACTATTTTGACCAAATCTCAGTGATTGATTAGAGATACCAATCAAACTTACTATTTTGACCCAAAATTCATTTTTGGTTATAAATCCGAAACAAACCTGCTATTTTGACCCAGAGCTTGGTGATTGATTCGAAATCCCAATCCAACACGGTATTTTGACCCAAAGCTCGTTGACTATTAGATATCCCAATCAAATCTGCTATTTTGATCAAAAGCTCGATGATTGAATAAAAATCACAATAAAACCTCCTATTTTGACACTAAATTCAGTGATGAACTAGAGATCCAAATCCAACCTGCTATTTTGACCTAAAGGCTAGTGATTTATCAGGGATCCCAATCCAATCTGTTATTTTGATTCAAATCTCGGTGACTGATTAGAGATCCGAATCCAACATGCTATTCTGACCCAAAGCTCGGTGACTGATTACATATCCCAATCAAACCTGCTATTTTGATCAAAAGCTCGATGATCGATTAGATCTGTCAAACATCCTATTTTGTCCCAGAGCTCGGTGATTCATTAGTGTTAAGGGGTCTCCCCTTTTCACACAAATGGACTCACCCAAGGTATACATATACTACTACCAGTGAATATCCGAAGAGTCGAGTGAAGGCGTGAAGGAGTCGAGACGGAACGACAGAAGAGTAGTAGAGTTCAGTAGTAGCAGAGTAAGTCACACACAGAGACGGCGGCAAGCGTCACAGTTAGCGAGCGCGTAGACTCAGTAAGGAGTCATACCGCGATACTTCAATACCAAGACTGTATATATATTAGTGCTACTAACCCGCATTCCTGGATCCACTAACTCGTATTACCAGTTTGTATTATTACGTTAATACATTTATTTTCCTTATCCATTCCTGGCGTTTGTTATTCATTGATATCTGATTTCATCCCGGAATCCACAACAAATTGGCGACGAGGAATTCGAACTCACACGGGAAGGAAATCGAAACAAAATTTTCCCTCGTTGTCCACAATAAATTGACGACGAGGTATTCGAACTCACACAGAAACAAACAAAAAAACAAAAGTCTTCTTTGCCGTTTTTTGCCAGTGTCCACAACAACTTGGCGGCAAAAGATTTACGAGGACTAAAATACGTAAAAAGCGAGTTTTTTGTAAGACTTTTGTCATGGAGGATTTTAAAACTATTTTAGTAGAACTTGTAAAATACCAAAGTGAACAGCAATTACAACTCCAGGAAAGAATGGAAGAAAAATGGCAAAAACAATTACTACAAACGCAGGAACTAATATTAAAGGTAGCGGGTAACAAACAACAAAATATCGAAAAAGAGGCGACTTTTCCCCAAGACGTAGTGTGGAATACGATAGAAACTTTCAAATACTCTCTAGAAGAAGATAACAATTTCTGGGATTATTTTAGACGCAACGAAGACACCTTTAAAATCGATTGTCAAAACTGGACAGAAGCAAAGAAGCTATGTCTGTTGCTCAGAAAACTTTGAACAAAATTTGTGGATTACATGTTGTCAAAAAAGACGAACGAATTAACGTTTGACGAAGCAGTTACATGTCTTACAGAGCTTTTCAGTCCAAACACGTTACTCTTTCACAAGAGGTGGAAATGTCTTAACCGGGTTAAGGGCGAAAATCAAGATTATTCCACGTTTGCCGCAATCGTGAACAAACATTGCGACAACTTCAAGTTGGCAGAATTAACACCGGACAATTTCAAGTGTCTCATCTTTGTTCAAGGATTAGTCTCAGCAAAAGATAGTGAAATGCGCAAAAGAATGCTTTAAAAACTACAAAATGAACCTGGACTACAACAATTATCAGAAGATTGCCAAAAATGCCTGAGTATAAAGAAAGACTCGAAGAACATTGAGGAGTCAGGAGTATCACATATACGTAAGTTAAACAAAAGTTTACGTTCTTCACCCTCCCCGCAAAGAAAACAAAAATTCTATAATGAGGGAAAAAGTACAACATATAGGGCAAATTATGACGAAAATCGAAGCAAATATAAGCCTCCCCCATCTGCATGTTATCGATGTGGAGGACTACACTGGAATAAGGATTGCCGTTTTAAATATAAAATCTGTCTTGTGTGTGGAAAAATGGGACACAAGGCATCCCAATGTAGGAACAGAAAAGCTACTAGTAGGATAAGAGCTACTAGGATGCATGACGAAAACAATACCAACATAAGGAAATATGTGGAACTTGAAATCTTAAATAAAAAGATAAAATTGCAACTAGACTCGGGTTCCGATCTAACGATAATTAACCTACAGACATGGAAAAAGCTTAACAGACCAACGATGTTACATACAGAAAAATTGCTAAGTCCGTGACAGGAAAGCGTATAAAATTCGAAGTAGAAATAATCGTAAATGTTAATTTTCACGGGAAAACAAAAAAACTCAAGATATACGTAATGAAAGGTACAGAAAATCTAGTGGGGACAGACTGGATGCTAAAATTCGACGTTTGGGACCTACCTATCAGCTCATTTTGCAAAAAGTTAGACGGTGAACCATCAGATGCGACAAAGTTAAAGGAAGAATTACATAATCAATTTCCCGAGGTATTTGCGAGCGGGTTGGGACGATGCAACAAATTTACAGCTAGAATTGAATTAATAGAAAACGACCAACCAGTTTTTAAAAAGAAGCGAAACGTACCGTTTGCTACTATAGAATAAATCGACAAAGAATTAGAGAGACTTGAACAAACTGGGATCCTTTCAAAAATAGAGTTTAGTGAATGGGCAGCACCGGTAGTCTATGTAGAAAAGAAATCAGGAGAAATCCGTGTATGCGCAGATTTTTTCGACGGGGGCTAAATAAGGCTATAAAAGACCATCATTACCCATTACCGAGCCCAGAAGAAATATTTACAAAGCTCAACAGCGGTAAGATATTTTCCAAAATAGATCTAAGTTAGGCTTATCTGCAAATCCCAGTACAAGAAGAGAGTACGAAAATTCTATGTATTAATACGCACAAAGGGTTGTACAAATTCAACAGACTACCGTTCGGGGTAAAAGTTGCACCAGCAATTTTTCAGCAGACGATGGACACAATGCTCACGGGCCAGAATTTTGCGACCGCTTATCTGGATAACATTCTAATTAAGAATGACAATGCTAAAGATCACACATCGCGCATAAAGGAGGTTTTTAGAAGACTTCAGGACTTTGGGTTTAAAGTAAAAGGAAAAAAGTGTGATTTTCTCCTAAATGAAATTAAATACTTAGGCCATATAATTAATGAAAGTGGCAGGAAATCAAACCCAGAGAGGGCATCGGCAATTAAAAACATGCCTGAACCATAAAACGTTGCAGAATTACAAAGTTTCCTGGGCCTAGCTAACTACTATGGCGAATTTATTGATAATATGCATAAATTGAGGGCCCCACTAAATGAGTTACTAAAAAAGGAGAATAATTGGAATTGGACAGAAGACTTGCGTTTAAGGAAATAATACAAAAATTAACTTCGGAGTTAGCACTGACACATTTCGATCCCGAATTAGATATCCTTATTGCAAGTGACGCGAGCTCACATGAGGTAGGTGCGTGTATTCTACACAAGATGCGGGACGGTACAAAGAAACTCGTTGCGCACGCATCTAGATCATTATTACCGGCGGAGAGAAACTATTCACAGATCGAAAAGGAGGCATTAGGAAAAGGAAGTATCCCGGAATCCACAACAATTAGATATCCCAATCAAACCTTAATTTAATTAAGTTGATTAATTCGATAGCTCAAACTAACCTGTTATTTAAACCTTGCCTAGGCCATAGATTCATCTATTTACCAATGTATGGAATTTGAACCCTGCTCGACATTAACGCTTTCTACCTTCACAAACTCCCTAAATAATGATTGGTGAGCCGATATCGAATTTCTGTTTATAGTTGCTTGTGCTAATTCCGCACGTATCTTTTAGGGAAAGGCATGAGTTCATTTCTCCCTGCTATATGTCTCATTGCCAGATACCTTTTATCTTTCCTTTTACATGTATATCACGATGCAGAAGTTAGTTGTGTAATCATTTGTACAGATTACTCTCTCATGACACAGTTGGCTCCAAAGACCACAGCAGCAGAAAGTCCTGTCCGTAATAGTCACGATACCTCGCCACTTTAATCACGATGAAGTGATTGAGACATACAGGACGCTTTTGGGAAATGCATATATATATATATATATATATATATATATATATATATATATATATATATATATATATATATGTATCTATCTATATATATATATATATGTTTTTCTTTAGTAGGACATATCGATCTTTTAATATTGGTTCTCATTGTATTAGTATTTTTAATGTTGTAAATATAAAATGAGTCTTGTAAATAAACAATCTAATAAATAGTGTTTACTATTTTTGTCGTCAATTCTCAAGAACAAAAAAAATGTATAAATTCGCTTTCATCTTTTTCAGTTTTATTACATTTTTAACCATCGCTTATTAAACAATTGTAGTATCGTATGCAAATTAGATAGACAAGTATAAATAAGGAACAACTGGCGAACACGGGGGGGGGGGAGGGCTATGCTTAGCAAACCCGGTTGCTATTCAGGACACGGTAAACTTTACTACGACTACTACTACGCAGAGAGATCGCAAAAGCATCGCCGAAGAGGGAAATTATTTGAAATAAAAGCGGTCTCATAGGAAAAACCGTACTTTTCATTTTCCGCCTTTTTGCGGGCACGAATGTCCATATTTGCCAAATAATATTTACAGTGGCAAGAAATACGTGTTGTATCTGTGTGTGTGTGTGTTGTGTGAATGTGTGTGTGTGTGTGTGTGTGTGTGTGTTTTGACGAATGAGTACAAATATAAAAATTCACATAAATAAAAGAGCTTAATAATTAATGGAAGCAGATGACCCAAATTTGGTAATCAATACTTTTGCTTTATCGAAAGTGTTGATAAAAGAAAAATGACTTCTTCAAAGCGGGGGTTACTCAATTTGCTTGATACATTTGTTTTTTTTTGTTTTTTTTTATAAGTCTTCAGGACTGGATTTGTCCTTATTATAAGATTAACCAATTTCCCAGAAATCAGTGCCACGCCAAAAAAAAAAAGAAAAAAAAAGAAAAAATATCAAAGAAGAACTAAAATATTGACTCACGATGGTAATCAGTTATTTACTACGGATGGCCATAAGCGATAGAAAAATAACGGCGGCAGATTTTCGTTTTAATATCCTGTCGCTGAATGGCGTCCAACAGAAATTGGGAATTCTATGGCGGTTGTCTTTTTTTTTTAATGGAAGGTTTGCATCAGCTTCCGTATCGATTGTGATTTCAGTTTATTTGATGTAAGCGGAACTCCTGCTATTAACTTACGACGTCCAATCGTAAAAGTTGCAGAAAATTCCGACATCAAAGTAAGCGATTTATCAGAACATCGTCAATCTTCATCGTAAATCATGAATATCATATGTCAAGGCATGATTTCATATCTACTGTCATTATCTACCAATATCTATATATCTCTCTCTCTCTCTATATATATATATAGATAGAGAGAGAGAGAGAGAGAGAGAGAGAGAGAGAGAGAGAGAGAAAGAAAGAGAGAGAAAAATAGAGAAACCGACGCGCACATACGTGTGTGTGCGCGTGTGAGTTTACGGACAGATGCTTACATGTACAGGTAATTATATATATTCAAGTGCGCCTTCCATAGTTGGTTTCATGGGCCATTGCTAGATATTTATTATATGTATCAGAAATGAGTTTACTTTAAATTAATTCAAAAGTATTTTATTATAAAACTACGTTGGAAAATATTTTGCAATAAAATGTATTATAAATTATTTTGTTATAAAAATTTATTAGAAATAATTTTATTATAAAATGTAATAGAAATGATTTTACTATAAAAATGTATTAGAAACGATTTTAATCTTCAAATCCAATTGTATCTCGTATTATTTTAATAGTCAAATCATTTCCAATGCATTTTTATAGTAAAATCATTTCCAATGGATTTTCATAGTAAAAATCATTTGCAATTTATTTTCATAGTAAAATCATTTCTAATGCATTTTCATAGTAAAAATCATTCCCAATGCGTTTTCATATTAAACATCATTTCCAATGCATTTTCATTGTAAGAATAATTTCCAGTGCATTTTCATAGTAGAACTCATTTCCAATATATTTTCATAGTAAAAATCATTTCTAATGCATTTTCATAGTAAAAATGATTTCTAATGTATTTTCATAGTAAAATCATTGGCCAATGCATTTTCATAGTAAAAATCATTTCCAATGCATTTTCATAGTAAAAATCATTTCCAATGCATTTTCATAGTAAAAATCATTTCCAATGCATTTTCATAGTAAAAATCATTTCCAATGCATTTTCATAGTAAAAATTATTTCCAATGCATTTTCATAGTAAAAATCATTTCCAATGCATTTTCATAATAAAATCATTTCCAATGCATTTTTATAGTAAAAATCATTTCCAATACATTTTCATAGTCATATGATTTCCAACGCATTTTTATAGTAAATCATTTCCAATGCATTTTCATACTAAAATTATTTCTATAATCTATTTTCATACTAAAATCATTTGCGATGAATTTTCAGATTAGAATCATTTCCAATGAATTTTCATAGTAAAATCATTTTCAAGCCAGTGAAGCATAGATATGAATACAAACTAGAGAAAAAGAATAATATCAACAAATTGTAATATTAGCTCTGGTAAAAAAAATATTTACTGAGACATTTGTTTTTATAAATCCCCCAAATTCATACGCTGATGTCCCCAAGGACGAGTGGCCCATTGGATAAAATTTGAATCCAGTGACTTGACCCAAAGTGTTGTCAGTTCAATACCTGGCTACAGGTGGAGAGAAACTTGAAGGGTTGAGTTAAAGGAAGATAACTGATACTGAGATATCCGAAGAAGCACGTGAAACTAGAACAATCTACCCCGGAGTTCAGTTCAAAATTCCAATTACATGAAGAAGGCCGGTGTGTACAATGAAACGTCGTGAATATGACAACAAAGTTGAGGACAACAGTCCGAACAATGTAAATAGTGTAAATATTACAATACCTCATCTCAGAATAAACTGATAGACCTTGAATAAACTGAAATAGGTAGATATGTACCGTCAGATAGATAGATAAGAACAGACTCAGATAGATAGATAGATAGATAGATAGATAGATAGATAGATAGATAGATAGATAGATAGGTTTTTTAAGAGGTCAATGAATGCCGAATATTTCCCTTGTAATATTTCCATTACACTTGACGCCGTCCGTTGTTCGTCAGCAGACCAATATATAAAATATCTAAATAACCAAATGAGGATGCCTTACAAGAATGGGAGATGACAGATTACCTAAACAGTTATTTTATGGAGATTTATCATTCGAAATTTAAAAAAAAAATTATGGATGTTGCTAATCTTAAAAAGCTTGGCAGTGATGCTGAGGACTGGGAAACGTTGATAGAAAATTAGTCTGTCGGGAGGAAAATGATAATCGAGGTTTGATTATGTAGGCTTTAAACGGGATCTTTGAAATCCAGTTATAAACTCAATCTCAGATAATTTTCAGAATGAACATACATATGTAGACGGGTCTTCTGATCCAAATCAGGATTTGCTGGTCATCTGATATTCCATAACTAAGCAATCCCAAACAGACTAAGGTGACAACTATCCACAGCGATTTACAAGAAATTTATGTCAGTTTTGTGACAAAATATGTGGGCCAGCAGCGGGACGATAAGCAAATCTTTCGTCTGGCATATACTTCAGAAGTAAAGTAGGTATTTTAAGACACTTACGATCTCACGGAAGCTCAGTCTGAAGCAGTCAAATTTTTAAAAATTATAATTTCAGATACACTGGGTTATATATTAATATTTTATTTATTTATTTAATTAGGTTCTTCAACTTGTTTCGGCCAGCTTGGACATCATCAGGAGTAGAAATTCATGCCTTTTAGTAGCAGTGAAATAGATGTTAATGACTGTCCCTGAGGAAGTTAAACCTGTCTTGTAGTTTTTATTTGTTTTTTATAGTTAATTTTTTGTCAGTTCTGGGATTGGTTCAAGTTGATTTTTTTAGGAAAGCATTGGAGACCCATGAGTCTCAGATTTACTTCTTTCGTTATCTTGACAGTTCTACTGGTTGCTGGGAAGGGGATGTGTTTTATTAATTGGGGTAATGTAGATATGTGTATATATTTGGTTATGAGTGTATCTTTGAGTGTGTGTATAGGTGTTATGATGAAACACACATAGTCTATAGATAATAGACTCTCCCACCTAATATAAGTAGGAGTCAGTGAGGGTCGACTGGGAGTCGAATACGAAAGTAGTCAGCTACCCCAACTAGATTACTCTGCATAATACTTATTATAACAAGTTCCTAACGTTTTTGTACGTTGAACCTATTTAGGACCGAATTTAGTCCAAATACAGTTTCCACTGCGGAAAGTAACTCCGCATCACCTCTGAGATCGTATGTCTAATGCGGTTGAGTGTGGTAGGTAGGTGAGTCAGCTTGGGCCGTTCATGGGTAGTGTCATCTTCTATGTAGTAGCTGTAAGGTATATTCAACTATACAGAAATGTGTGAGAGAGAAACGGGTGGGTTGACCTATGGGTTCATATATTAATTCTATCTGTGCTGTTTAGTTTGTTGTTGAATCTGTCTGGACAACGTGTTTTGAGAAGCAAAATCCACTTGTCTTCCAGTTCTTCTAGTATTTTCATAACTTTTTCTTTTATGACTATTTCTATTCTTTCAATAATAGTGAATTTTGCATGGCTATTAAAATCGTGTTTTTATAGACGGAAATGTTGTTCTGTAGGTAATAATATTTTGTGGGGAAACGACTTAATCCGATTCCAATAATTATTAATTCTGTAGTGAAAAGGCCATTCACATTTTCCCATATATTGTTTTTGGCATAGCGTGCATTCTAATAAGTAAATTATGTTATGAATTCTACAGTTAGAGTCGTGGTAGATTTTGAAAGTAGATTTAGTGACTGAGCTAGTGAACGAATTAGTGTGTTTAATGAGGTTACAACATATGCTCCTTTTGTTTGGGAATATCCTATTGTTTTTATTCTTGGTCTATTTCGTGTTACTTTGTTGTCTGGAATTTAGTTACCACCTAAGATTTCCTTAACGTCCTTTGGTCTACGATATGCTAGAAGGCCGGGTTCCTCAAATAAAATGTTTAGGTATGGTTTGGGATGCAGTATTTTCCAGCGACTTTGATTATTTGAGACTAGCAGCCATATCCAGCTGGTCGAGCAGAAAAAAAAGTTCAGTTACAATGGAGCAAAAACAGCATCATGTTAGATCTAATAGAGTCTATCCTCTTCCATTACTTTAAAATTGGTTGAAAGATCAATGAAAAATAAGAAAGAAACCAATTAAATTGGCCATTTTTACGCGGGTTTCACTATATGGGTGAACTCAATTATCAAGTTAAATGAATGATAAACAATCAACTTATTGTTGACTTCAACTGAATGGAGTTTGTATTAGATTGCTTGAAAATTGAGGGAGTTTTTAGTTTAAAATTTGTGTTGAAATCGAATTGTGTTGAAAACGATTTTTCGTTTTTCGAAGGTTTTCGCTAAATGCAGTGGCGTCGGAATAAAAAAATAAGGTCTCATTGAGCTTGTCATGATGTAAGTAACCTACATACCGAGTTTGAACGAAATCGGAGGAAAAAGTTGAATTTATAAATTTTTGTCGATTATTGATTTTTTTTAAATTATTGATTTTTTTACGCTAAGAATCTATGTCTTACATTGTACAATGTATGTGCCAAGTTTGGTCAAGATCGGTTGAATGGATCTCGAGTGAATAGGTATCACATATACCTACATACAGACAGACAGACATCCTCTGTTTTATATAGAGATAATGAGGGTAGGTTAGTATTGAAAGTGGTTACCAAAGGGATGCATTTGGATTTATTTTTTTATTTTTTACTTTAGGGTGTCTTCTCTCGGTGTGGAAATTGCTTTATTTATTTGTTCCCTGATTAGGTGTTCTTTATAGCCACGTGTTGTGAATTGATGCTCGAGATTTTGAGAGTGTTTATTTAGTTCTTCATTGCTGGAATATATCCTTCTGAGTCTAATTGCTTGTCAATAAGGAAGGTTCTCGTTGACGTGTTTGGGGTGGGAAGACTTAAGGCGTAGATAGTTGTGGCTGGCGGTGATTTTAGTGTGTAGTGTCGTTTGTAGTTTTCTGTTTTTATCAATATAGATATGGGTGTCTAAAAATGTTACCGATCGTGTTGATTTTTCGTGGTCGAACTTAATGGAGACGTGTACTGTTTTTAGAGTCATGAGGAATTCAGTAAGTTTTTCCTCATTGCCTATATATATGAAGAAGATATCATCGATATATCTTCCGTAGAATATGCAGTCATTACCGACGAAAGGATAAATATAGGTCTCCTCTTGATCATGAAGCTTCAACGGTGACCATGGCACATCCTTTGACTTGTGGGTAGTGTCTTCCATTGAAATCAAAACTATTCAATGAGAGGGTGTGTTGCATAAGCTTTACGATTACTTCTGTGGGGGGGGTCTTGTTTTATTCTTTTAGTAAATGCTTCTTTAAGGGCAATTAGACCTTCGTTGAGTTTGATGTTGGAATAAAGGGATCTAACGTCCATGCTTACTAGAGTTGCATTTTCTAGTAATGTTTGTATATGTTTAATTCTGTTTAGTAGATCTGTTGTGTCTCTGATGTAGGATTTTATTTCCTTAGCTCGGGGCTGTATATTGTTTTTTACGTATCTGGATATTTTAGTTGTGTTGCAGTTAAATGATGTAATGGCCGGCCTTCCTGGGTTGTTGTCTCTGTGTATTTTGGGAAGGAGCTAGAAATGGGCAGGTGTGATGTTTGTCGGTGTAAGTGTTGTGCATGTTTCCATGTCAATTAGTTTATTTTGAAGCATCGTGTTTAGCGAGCTTGTTAAGTTGTTCTGTTTTGTTTTTTTGTTTTGTTTGTTTTTTTTTGTTGTTTTTTCGGAGGGGGGTTGTTATTTAGTTTCACGTGTTTCTGTAAGTAGGCTTCTGTAGGTGTTTTTGTCGGCTAGTTGGTTGTTGACCTCGGTAAGGTATTCTTTGGTGGCCCAGATCACTGTGACACCACCCTTGTAAGCCTATGAAATGACTAGGTCCTTTTTGTATCATCGTGTCGAAGGCCCCTTGTTCCCTTTCAATGATATTGTGTATACAGGTTCGATTCCTGTCGGAGGACACATATTTTCTATGAAATTTCTCGGACATTCTAGCCAGTAAATGTAGTTAATACTGTTTATTATAAACAGAGCATTTACTTAAATATGTGTATCTATAAAAATAACGTATAAACTAAACAGAATGTATATATATATATATTCATTGGAAATATATATATATATTCATTGGAAATATATATATATATATATATATATATATATATATATATATATATATAGTGGTACTCGCTTGGAAAAACCTTGGGTATTGCGTCTTGTAGTAGAACAAACCAGTACCCAAGGAAAAATGAGGAACAAAAAAAAGAAAGAACTAAGAACATGAAATTAAGGCCAAAACAATCGTCCAGATTTCAAGCTCAGAGTCCAAAGAAAAAAAATCCAAAACTGCCAGTTTTACCCTGACGATCCGTTTAGGTGAAACATATATATATATATATATATATATATATATATATATATATATATATATATATATATATATATATATATATATATATATATATATATATACATATATATATATATATAAGGTATATATATATATATATATATATAAGGTATATTTAGGCAGTAAGTATTCATCAGACAAGTTTGATTAAAAAGAAGCCATAGGGTCTGTTTGTTTAATTTTTTATTATATTTTTACAACTTTTGAATAAGGTGATGGCTGTTGTGTTCGAAATTGGGGATATACTGTTTGGTCGTCGAAAGGTGAAAAGAGAGAAAGTTTTCTTTTTTTTTTTCAAATGGAGGTAAAATGTTTGTTCTGGTGCGTCATGGGAGTATTCTATATTCTATTTCCGTCCTGGGTAAGACGTTAAACTGCATCCGCGTCCTGGGTAAGACGTTAAGCTACATCCAGCAGCAAGGCATCTGATCAGGAGGTTCTGAGGAGCGTGGAACCACCTCTTAATTGCTGGTGTTCCCAGGTCCACCCTGACCCGGGGTGGTAGCACCTGTTAGGGTCCCAGCTATGGGAAAATAGTTAACTATTACCAGCGATACTTTTTCGAAACAAATTATTACCAGCAATACAATTTTGAAGGAAAGATATTACCAGAAACAGATTTTTGACAAAAAACAAAATATTACCAGCAATAAAAATTTTTGTCAGCATTAAATAACCCATTGAGGTTGATATGCCGTAAAACAAAATAAAATATATTCTATTTAACTACTTTTTATCATCTAACTTTTCTTTCTTTATTGTAAATTACAATTCTTATGTGTATTTTAAGTATTTTAACTTTAATTTTCCTTTTATTCTTAATTATTTTGGGTCCAGACTATTACATAGTCTAGTAATAAGCTTTGGGGTTATTTAGTGATTCATTTGTTGCTATCACTGCACCTTCATTAGTTTTATATAAATTCCAAACTGAAGATGCCAAAATGAAACAAGTACGAAAATTGAAATATCTGAAAAGTGATTTAAAAACGAACGGAAAATATGATACCGAACCTCAAAGACGCATTGGAATAACTAAATTTTCGTTAGAAACAAAGAGTACTGAAATATTACATAGTATCATTCCTCTATGGCAGGGAATGCTGGGAAATCTCCTCACAGGTGAAGAAGAGACTTGAGGTGACAAAAATGGGGTTTTACATATTTTTTACAGCACGGGTCATTTAAATTTGTTTCTGTCAGCTCTCCTAGGAAATGTTTCTTTTCTTCATTTACATTATGTATGGTTTAGTTTTACTTCTGAAGGCTACAGTTAAATCTCTTCCGTTTGTGATTTTATTCGTTCACTGTTCCTGGTAAAACGCGTTACCACCAACAGATAAGCAAAACTTCTTTATTTCTGCATACAGGCATCTAAAAATAAACACGCTAAAATTCACCTTCATCCCTGCCGTGAGCCGACGGCTTAGTGGTAGAAGTTCCGACTGACGCCAATTCAGTCGGGTTCCGATCCTAGCTAGAGGCAACCGGACGTCTAGCCACACTGATGAGCTGCGAAACAGTCTGTCTGTGCCTACATGAAAAACTGCACATCATTAGGTTTCTAAATAGTGAAAAGTTATTAAACCATAGACATGAGTTAACGGTTTTCTGTTAATAAATAGATTTAAACAAATAAAGTCCATAGTTTAAAAGCCTTAAAAGCTCAGCCCAATAATTATTGAGAAAAACCCTTTGTTAAAGTATAAAAAAAAGCAAAAAGAAGCCATGTGAATAAACAAATAAATAAACAGATCAAATAGATAATAATGAAACACAACCTTCTCGTCACTCAACGACCCGCGGCAATGCCATAAAAAATTGCCGTCTGACCAGCCTAACCTACGATCACTCTTGAAATAGACTCCCCATTGTAACTTGACACACATTTTTCGAAGGGGACTGGTCTGTAGATAAAAATTAATTCTTGATGGGTATTGTGTTCGAAATTGGGGATAAACTTTCCGAAGTTCATATTTTGTTATTGTTCTGTCCACGTAATTTTGACCGTTTCACTCATTTTGAAGAATCTATGTGTTGTCTGTGTGATAGGCAGAATACATTTTTTCTACAGCCTAGTATTCGATGGAAACTTGGAAATATAAATACTATAAAATATTCAACTGATCTTCAACTGCTTCTTTCTGATTTTAAGAATAAGTGCCTCCCTCGATTCCGATTTTATTTAAGACTTCCTCGTGTCGCATGTATTTTGTCAATTTATCCCCATCACATTCTTTCAGAGCCTTTTCCATGTCGCTTTAAGTCTTCTCTTCAGTTTCAGATGGCATTATTTTAACAGATCTTAGCTTTTAATATACCTTGAACATATGCCACTATCTAATCCTGGCTTAGAACATATCTGCGACAGGTCACAAAGACAAGTCTTAGCATTGGACATATGTCAGGTTTAATCTTGACATACCATGAGACGCGTCTCAAAATTAGCCTTAGCTACGGCATAATTTTAAAAAATATAAGTATTAATCCTAGATATTGCTATATTTAAAACGGGTGTAAGGGAGGCACGCTGGAGTACTGAAATAGCAGCTCGGATTGGGGAATTGTAGAGCCGAGTTCGAATTCCAGTCGAATCCATTATATTCACTTACGGGATAATACCCTTGAGAATCCTCCTCCTTTTCTTCTCCCCCTAGATATGGGTTAATAGCAGGACAGATTGGGTTCTATACCCTTGGTTGTCAACTGGTCTACCGCAAAAAGAAATGGCAACCTACTGCGGGAAAAATCTGCCTCGTCAGTCAGGTATCATGGCTGACTGTAAGGTTTCCTTTCGGCTTTCTACAAACCTTGGACAATACCATGAACAGGTCACAAGTTTATTGGCATGATTTGAAATGGTACAAGGATTAATTTTAGCTATTGCTACATTTAAAACGAATGTCCTAGTTTGTTTCCGCGTTCTATATAACTTGGACATAAGTCATGATTAATCCCATGAACAGGTCTTAAGTTTAATCTTAGCTATGGCATGTTTTGAAAAGGTATAAGGATTAATTTTAGTTAATGCTATATTTAAAACGAATGTCCTAGTTTATTTTCGCGTTCTAAATACCTTGACATAAGTCAAGATTAATCCCAGCTTATGACATACAATGAACAGGTCTTAAGTTTAGTCTTAGCTGTGGCATGTTTTGAAAAGGTATAAGGATTAATTTTAGTTATTGCTATATTTAAAACGAATGTTCTAGTTTGTTTGCGTTCTATATACCTTGGACATACGTCAAGATTAATCCCAGCTTATGACATACTATGGACCAGGCTTAAGTTTAGTCTTAGCTATGGCATGTTTTAAAAAGGTATAACGATTAATTTTAGTTATTTCTATATTTAAAACGAATGTCCTAGTTTGTTTGCGTTCTATATACCTTGGACATAACTCAAGATTAATCCCAGCTTATGACATACAATGAACAGGTCTTAAGTTTAGTCTTAGCTGTGGCATGTTTTGAAAAGGTATAAGGATTAATTTTAGCTATTGCTATATTTATAAAAGGTTTCGGTGTTCTCTCCCACTTTTCCAATGTCTTGGATATATGTCAAGATTAATCTCAACTATGAACATAAATCCGGGTTAACTTAATTTTTAAGAAATAACGTAGACATATTTCAAGATTATGCTAATATTAACGGATTGTCAAATTATATCAGGACAAAATCTAAATACCTTCGACGTGTGTCAGAGTTAAGATAGGCTTAGGAAATTCCTAGGAGATGTTCGGGACAAAGTTAAACTCACAGAATGCCTTGTTTTGTCCCAGTAGTAAAATTGCTAAAACCTTTGAACCTTGTACGAGACTAAATGAAGCTTAGTAAATAATCTTGAATTATTTACCAAATACGAAAAATCGCTAAAAGAGAGGACAGAGAGTCGACCCAATGTTGAATCTCTTTTGACTTGCGTTCATTTGAAGCGAGACATTAACACTGAACACGCGCGTTCTCTATCAAAAGAAACGGCGATTCTATGGCGGCTCCCTTCTTCGATCTATTTACAAGCGGGAACTTTAAGTTCATTCTGTCCGCTGAACTGTCTAACTGGGGTCACAGATGAGCACACAGTTTTCTAATGTCTGTAATGGTCCTCGCTCGAAATCCCTTCAGACAGTTGGAGCTAAATCCTGTGGCCAATGGAGCATTATTGGTCAGTAGAGGTTTATTACATCTTGTAGGCCCAAGAATTAATCAAACGTGTAAACTGAGGCTGTCGATGCAGCCGCGTCGAGCGGCTTACAAAACCCATTTACATAGGCACACAACAGATTCCGTACTTCTTGTTCTTTTTCTTTTTCTTCTTCTCATTCTTCTTCTCCAACCCCTCCTCCTATTCTTCCTCTTGCTCCTCCTCCTATTTCTTCTCCTTCTCCTTGTTTTTCTTCTTCTTCTTTTTCTTTTTTCTTCTACTCATTTTTTTCTTCTTCTCATTCTTCTTCTTCTTTTTCTTCTTTTATTCTTCTCATTATTCTCCTCCTTCTTTTCTTCTTCTTCACCTCCTCCCACTCCTATTCTCCTGCCCCTTCTTCTAAGTCTTCTCATTCTTCTTCTTCTTCTTCTTTTTCTTCTCATTCTTTTTCTCCATCTTCTACTCTTTCTTTTTCTTCTTCTTTATCTCATTTTTCATCTTTTTCCCATCCTCCTTCTCCTTCTACTTCTTCTTCCCTCAAAACCATTATTTTTACTCAACGCCTATTTATATAGATTTCTCTCTTTCGCTGTCAATTGCCTTCTCAAATTGCATCAACCTTCTCTTTCTTTCTCATTCTCTCTTTCTTTCCTTTTCTCCCCTTTTCTCTCCCTCTCTCTCTCCCCTACACCCACCTGGACTGTT
>OZ038509.1:13573402-13715902 GCA_964036315.1 Acanthosepion esculentum | reverse complement strand
TGCCCTGCTGTTTACCTTGAGCTCCTTGATAAGATCCAAAGAAGAATCAGCAATTTTATTCGTCCTGATCTGGCATCTCGGCTTCAGTCACTGACCCACTGCTGTAAGGTTGTCCCTCTGTGCCTTTCTTACACATATTTCATACTAATTGTTCGGATGACTACTTCGCTATGGTACCTAGGCTCTGTGAATTTAAGCGCAGTACTAGACTGGCGTCGAGATCTCATCAATTTACTGCTGAGCCAGCTGAATGTCGCTGTAACTTCTTCTTTTCTCACACTTCTCGCTTGTAGAACTCCCTTCCGGCTTCATGCTTCTCAACCAACTTTAATTTGCAAAATTTAAATGCAATGTCAGTAGCTATCTATTGTCCTCCCGATTACTCTTTTCTCTCCCTGATCATTAATGTTTGTGTTACTAATCCTTCCACACCCTCTAACTACTTGTGTTTAAGTGGCTTTACTCCCTTGCTTGGGGGTGATACCAATTTAATATATATATATATATATATATCAGTTATGTGGTGCAGTTTAATTTATATTACAATGAGTTATTCATACAAAAAGTAAATTAGTAAAGTTAATGATATAAAATAGCGAAATCACTTCGCTAACTAAATTTTAAAGATGCATTAACCCACTAATCGCTCGATGAATATTATGATCCTTGTTTTTTAAAAGTATAAACTGTATTACGTCTTCCTTAAATATGCAAGTACTTTCGACGTTTCGTTCAGTCATCATCAGGCATGGAAATTAATTTGTTTTTCGTAAAATTCAGGTAGCATCTGAGACGAAAAAATATAATGCGAATCGAAATATTATTTTTTTAAATGTGTTATTGTTAACGGATACAAACTTGTGGAGCGTGCAGTCGCAACGCTAAGGTTGAATTTTTTTCAAAATTTAAGTGAGTTCGTTTTTTTACTAATATGACAATTTGAGAATTTTTTTGTTGTAGGAGTTTATCAGTGAATGTGGCATGAACTAAATAGTTCAATAAGTAGAGTAGTGTCTCAGTTGTTATCCAGAAAATTAAATGCATTTCTGTTTGAACGTCCATTTTCATAATAGGCTCCGGTAACTTTAACACATTGATTGTTAATCTTTGTTGAAATTGCCAAAGACTTAAGTTGTTAAATCTGAAAGAAAAAGAAAAAAAAAAACCATTAGACGCTTGAACTTAATTCCCATTTAAAATCGGTCCAAGTTATTGGAACACCATGTGTATATATATATATACATATATATATATATATATATATATATATATATATACATATATATATATATATATATATATGTATACATATATATATATATATATATATATATATATACATATATATATATATATATATGTATGTATATACATATATATATATATATATATATATATATATAAGCGTCTAATTATATTTTCTCTTTTTCTTTCATATTTAACAACTTAAGTCTTAAGATCAAAATTGAAGAAGTCAAGAGAAATATATATATATATATATATATATATATATATATATATTTCTCTTGGCTTCTTAAATTTTGATCAATATATATATATATATATATATATACATATATATATATATATTTATCTCTTGGCTTCTTCAATTTATATATATATATATATATATATATATATCTTGCCTTCTTCAATTTTGATCAATATGACACCTCTTCTTATTCCAATTTCTAATCTATTATTTCTCTCTCTCTCTCTCGTTCTTTCCTCTCTTCTCTCTTCCTCTCTTCAAGTCTTTCTTTTCTCTTCTCTTTCTTTCTTTATCTCTATATTTCTCCCTCTTTCTCTCCTCTACATCCATCAACCTTCTTCCTTAACCTCCTCCGTATCGTTTTCCTTTCTCTCTCTCTCTTTCATTAATTCTCTTTTACTCTCGCTTTCTTCTTTTTATTCAGTCTTTTTCTTTTTATTCAGTCTTTTTCTTTTTATTCAGTCCTTTTTCTTTTTATTTCAGTCTTTTTCTTTACGTTTCGATTCTTACTCCCCCTTTCTTCTTTTCTTTTTTGCCTTTCGGTCTCTCTCTTACTTACCTTCTTCGCCCCACCCCCTCGCTCAACATTACCATTTTCTATTTGTGCTTCTTTCTTTCCCTCTTTCATTTTCTCGATATTTTATTTTCTGTCTGTCTATCGCTATCTCCCTGTCTCTCTCTTGCCCTCTCTCTCCCTTTCTCTCTTTCTTTCTCTCTGTATCTCCCTCTTTCTCTCTACCACGCCCCACCCAATTTTGTGACTCAAGTTCAACTCAGACCTCAAGTTCAACTCACACATACGACCCATCTCAAAAAGATGCTGGAAAAATGATCGTTGTGCTGTACTAATCCAGAAAGTACATTTCCGCGCAAAAGTCAAAGGCTCCCTAGAACTATATTTTTTTTAGAAATTATCTTCTTGTAAATGAATGTTTTGTATCTTCTTTTTCGCAAATGATTCGTTAACTTTGCCAGTGTCATTTACATAGCTAAACTTCATAGACTGTTGCCGAGTTTTAAAATTTGAGGGAAAAATATTCGCTAACCTACAAAAAGGCCCCGTGTCTAAGTTTTTGTATTAGTTAGAAGCAAAGGGAAATAACTCATCGAAATTGGCAAATATTTGAATTCTAGCGTTATTATTGCATAATTATGGCTTTCAAATTATGGAATTCTGTAATCAATTGAATTCATGGCTAAAATCATTAAAGAAACCAGAATGAAGCTCGGGGAAATGTCCGAGAATATGAACCAGGGAAATGTCCGAGAATATGAACCAAAGAAATGTCTGCGAATATGAAAAAGGGAAATGTCCGCGAATATAAAACAGGGAAATGCCCGAGAATATGAACCAAAGAAATGTCCGCGAATATAAACCAGGGAAATGTGCGAGAATATGAAACAGGGAAAGGTCCGCGAATATAAACCAGGGAAATGTCCGCGAATATGAACCAAAGAAATGTCCGAGAATATGAACCAAAGAAATGTCCACGAATATGAAAAAGGGAAATGTCCGCGAATATAAAACAGGGAAATGCCCGCGAATATGAACCAAAGAAATGTCCGCGAATATAAACCAGGGAAATGTCCGCGAATATGAACCAAAGAAATGTCCGAGAATATGAACCAAAGAAATGTCCGCGAATATGAAAAAGGGAAATGTCCGCGAATATAAAACAGGGAAATGCCCGCGAATATGAACCAAAGAAATGTCTGCGAATATGAAAAAGGGAAATGTCCGCGAATATAAACCAGCGAAATGTCAACGAATATGAACCAAAGAAATGTCCGCGAATTCGAACCAAAGAAATGTTCGCGAATAAGAACGAAGGGGAAATGTCGCCAATATGAACCAGAGAAATGTCCGCGAATATACACCAGGGAAATATCAGTGAATATGAACCAAAGAAATGTCCGCGAATATGAACCAAGGAAATGTCCGCGAATATAAGCCAGGGAAATGTCAGCGAATATGAACCAGAGAAAAATAGCTAGGAAACTTCAAATATCAAGATGTGCAGATTCTCAAGTCCTTTCTGGTGAGGTACGGATAGATCAAGGTCTGGTCACCATCGAAATCTACAACAAAGAAATACCCGTAAACTGATTTGAACATCAAAAACTCAACCTGTGGCATAAGAGAGAGAATGTAGCAAGTCCTGAGGGAGCTAATTTCATCATGCAAAGGTGGCATAACACAGCCATATCAAAAAAGGGAAGAAACGCTCATTCTGACCATTTAAAACCCACAATTGTAGAGGAAGACGTTGTGATGGAAGATCTTGATGGAGTTCTTCAGATCAGGATAATGCAACAGAAGAAGGGCCTATGGATGATGACAGGATTGACTTAGACACAGGAGAAAATGAAATGAGACCAAGATATCCATTATAAAGAACAGGACAAAAACTTCAAGTGGGGGAGGAAGAAAGAGGATGTAGAAGTTTGAGAACAACCAAAATCATTAAACCTCTTTGGTTCAGGCAGGTGTAGTGCATTGGTAAATAGGATTGTACCTATTTGCATATGTTAAGTAGAAGAGAAATAACGTGTATAGTAAAGTAAGAGACAGGGAGAAGTTGACTACTGATCATGTATCAGTAGAACAACACAACATTCACATTATTTACTTTTGGACTAATATTCTTATCTTTGTTGTTATCACAACCCATTGTGTCCCCCAGCCTTATAAAAAAAAATTATTAAGGAGAGAGAACAATAAAAGAATGGGGAATTAAGAAGCCCGAAGATAACATTTGGATTTTCACTAATAACACTGATTTATTTACTGCTGACTTTGATCCGTCTTAATGAAACACCCTTTATATCATGCAGATGTTTATGTTTTCCTAAAATGTAAGCAAACAATTTTATTTTTTGGTAAAATTAAAGGAAATGTTATTTACTGTAGAAAAAGTCTGAGAACAACCAAAACCATTAAACTCCTTTGGTTCAGGGAGGTGTAGTGCATTGGTAAATAGGATTGTATCTATTTGCATATGTTAAGTAGAAGAGAAATAACGTGTATAGTAAAGTAAGAGACAGGGAGAAGTTGACTACTGATCATGTGTCGTAGAACAACACAATACAACAAAACATATTACGTAAAATATCTGACAATGTATAATTGGTTTTCTCTTTACATTCAGCTGCGAACATTTTTGTGTTTGGTGATTTTAATGCTCATCACGTCAAGTGGCTTAAGAATTCTAATGTTACTAATGTTGCCGATGTTCAGACTTACCATTTTTCCGTTGCTCAGTCTCTTAGTCAAATAATGGATTTCCCTACTTGTTTCCTCAATAAATCAGATCGGTATACTTCTTAACTTGATTTGTTCCTTGCCTCCTCTCCTAGCTCTCGTCGAGCATCAAACCTCCGTCCTCTTGACAATTCGGATCACGTTGTAGTATCTGTTGATATTTCTTTTGGGTCGTCTATTAGGAAAGAACCTCCTATTTACCAGGCTTCTTTCTGTTACCAGGGTAATATTGGGATTCATTTCGTGACTTTATTCAAGACGCCCTTTGGATTGATATTCTTAACCTTCCGACTGAGAATTGTGACACAGAGGTTTCTTCTTGGGTTTATGCCGGCATCGATGCTTTCGTACCTTTTCGGAAATACCAAGAGAAACCAAAATTTTCTCCTTGGCTCACATTTGCCTAAGGGACACTGAAGAAGTTGACTACTGATCACCTGTCGTAAAACAACACAACACAGTCAAAAATGATTACGAGACAACTGATTGATGAATGAAACATATCCAATTTGGTGACATTAGACACCGTTAAACGCCTTCCTCGAGAAAATGCATTGATGGGGTGTATAGCTGATGAAAGAAAGAAACATCGTTGAACGACAAAGAATTTGAAGGCCAGTTTAGAGTGGACAAAGATGCATGAAACGTGGGAAACATTTGGAATAAAATCATATTTAACGATTAACAAAAAATATTAGAAGACCAAAAGTAGACAAAAAAAGTGAGAGCCATTATATTACAAAAACGTTTGGTGACCAGCGTATGAGGCTTCGGAGATGTGTAAAAAAATGTTGATTCTAGAAAATTGATAAAAATGGACGAAGAAACTGAAATAACATTAAATATATTGAATTGCTGAAGGGAGATTTTATTCCTAATTTGAATGGCGTCGAGAAATTTCAGCACGACGGAACTCCATGTCATAAAGCATATGCGACTCAGTAATATGTCGTTGGCGAAAATGGAGACGTCTTAAAATATTGTTAACCCAGACATAAATATTATCGAGCAAATGTGACGAGAAATAGTTCGTCTAAAGAATCCACGTACTCGTGTTGAAGAACGATGGAGAGAGAGAATGGAAACGTATACAAAGGAAATAAATAAAACACAGAGTGAGATGGATAAATTGTCGTCTAAATGTGGCAAACATGAAAATAGCACTGGCACCTCATTTCATTTTAACAGATATACAGGGTGCGATGGATAAATTGTCGTCTAAATGTGGCAAACATGAAAATAGCACTGGCACCTCATTTCATTTTAACAGATATATAGGGTGCGATGGATAAATTGTCGTCTAAATGAGCAAACAAGAAGATAACACTGACGTCTCATTTAAACAGTTATACAGGGTGCGATGGATAAATTGTCGCCTAAATGACGCAGAAAGGAAAATAACACTGACATCTCATTTTAACAGTTATACAGTGTGCAATGGATAAATTGTCGTCTAAATGAGGTAAACATGAAGATCACTGACATCTCATTTTAACAGTTATACAGTGTGCAATGGATAAATTGTCGTCTAAATGAGGTAAACATGAAGATCACTGACATCTCGTTTTAACAGTTAAACAGGGTGCGATGGATAAATTGTCGTCTTAGTGTCGTAAAAATGAGAATAACACTGACATCTCATTTTAACATATACAGGGTGCGATGGGTAAATTGTCGTCAAAAAGACGCAAACATGAAAATAACACAGCCATCTCACTAACAGATATATTAACCAAAATCACGCAAACATATCTTGAAATACTAAAGAGTAAATTTATTCACTAAAATCGCCACTGGCTTCAACCACGACCTCCAGACGACTTCGAAATTTCTTGTGACTCTTCTGGACGGTAGCCTTATTTAATTTGTTGAATGCTGTCATAATCCTTGCCAACGTCTTTGGTGTTTGTTGTGGATTCCGGGGTGAAATCCGGTAACAAATAATAACAAACGCCAAGAATGAATATAGGAAATAAATATATTAACGTAATAATACAATCTGGTAATACAGGTTAGTAGTTCCAGGAAGGCGGGGTTAGTAGACAAATATATATATATATAAAGTCTTTGGCTATCGACAGTCTACGTGCTTGTGACTGTGACTCTTGCCGCTACGTTATTCTACTCGACCGACTCTACGTTCTGCCGGGTATTCACTGGTAGTAGTATATGTATACCTTGGGTGAGTCCATTTGTGTAAAAAGGGGAGACCCCTCAACAGCGTTACAAGGAGTTTTGCTGGTCTCTCGCTCAACTGCGCCCCACACATAATAATCAGTGGGATTACATTCTGGGGAGTTATGTGGTCAGATCTAAGGGGTGATGTGGTCGCAGAAATTGTCTGACAGCCATGACTGAGTGTAGAATCGTGCAGAATCCTATTGCCAGACATAGGGTCTTCCAGCACCATCCGCTTGACCCAGGACACCATTAACTCTTCAAGTCACTTGATGTAGGCCTCAGTGTTAAGTCTGAAGCCCCCGCCAACAAATTCGGGAGTTCTTTCCTGATCAGAACGATCAGAGTGAGTTTTCTGAGTTACCGTACCTTTGTAATCACCATTAGACTCATCCAAATCTTTCCGAATCCTTTACACTGTCCTCAGATTGACACTCAAACACTCTGAAATGTTCGTATCGGAGCTTCCGGTGCGAATGCCAAGCAGTACAGGATGCCGTTTCCAAACTTCTGGCCGAGTGAATTGCGTCATGGGTCTTTTTTTCTTAGAGACGGTCCCCAACTGACCCTACTATACTGTGCAGTCGACAACATCAAAAACAACGTGCATGCGCAAAATTAAAAATATAAAATGGTGACAATTTATCCATCGCACCCTGTATAACTATTAAAATGAGATGTCATTTTCATGTTTGCTCATTTAGATGACAATTTATCCATCGCAAGCTGTATAACTATGAGGTTGGCGCAAAAATAATGTCGGTTTTGACGTTCAACTTCATGTGAGAAAACGACATTATTTTTGCACCAACCTAATATTAAAATGGGATGTCAGTGTCATTTTCATGTTTGCTCATTTAGACGACAATTTATCCATCGCACTCTGTATAACTATTAGGTTGGTGCAAAAATAATGTCTTTTTTTTACGTTCAACTTCATGTGAGAAAACGACATTATTTTTGCACCAACCTAATATTAAAATGGGATGTCAGTGTCATTCACATGTTTGCTCATTTAGACGACAATTTATCCATCGCACCCTGTATAACTATTAGGTTGGTGCAAAAAATAATATTTTTTGACGTTCAACTTCATGTGAGGAAACATTATTTTTGCACCAACCTAATATTAAAATGAGATGTCAGTGTCATTTTCATGTTTGCTCATTTAGACGACAATTTATCCATCGCACCCTGTATATCCGTTAAATGAGATGTCAGTGTTATTCTCATTTTTTGCGTCAGTTAGACGACAATTCATCCATCGCACCCTGTATTTGTATGCATCTCTTCCCCGGCGAATTAAAGCAATTATCCAAGCTGAAGGAAGTCACACGAAATACTGACAAACTTTCTTCGGGAAACACAATAAAGTGGTCGTTTTTATTATTAAAGTTGTATTTACTTAACTTAAGCAAAGTGTTCTAAGACTTATCCACAGACATTACTTTTTCTTTCTCTCTTCTTTATTTATATTTATCTCTTCCCCTCTTTACGTTTTTTTCTTTTCTCTTTCCACCTCCATTTGGACTCCTCCCTCTCTCTGTCTCTTTCTCTCTCTCTCTTTTTTATCTATCTATCTATCTATCTATCTATCTATCTATCTATCTATCTATCTATCTAGCTAGCTAGCTAGCTAGCTAGCTAGCTAGCTTTCCTACTTCTTCATTTTCCACCATTTTGTTTTATTCTTTTTCTTCCTCTCTATTTGTATTTTTCTATTTTCTTTTTCCCTCTTTCCTTTTCTCTTTTCTCTTTCATTTCGCTTTTGATTCCTCTCTCTTTCTCTCTCTCATTCTCTAGTTCTTTCTTTTTTCTCTTTCTTAGCCTTCCCAATTCTTCCATGTTCATCCTTCTTCTCACTTTCTTTTTTCTCGTTTTCCCACTTCTCTTTTCTCTTTCTCTTTTTCTCTTTTCTCTGTCCCTTCCCTTTTGACTCCCCCTTCTATCTATCTATCTATCTATCTATCTATCTATCTATCTATCTATCTATCTATCTATAGTTCTTTCTTTCTCTCTTTCTTAGCCCTGACATTTTTTTCCCTTTTCATCAACCTTTTCACTTTTTCTTTCTCTGTATTTGTATTTTCTCTTCATTTCCCTTTTCCCTTCCCTTTGAGTCCCCCCCCTCTCTCTCTAGTTCTTTCTTTCTCTCTTTCTTAGCCCTAACATTTTCCCCTTTCCATCAACTTTTACGCTTTTTCTTTCTTTCTATTTGTATTTTTCTCTTCTTTTCCATTTTTCCATTCCCTTTGACTCCTATCTCACTCTCTCTTTCTCTCTCTTTCTTTCTTCCTCTCACTTTCTCCTTCTTGGTTCTGACATTTTCCCCCCTTTTCATCAACCTTCTCACTTTCCCTTTCCTTCTATTCGTGTTTTTCTTTCTTCTTTGAATCCACCGTCTTTCCACTCCCCTTCGACCTCTCACGTTCTTCTTTCTCCCGCCTCTTGTCTCTTCAGTCCTTTCTTTCTACCTCCCGCCTCCACAGTTTCCTCTTAATCACTAGTCACCTCCAAAATCGAAAGACCATTTCAGTTAAACATCAAAATGCCATTCGAGAGACACAAGTGGAATGTTCTAGCAGACATGCTGACTGCTCAAACAAAATTGCCCAAACACGCCACCATTAAATTTGTTCGTCCTATTATCCAAGCCCAAAATGTCAAATTAATGTTTAACTTTGCCTGTAAATAATGAAGTCAACTTGGACCACTTAACTGGACACAATAAACTTTCGGGCAACTCGCCCGCTTCTTTGTTAGCCAACTATGTGATGTTGGGACTTAATTGACGGAACAGAATCTTAAAATAGAACCGATATAAAAACATAGCTTTCTTATATCGTTCTGACTCTAGAATCGAATATTCCCAAGCTTTCAGTTCCGTTCAACTCACACGGTGAAAAGGGGAAAATCTTGTTAAATAACTCGAATCCACTTGAAAATGGAGACACGCATACATACCCCCCACACGAATATATATATATATATATATATATATATATATATATATATATATATATATAGATATATATATATAGAGAGAGATAGAGAGAGAGATATGTGTGTGTGAACTCACGCATATATATATATTTAAAAAACAGTGGTATATAATACATATATATATATGTATTATATACCACTGTTTTTTAAATAAAAATAATTCCTAAGAACACCAGATTATAAATCTTACTGTTCTTTCTTATTATTCTTATATATATATATATATATATATATTACGTGAATCATGCTTTTCGTATGAATGATTCACGTAATATAAATTGAACACGCACCACATAATATAAATATATATATATATATATGTGTGTGCGTGTGTGTGTATTATATAGCACTGTTTTATATATATATATATATATATATATATATATATATATATATATATATATATATATATATATGTGTGTGTGTGTGTGTGTATTATATAGCACTGTTTTATATATATATATATATGTGTGTGCGTGTGTGTGTATTATATAGCATTGTTTTATATATATATATGTGTGTGTGTGTGTGTTTATTATATAGCACTGTTGTTTTAAATAAAATTGCTAAGAAAACCGGATTTCTTAGGAATTATTTTTATTTAAAAAAAAGTGCTCGATGCAAACAGTAGAGCATAATATTATAATTGTTTTCTTTTTCAAAAATATATTTCCATCGCTACACAGAAATTGCTGTGTTTCAAAACTGAAACTAAAGTTGTAAATTTAATTATAAAAATTAAACTTAAAATCCAGAGTTTCGTTCCATTGTCAAGCGATGTTAGGAATAACTTTCTAAGAAATTTACTTAATTTTTAGGAGCAGACAATTTTAATAGTTTATGTAAGTAACATATGTTTGATACATGAGTTGTCGAGGGAAATTAAAACCCAACTACCCCTAATCAAAACAGATTGAATTTTCCTTAAACTTAACAACTTAAAATATTAAGAGTAGGCACAACATAGAGCCGAATCACGAAAGCTATTGCGTAGCGATTTTAAACATGTTTTTGTTTTAATCATCTATAATAAATAATATAACTCCCTACTCTGTATTGAGTGCTTTTTTAAAAATTAAATGGTACGGACAGTGGAATTATACTCAATTTGTTCTTATCTTAGACCTGTATATACAAAAAATTTATTAAATCAAAGAAATGAAATAACGTTTTTTTGAAGACACCACCAAATATACGCCTTAAACAATTAGTAATTTATAAATGGATAAAAAATTTCTATTACAATACAATACCATATATAAATAATTACACAATACCATATAAAATCTATTAGTAAATTAAATTAATTTCAGAAACGTATAACACTACAGAATAAAAAATACAACCTAATCATATTTAAGCATCCCTTTAAGAAACCATCAAAGAAAAAAACAAATAAATTAACACCAAGGAGACTGTAACTAGAACATCAGTCAGTAAGTTTTAACATATAGTATTAAAAACAACGGAGCCTGGGAAAAACGTTATTGTAGCCAGTCAAAAATCCCCCAAACCAATCTGACACGACTCCAAAAATTTGACATTTAATAAACATCTATACTTTCAGCACAGTAGTGACTCTTTGATAACAAAAGAAAAAAAAAAGATTACACCACCATTTCCAACCTATAAATGAGTAAAACATTTCTTCAGTTAGTTATTCTAAACATCGCTTGAGAATGAAACTGTATTCTAAATTTTAAGTTTAATATTGAAATTAAACTTTAGGACTTGAGTCAAGTTTCGAAATATGGTAATTTCTGTGTCGCGATGAATCATATTTTTAAAAGAATTATTTTAATTTAAGCTCTACTTTTGTATCCAGCAGTGTTTTTTCTTTAACAGAGGGAATAATTGAAAAAAATCCAGGACTTAAGATTATATTTTGGCAAAACTCTATAATTGAACTCTGAAGAACATTTCGTCTAACTTAAATTCATTTTGGTTGATTTTTGGTTAGTTGTTTGGGGTTTTATGGCATATCAACCACTATGGCTTATTTAATGCCAGATCCAGTTTCCACATACTTATTAAATATATATACTTTGTAAACGTAATTTAAGGATAACGTTGGCAACATCATTGTTTCAAAAACGTATAGTTGGCAACTTCATTGTTTCAAAAACGTATAGATGGCAACATCATTGTTTCAAAAACGTATAGTTGGCAACATCATTGTTTCAAAAACTTATAGCTGGCAACATTATTGCTTCAAAAACGTATAGTTGGCAAAATCATTGTTTCAAAAACGTATAGCTGGCAACATCATTGTTTCGGAAAAATATAGTTGGCAACATCATTGTTTAAAAAACGTATAGTTGGCAACATCATTGTTTCAAAAACGTATAGTTGGCAACATCATTGTTTCAAAAACGTATAGCTGGAAACATCATTGTTTCAAAAACATATAGCTGGCAACATCATTGTTTCAAAAACGTATAGTTGGCAACATCAATGATTCAAAAACGTATAGCTGGAAACATCATTGTTTCAAGAACGTATAGCTGGCAACATCATTGTTTCGGAAAAATATGGTTGGCAACATCATTGTTTCAAAAACGTATATAGTTGGCAACATCATTGTTTCAAAAACGTATAGTTGGCAACATCATTGTTTCAAAAACGCATAGCTGTCAACATCATTGTTTCAAAGACGTATAGCTGGCAACATCATTGTTTCAAAAACGTATAGCTGGCAACATCATTGTTTCAAAAACGTATAGTTGACAACATCATTATTACAAAAACGTATAGTTGGCAACATCATTGATTCAAAAACGTATAGTTGGCAACATCATTGTTTCAAAAACGTATAGTTGGCAACATCATTGTTTCAAAAACGTATAGTTGGCAACATCATTGTTTATAAACGTATAGCTGGCAACATCATTGTTTCAAAAACATATAGTTGGCAACATCATTGTTTCAAAAACATATAGTTGGCAACATCATTGTTTCAAAAACGTATAGCTGGCAACATCATTGCTTCAAGAACGTATAGCTGGCAACATCATTGTTTATAAGCGTATAGCTGGCAACATCATTGTTTATAAACGTATAGCTGGCAACATCATTGTTTCAAAAACGTATAGTTAGCAACATCATTGTTTCAAATACGTATTGTTGGCAACATCATTGTTTCAAAAGCGTATAGCTGGCAACATCATTGTTTCGGAAAAATATAGTTGGCAACATCATTGTTTCAAAAACGTATAGTTGGCAACATCATTGTTTCAAAAACATATAGTTGGCAACATCATTGTTTCAAAAACGTATAGCTGGCAACATCATTGTTTATAAGCGTATAGCTGGCAACATCATTGTTTATAAACGTATAGCTGGCAACATCATTGTTTCAAAAACGTATAGTTAGCAACATCATTGTTTCAAATACGTATTGTTGGCAACATCATTGTTTCAAAAGCGTATAGCTGGCAACATCATTGTTTCGGAAAAATATAGTTGGCAACATCATTGTTTCAAAAACGTATAGTTGGCAACATCATTGTTTCAAAAACGTATAGTTCGCAACATCATTGTTTCAAAAACGTATTGCTGGCAACATCATTGTTTCAAAAACGTATAGTTGGCAACATCATTGATTCAAAAACGTATAGCTGGCAACATCATTGTTTCGGAAAAATATGGTTGGCAACATCATTGTTTCAAAAACTTATAGTTGGCAACATCAGTGTTTCCAAAACGTATAGCTGGCAACATCATTGTTTCAAAGACGTATAGCAGGCAACATCATTGTTTCAAAAACGTATAGTTGGCAACATCATTGTTTCAAAAACGTATAGTTGGCAACATCATTGTTTATAAACGTATAGCTGGCAACATCATTGTTTCAAAAAAATGTAACCCTGGCAACATCATTGTTTCAAAAACGTATAGTTGGCAACATCATTGTTTATAAACGTATAGCTGGCAACATCATTGTTTCAAAAAAATGTAACCCTGGCAACATCATTGTTTCAAAAGCGTATAGGTGCACGGATGAAAAAATGCACGGAGAACATAAAATTCCCGAAGCATATTGAAGGAGTGGGGGTGGAAACAGCGTGGAACCGACTTAAGGAGCTTGTGTCAATGGATGGCAAAACAAGGACAAAGTGGTTAGTGTTAGGGATAAAAAAAATTATTTTGAGCAAAAAAGAAAAATGGGGAAGAAAGTGACAAAGAGTCACGATCATTCATATTTTGAATGGACATGATGCATAAAAGAAGAAATCAGTCATTTCAAAGAAAAAGCAGCTGTTGTTTCCGATATTGTGTTTACAATAATTATTGCCATTTGCGTTTCCATAGATAGATACATAGATAGATATGAACAGACAAGGATAGATAGATAGATAGATAGATAGATAGATAGATAGATAGATAGATATGGACAGGCTTAGATATATATATATATATATATATATATAGATAGATAGATAGATAGATAGATAGATAGATAGATAGATAGATAGATATAGACAGGCTGAGATCGATCGATAGATAGATAGATAAATATGGACAGGCTGATATAGATAGATAGATAGATAGATAGATAGATAGAGATATGGACAGGCTGAGATCGATAGATAGATAGATAGATAGATAGATAGATAGATAGACAGATATGGACAGGCTGAGATAGATAGATAGATAGATAGATAGATAGATAGATAGATAGATATGGACAGGCTTATATAGATAGATAGATAGATAGATAGATAGATAGATAGATAGATATGGACAGGCTGAGATCGATCGATCGATAGATAGATAGATAGATAGATATGGAAAGGCTGAGATAGATAGATAGATATGGACAGGCTTATATAGATAGATAGATAGATAGATAGATAGATAGATAGATAGATATGGACAGGCTGAGATCGATCGATAGATAGATAGATAGATAGATAGATATATAGATAGATATGGAAAGGCTGAGATAGATAGATAGATAGATAGATAGATAGATAGATAGATAGATAGATATGGAAAGGCTGAGATAGATAGATAGATATAGACAGGCTGAGATAGATAGATAGATAGATAGATAGATATGGACAGGCTGAGATAGATAGATAGATAGATAGATAGATAGATAGATAGATAGATAGATAATGAAAATAAAAAATGTAAGTAATTGTGGTTAGGATTATTATTGCCATCTGCGTTTCCATAGATGAACGAAAAAGAGATGGCCAAGTGATGAATATTGCAATAAAGGAAAAAGAGACGGAATAAAAAAGAAAGAGAAGGCAAAGAAATAAAAAATATCTGAAACAGAAAAAGAACAAATAATAGATAGATAGATAGATTGATAATGAAAAAAATATACGTAATTGTGTTTACAATTATTGTCATCTGCGTTTCCATAGTTGAACGAAAGACAGACGAACTGGGGAGGATACTGAAATGAATGAAAAAAAAAAGAAGGAATGAAAAAAAAAGAGAAACCAAAGAAATAAAAAAAGACATGAAGCTGAAAAGATTAAAAAAAAATGATGTCTCTAAATGGTAAGATGGCTGAAAGATTGACAGAGAGAAATATAAAAAAAGACAATTCGAATGTTTATTATTGAGGCATATTTACGTTGTCCCCAGCACGACCGGCTTTCAAGCTCAGCTACGAAGAGTAACGAAAACACATTGTTATTGCTATTGTCCCATTTTCAAAAACATCTGGACAGATAGCTGACAAAAAACATGAAGATTAGGGGAAACGTAACACTAATCACGTGGCTATTTTAGCGTCGATTTCTCTGTCTGTCTGTCTGTCTGTCTGTCTGTCTGTCTGTCTGTCTCTCTCTCTCTCTCTCTCTCTCTCTCTATATATATATATATATATATATATATATATATAGGCCCGATCGGTATATATATATATATATATATATATATATATATATATATATATATATATATATATATATTCGATCCTCATATATATATATATATATATATATATATATATATATATATATATATATTTTAATCATATCACCCCAAGCAAGGCCGGAGGCCACTATCACGCAAGGGGTTAAAGAAGGGTTGGAGGAAGAGCAGATAGGAGTGGCAAGGGAGGGGATGTGTAGAAAGAGAAAGACAGTGGGTCGATCAAGGCAAGGGGGTTACAGAAGATTTGGAGCGAGAGCAGATAGGAATGAAAAATGAAAGGATGTGGAGAAGGAAAGTGGATAGATCAAGACAACTGGAGATGTCGATTGACGATACACTTAAACCGTTGGAGATTGTATTTGTCAGGGAAACAGTAATAAGGAAGGGAGTTCCATAGGCGAGAGGTGCGAGACATGAAGCTATTGGAGTAGCAGAGACGTCTACATCTAACAGTTTCCACGGTGTAGGGGTGGGAGCAGGAAGCCAGCCTGGTGGGGCGTTTAAATTCACGAGGCCTAGGGACAAGCGAACGCAACTCCTCAGAGCAATTACCGTGGAAGTACTTGTAAAAAAGGCAGACCGATCAGGCCGATCATGCGAGCCAGGTTCAAATCAAAATCGAGACTTGCGTTCACTTCATACCCTTGGAATAGACATATCTTCTCCGTATCATAGCCAGAATGTTAAAATTGTGGGGAAGATTTTGATTTTTAACCTTGGTTAGCCAATCAGTCTAGGAGAAGTACATAAAAATGGGTACCTCGCCTTTTTACAAAATACTTCTTTGGCGCTTTTTTCCGGTGAAAACACACTGATTTAGAAATTCTTATAAAATTCAAATAACTGTCGGATTTTAATGAAATTTTCAGGACCTATTGAAAAATGAATTAAATTATTTTTGAAATTTTTTTTTCTTTTAGAAAGTTTTTTATTTTTAAAAAAATTTGGTAAAAAATATTTTTTTACATATGTTAAACTAACACCACCCACTTACTTAATTTCATGAAATTTCGTGAAATACCTTTCTATTTACTGATTTTTTTTTATTAGTTAAAAGTAGGACTCCTCGGAAAATGTAAATCATCTAATATTTTTTTTAAACTTTCACTATTCTAACTGAAAATCTGCTCCGAATAGTAAACTAAAAAAAATGTAATCAGTCTATAGAATTATTGAATTCTGTCAGTTATGTGCCATTGGTGATACACGCTTAGGCGATCATGTATCTATTGATACATGACTGACAAGGCAGATTTTTTCCTCGCAGTAGGTTTTCATTTTTTTTTCGGTAGACCAGTTGCCATCCAAGGCTATAGAACCCGGTCTGTTCTGCTATTTACCCATAGCTGGAGGTAGAAGATGAAGATTAATACCTTTCCCAAGGGTATTAACACGTAAGTGAATGTAATGAATTCGACTAGAATTCGAACTCGGCACTCCGATTTTAATCATAATAATTTATAATAGTTTAAAATGGTTTAAATTTCTGTATTACTCTATTTCCTGGATGTGATATTGTAATTAAATGAAAACGAAATTTACGAATACAAAATTGAAAAAATTAATAAACGTTGTTTTACTATTGTATTTTAAAATATTTTTTTCACTTTAATTGTTCCCTTTTTTCATGTATGATAGCCTAAACATGTCATTATTATGAAAAGGTCACGTGCTTGGATTGAAGAAAATAGAAAAATGTTTTTTAGCTAATGTTAATTAAAATTTATTAACTATTAATGATTAAACAATATTTTAATTATTATTAGATAAAATCCAGATCAATGTGTTAATTTTGTTGCTTCCTTATCTTTATTTTAATTTTATCTGTTATTAAATTTTAAAATTAATTTAAGAAAATTTTATAGTTATTTAATTTTTTTTATTTTTTCATAAAGCATCTTTAAACGTAACGAAAAGTCAATAAAATATTACATAATTTCTGAAAATATGTTAATTTGTAAAAATTGCTAGGTAACTAAAAACGAAAAAAAAGTATTCACTTTTTGTAAATTTATGTCAATTCTGGTCATCCGTACTAGCTGTCATCACCTCAGAACTTATGTATACGTCAATAAAGATTAAAGAAAATCAGGACCCGTTGTTAAGAAATGCTTGTATATTACTTTTTATACTATAAATCAGTAATATTTACTTCAAATCAGATTAATTTAACTTTAAATTTGCTAATTTTGGTCAAATAACGTGTCAGAAATATTTCATTTTATTTTTGGAAGATTTTTAAAACCCCTAGTGGTACTCTCGCCTTACTTGGGGTGAAATTCTTTAAAAAATTCCTTAAGCAGTAAGTACTTTGTGAACCTAACAATAACAATATTACTAACTAAATACACACATCAAAAACATTATATTACATTACAAATCTTTACTAAATCCATTCTTAAAGAATCTAACGAATGTTTATCTACAACTAACGGTGTTTACATAAAAACTTTTCTAAATCAACATGTGGAAACCAATTAACATAACGTCTACTATACACCCCACACATACCTATACCCACGCACAATTACGAATATATGTTATCATCGAATGCCAACATAGACAATCTTGTATTATTTTACGTTTACATACATATAGCAATATTTACGGATTTTCATGTAGGCTTGGAATCCGTTAATTTCTTGAAACTTGAGATGGACGCGTCATCTCTCCTTAAATTCGATACGCCACAAATTATACTAACGTTGGTTTAAAAGAGCCGAATGCACGTAATACATGACTGACCAATGAAAATCAAACAACAGTAAAAATACCAAAATTTCTTTTTCTCCATATCTCATTCTCTGACAAAGCTTCAATAAAAGTGTAACATGTTAGATTGATAAACGTTTTCTATTTGTTCTTTATCTTATCATTTTGTCAGATTCCTTTCCATATTTGATCTATATTGCGTTAGCAACACTTCAAACAAAAATTACCCAAAATTCATCATCCTTCCCGCCAAAACTCTTTGTACTAAACTCACAAACAAAGTAGCCATCCCTAATATGAAGTTCGTTATCACCGCCTCCGAGACAATTGGAGATGTAATTAGGAAGAAAAATAAAACTAACACCAATTCAAATGCCCGGATTTATTAAATAAATTGTTTCCAATGCAAAAATGTTTATCACGTGATCTAAAAAGTCGTATCTACGAACACAAAAGACATTTGAGTTCAATCACTCACGCATTGCGCAGGAACGATGTTGGCCATAACTTTGACTTTACTAATGCCTCCCCAATTAAAAAAAGGTCATAATTATTTAAGGAGAAAATACTTTGAAGTCTTAATAATAACATTATTACCAACTATAAACCCAACACTAAAATATAGCAGTATATCGCCGTCTTTCTTTGAATCCATTCTTAAAGAATCTAACTTATATTTATCTAATGCAAAGAGTGCGTGTATAAAACCAGTCGCAGATTAAATGAGGTGCCACTCCATTGCAACGGCTGATAGCACAAAGGTGAAGGCATTAGAACTCCTCCTACTAGACAGACACACATACACAATTATGAATACACATTACGATCCGATGCCCGCTTAGGCATATACGAGAATTTTTACAAGCTTACATAGATATAGAATTATGTACAGTTTGAATTTTTTTTTAAGCTTGTCACCCCAGGCAAGGCTGAAAGCCACTAGCATGCAAGGGGTTACAGAGGATTTGGAGCAAGAGCAGATAGGATTGATAGAGGAAAGGATGTGGAAATGGATGGTAGATAGATCAATGCAACTGGAGATGTCGATTGACGTTACATTTGAATAGTTGGAGATTATAGTTGTCAGGGAAACAGGAATAGGGAAGGGAGTTCCACGGGCGTGAGGTGCGAGATATGAAGCTATTGGAGTAAAAGAGACGTCTACATTTAACAGTTTCAATAGTGAAAGGGTGGGAACGGCATGCCAGGCTCGTATGACGCTTGAATTCATGGAGCCTGGGAACCAGCGATAGCAGCTCATCGGAGCAATTACCATGGAAGTATTTGTAAAAGAGACAAAGAGAGGCGACGGCGCGTCTGTGAGAGAGAGACTGCAGACGAGAAGCCAGATCAGGGCCAATTACATTGCATACCCGCCTCTGGATCTTATCAAGAACCCCGAGGCAAACAGAAAGGGCTCCAGACCATATATGGCAGCAATACCCATGCAAGGGGGGATGGTTGATTTGTAGATTTGAACGATCGATTCCGGGGAGAAAAATTTCCTGGCCCGGCACAGGGAGCCAACTTTTCTTGCGGTGGATGAAGCAATTGACTCAATGTAGTTGCTCCATCTCAGGTCAGCAGACAGCGTGAGACCGAGCAGCCGCAGAGAGGAGCTCTCGAGGAGTTGAGCTTCGGACATTCTAATGGGATGCAGGGAAGGATCCTTGTGGTGATTAATAGAGAGCAGTTTTGTTTTGGAGGCATTAAAGTTAACCAGCCAATTTCTGCCCCAGTTTACAATCGATTGAAGGTCCTTTTCGAGACGAACGGCCAGGTTAATTTTGTCAGCGACACTAGATTTGTTTCTGAAGCAGGAGTAAATTGTGGTGTCATCCGCGTAGATGCCAACTTGGGAATCTATGGCGTCTGGAAGATCATTTATGAATATAAGGAACAGGGTAGGGCCTAGGATGGAGCCTTGCAGAACACCTGCGTTCGTGGGATAGGAGCTGGAGGAGAATCCTTTGAGAACGACCTTCAATTCGCGGTTTGACAGGAATGATTGTATTAGGTCAAACAATCGACCTGTAATACCGTAGCCCTGGAGCTTGCGAAGATGGCCGGCATACCAAAGCCTATCAAACGCCTTGGATATGTCAAGGACCACGGCGCGAGCTTCTCCGTTATTATGAAGAGCTTGGTAGACACATTCAGTGATGGCCGTAAGCACATCAGCTGTAGATCGGGCACAGCGGAATCCATATTGCTTGTCAGAGAACAGATCATGTGATGTAAGGTGGTTAAACACTTCGATGTTGATAAGGGCTTCGAAGACCTTGCCAAAGAGGGGTAGGAGACTGATAGGACGGTAAATAGAAGGATCGGAGGGGCCGCCAGAGTTCTTAAAGACAAGAACAATGGATGAGGACTTCCAGCAGTCAGGAAAACAAGATTCCTTGAGGCAGCAGTTGTATAATTTAGAGAAGGTAGGGGCTGTTTCAGGCGCGCATTTCTTCAAGACAATGGCTGGTATCCCATCCCCACCGCTATCCTTGTGGGGGTCTAGATTAGAGATAATACCCAATACCAATGACGGTGATATGTTAAACTCGCTCAAAAGGGCTTGAGTTCTGAGAGGGAAATCGGGTATGGGTACACCGGAATAGTCAAGCGTTGAGTTGAAAGAAAATTTCCAAGCAAAGCATTCAGCCTTGTCGCCAGAGATGAGGTCAGGACCTCAAACTGGTTGAACAGAGGAGGTATAGAGGGTTGTTCAATTGTTCAGAACACTGACCAATGAGAATTGACCGAAACGAAATTGAAAATACCAAAGTTCTGTCTTTTTGTCCGTTTTCTCTCAATCTCTGACGAAGCTTCAATAAAAGTGAAACCATGTTAGATTGATAAAAGTTTCCTATTTGCTCTGTATCTCATCATCTTCTCGGATTCCGATCCGTATTTGAACTGCGTTTGATCTTTAACACACACACACACACACACATATATATATATATATATATATATATATATATATATATATATATAAAAGTGAACATAGAAGTCAACACTTAGAGGCGACAGTCTGTTTCATGCTAGATGCAATCATCGGGCCATCTAGCATGAAACAGACTGTCGCCTCTAAGTGTTGACTTCTATGTTCACTTTTATATTTACACACGCTCTATCTCTGATATTGAGCACTTTATCCCATAAATATAGCACACTTAAAGACTATATTTCTTCATATATATATATATATATATATATATATATATATATATATATATATATATATATATAACGAATTAAATTTCAGGCATACAGTGCCCGACCACCGCTGTAAGTTTCATGTTTTTATGCAATCGTCAAGCTAAGCCATAGGTGTCTTTGGGGGTCCGGCTCTGTTGAGCACTTATTTTGATTGAAAGAATTAGGCTCCAATGCCGCCATAGCATTGTTTTGTGTGGCATTGAGCACTTTTTTGTCGCATCGGCTAGATATTTCTGCGTTTGCTGTTGTTGTTATTTTGTTTGGTTGTGTATAATTGTGTGTTTAAGTATTTACTTTGATCTTGGTCGGAAGGGGGCTTCCCCTCTCCGCCCTTTCAGGTGAATTTAGTAGGTGCGTGCATGGTCAGACACTGTACGTAGATTCTACATTCAACACCATCACTTGATAAGACACCAGAAGTGTTGAATCAAAATGGCTATTTTTGTAGTGATTTTATAGCATATTTATGTTATAATTTTCGAATAAATAATTATATATATATATATATATATATATATATATATATATATATATATGAAGATATAGAAAGAAAAAACAACTAAAAAGTTGCAAATTAAAAAAAATGAACGTTTTTTTTTGTGAAAGTATTTATTTCAAATTTTTTTTATATATATATTTGATATTTCAGATCGACCCCGACCTTTCTTCAGAAATAACTGTTTTTAGAAGTTTGTTTACACGTAGCGTCCGTCGCGAAACGCGGACGTCACGTGATATGGAATGCAACTGTGTTCGAATATTTTTAATGTAAATCTAACTGTAATAATATTTTAGATGTTTAAAAAAAAAAAAATTTAACTATATCTAAAAAAAAATTTTGTTTATTGAAATATTTATAAAGATTTTAAAATACCCAAGTCTTTATATAACCCTAGTTGATATGTATTTAATTTTAAAATCCAGTATTTTTCTTTTTTCTGCGTGTGTATGTGGAACTGAAATGAGAATCTATCAGTACACATTTACAGTTTTCTAATGAGTGTCCTGGTTGATTAAATGTTCAGCTATGGGGGAATAAGAATTGTTTTGACGTATGGTTAGTTTATGATTGTTGAAGCAAAATATAAAATTAATTCCAGATTCGCCAATATGTCCAATATTGGGACATATTGTGCAGAATAAATAGTAGATTATCTTATGGCTATCACAGGTGAGGCGAGGTGAGTGTATCTTGATATTGGTGTTGGGTACAGAAAATACAGTATCGATTATTAAGTGTTTGCAAACTAAGCAACGAGGTTTGTTACATTTGTAATTTCCTGATTGGTTTGTATTGTTTAGATATGTAGAAGTGAGGATAGCTGATAGGTTAGATGATTGTTTCTTTGCATTAATGGGTGGTTTAGCGAAAATGTCTTTGATCTTTTTGTTTAACTGGAGGTTCTTGTAATCCTTTTTTAAATTGTGAATAAGTGTGTGGTAATATTGATTGTGGTTAAAAACCATGGGAATCCGATTGTTGTTTTTACTTTTTTTGTATGTAAGAAGTGAGTTACGATTTATGTAGATAGTTTTTTTTAGTGCTTCTTTTATTATATTTATTGGGTATTTACATTTTAGGAATTGTTTTGTTAAGTTATTAATGTTGTATAGAAAATCTAGATGGTCTGAGCATATGCATTTGATTCTTAGAAATGAGCTGTATACGATAGATTTAATGAAAGAGGATGACAGCTGTTAAAGTGTAGGAATTTATGCTGGTTTGTGGGTTTGTTGTGTAGACTGGTAGAAAGTGTATGTTTGTTTAATTTTATCATAACGTCTAAGAAAGGGCCGGATGTGTATGAGTGCTCCATGGTAAATTTAATTGTATCGTGGAAGTTGTTGCAGAAAGTAAAAAATTTTTTTAATTTTTCTGATCCATGAGTCCATAAGAAAATGTCATCAATATATCTAAAATAATGTAATGGTTTAAATTCAGAATTGTCTAGTATCTTCCTTTCTAGAATGTGCATAAAGATATTAGCATAGCTAGGTGCCATTTTCGTTCCTATTGCTGTGCCACTAATCTGTAAATAGTGTTTGTTGTTGAATTTAAAATTATTATGTATTAAAATGAAATTTAATAATTGACATATATCTGTAATTTGGTTGTTAGGTAATTTTTCATGATACTCCTTCAGCATGTGGGATGTTCGTGTAAAGGAACGAAACATCCATCATTACTAGGATTGTATCATGTATTATGCTATATATATGAAGAAATATAGTTTTAAGGTATACTATATTTATGGGAGAAAGCGTTCAATTTCAGAGATAGAGCGTATGTAAATATAAAAGTGAACATTGAAGTCAACAACTGGTGGCCACTTGGTGGCCTGATAATTGCGTTTAGCATGAAACTGTCTGTCGCCTCTGAGTGTTTACTTCAATGTATATATATATATATATATATATATATATATATATGTGTGTGTGTGTGTGTGTGTGTGTAAAAACAACATCCCAGGCATTGAAACCATTCCAGCAAAGATACGACTTAGGTGGACTGGTCATCTTGTGAGAATGGATGAGCATAGGCTTCCAAAAAAGGTCCTGTATGGACAACTACCAAACTCCAAGCGTTCAATTAGGCGTCCGCTCTTACGCTACAAAGACAAATTGAAAGATAAATTGAAACATCTCAACTTTGATCTGAAAAGATGGTAAACCCAAGCATCAAATCGAAAGGAGTGGCGTAAGACATGTTTCATTAAGTTAAAGGCTTTTGAAAACAGTAGACTGAAGTACATGATCGCTTTGTCAGGCTCTGAAGCAGAGACGACATCAAAATCCTGCTTCAACAAATTTAATCTGTCAGTGTGGCGTTGTCGCCCCCAACAAGGCTGGGCTAGTATCACACTTACGATAGCAAAATGAAAGATATCTTTCCCTTACCTGATTTTCTCCACCATAGCCCCCGCGAGCATTCATATGTGTAAAACAAAAAACACCATCCAATGCTGACCCTCATTTAACGTTCACGATAGGAGAGTCCACTATAAATATATATATATATATATATATATATATATATATATATATATATATATATATATATATGTATATATATATATATGTATATATATATGTATATATATATATATGTATATATATATATATATATATATATATAAATAATATATTTTACATATTATATATATATTATATATAATATAATAATATATTATATTATATATATATAAAAACCAACTACACTCTTCCCTTCCTAGATATCATGTTACACGGAAACAATAACGAACCCAATTTTGACGTATACAGAAAAACTACAAACAAAAATGACCTGATCAGTTTCTACTCAAACCACTTCTAAAATTTACTCTGGAATTATTATAGGTTTCTATCTGAGAGCATAAAGAATATGCAGCCACCAATATTTACCTAAAGAAGAAACATACATAGAAAACACATTCAAAAACCTAAAAAACCCATATCATTTCATCCACAACACAAGAAGAAAGACATACAAAATATACAACGAAAAAAAAATAAGACATAATCCGTAATAAAAAAAATACATGAAAACAAATGCATAATACTAGCGATCCACTCCGTCGCGTCCACTATTCAGAACAACCTACCCCATCTAAACAATCTTAAAATAGTTACAAGCACTTCCAAAACCATTATGGATATACTTAGATCCTCAAACACTAATAGCAATAATATTTCTGAAGCAGGCATTTATAAAATAAATTGCCAAAACTGTTTCTCCAAATATATTGAAGAAACAAGTAGAAATAAAAAAAAACGCGTCTATTAACACACACACACACACACACACACACACACACACACACACACACACACACACACACACACATATATATATATATATATATAGAGAGAGAGAGAGAAATATAGTTTTAAGGTGTGCTATATTTATGGGATAAAGTGCTCACTATCAGAGATAGAGCGTATGTAAATATAAATATGAAAGTGAACATTGAAGTCAACACTCAGAGGCGACAAGCTGTTTCATGACGATTGCGCCTAGCATGAAACAGCCTGTCGCCTCTGAGTGCTGACTTCACTGTTCACTTTTATATATATATATATATATATATATATATATATATATATATATAGAAAAATAGTTTTAAGGTGTGCTATATTTATGGGATAAAGTGCTCACTATCAGAGATAGAGCGTATGTAAATATAAATATGAAAGTGAACATTGAAGTCAACACTCAGAGGCGACAGGCTGTTTCATGACGATTGCGCCTAGCATGAAACAGCCTGTCGCCTCTGAGTGCTGACTTCACTGTTCACTTTTATATATATATATATATATATATATATATATATATATATATATATATATATATATAGATAGATAGATAGATAGATAGATAGATAGATAGATAGATTGATTTAATTTTTCTTCACACTATCATCCCTTTATTATTCCTGTTATTAATTTTCATTCATAAATCTCCTCTGGTACGCAATACCTAAATAATAAACTATATGATTTAATTTCTATGCGGTAGTGTTTTCAGTTTTCTCTCCTTCATCATACAGTGCCTTTAAACACAACTGCCGCTGCTACTCGTCATCAATTCTCACCCCAGGCCAAAATGAGCCAATGACATTATTCGTTCGTTCTTTCCAATCTATGTCGAAAATGATTCATCCAAGTGCCATCTCACCTTACCGCTCACCTAAATTTAGCAGCGTAGGGTGTTTTATCGCCCGCCTCCCTCGGCTTAAGCCGACCAAACTGACTCCAGTTTCACTCGATGCACGATAGAGAACTGAGCCGCGGATTACCAAGCGACTGTTTGCTGATCCCGATAAGAAGGAGAAAGAAAAGAAAAGGGATTTCAATAGCATTGCCTTCCGGTTGGCCTTGCGTGTGAGGATCTAGCCTTTATCAGTTGAGATGTTCCTTAATAACGAGAGGAAGAGACAGGATTGGTGAGCACGAAAGGCGCAAATAATTTTGCTTATTGTGTAAACATTCTTTGAATTCATCTACTGAATTGGCTGCAGGTTAGGGTTAGGGTGAGGTTGAGGGTTAGGTTAGCGCTACTGATAATCGGAAATAGGATCTCATTTCGGCCGGACATGTGACGTATGAGTTGTCGGAAATAAAATTTACTCATCTTTTACATATGGCATCTGAAATGGTTATGCATTTCGGAATCACATAGATAGATAGATAGATAGATAGATAGATAGATAGATAGATAGACAGATAGATAGATAGATAGATAGATAGATGGTCAGTCTTAAGTTATCTGAATTTCTTAGATGAAGAATTTTCAATTATTATTCATTTTTTGACTAGTATTTCTTTCATCTTATTTCTCATGCTTTTCCACCAAGTAGTAATGGTCTTAAGTTGTCTGAATTTCTTAGATGAAGCCTTGGCAATTATTATTCATTTTTGACTAGTATTTCTTTCATCTTATTTCTCTTGCTTTCCTACCAAGAAGTAATAGTCTTAAGTTGTCTGAATTTCTTAGATGAAGCATTTTCAATTATTATTCATTTTTGACTAGTATTTCTTTCATCTTATTTCTCATGCTTTTCCACCAAGTAGTAATAGTCTTAAGTTGTCTGAATTTCTTAGATGAAGCATTTTCAATTATTATTCATTTTTGACTAGTATTTCTTTCATCTTATTTCTCATGCTTTTCCACCAAGTAGTAATAGTCTTAAGTTGTCTGAATTTCTTAGATGAAGCCTTGGCAATTATTATTCATTTTTGACTAGTATTTCTTTCATCTTATTTCTCTTGCTTTTCCACCAAGTAGTAATAGTCTTAAGTTGTCTGAATTTCTTAGATGAAGCCTTGGCAATTATTATTCATTTTTGACTAGTATTTCTTTCATCTTATTTCTCATGCTTTTGCACCAAGTAGTAATAGTCTTAAGTTGTCTGAATTTCTTAGATGAAGATTGTCAATTATTATTCATTTTTGACTAGTATTTCTTTCATCTTATTTCTCTTGCTTTTCCACCAAGTAGTAATAGTCTTAAGTTGTCTGAATTTCTTAGATGAAGCCTTGGCAATTATTATTCATTTTTGACTAGTATTTCTTTCATATTATTTCTCTTGCTTTTCCACCAAGTAGTAATAGTCTTAAGTTGTCTGAATTTCTTAGATGAAGATTGTCAATTATTATTCATTTTTGACTAGTATTTCTTTCATCTTATTTCTCTTGCTTTTCCACCAAGTAGTAATAGACTTAAGTTGTCTGAATTTCTTAGATGAAGCCTTGGCAATTATTATTCATTTTTGACTAGTATTTCTTTCATCTTATTTCTCATGCTTTTCCACCAAGTAGTAATAGTCTTAAGTTGTCTGAATTTCTTAGATGAAGCCTTGGCAATTATTATTCATTTTTGGCTAGTATTTCTTTCATCTTATTTCTCTTGCTTTTCCACTAAGTAGTAATAGTCTTAAGTTGTCTGAATTTCTTAGATGAAGCCTTGGCAATTATTATTCATTTTTGACTAGTATTTCTTTCATCTTATTTCTCATGCTTTTCCACCAAGTAGTAATAGTCTTAAGTTGTCTGAATTTCTTAGATGAAGCCTTGGCAATTATTATTCATTTTTCACTAGTATTTCTTTCATCTAATTTCTCTTGCTTTTCCACCAAGTAGTAATAGTGTTAATTTGTCTGAATTTCTTAGATGAAACATTGTCAATCAGGCCGCGAATGTTGGATTTTTGCTCGACTATTTATATATATGGGTCAGTGGTGCATTGTGGGTAATCTATTCTGGTGGTTATTTTTGCGGGAGTGATTTGTTTATTTATTTATTTGTTTGGGATAATTTATTTTACTTGTTTTTCATTTTCATTCTGTATTATTTATTCCTTTCGTTTTTTGATGTTTTATTAACGTAGTAAAAAATTGAGGGATTTATAAATAATATCTATGCAACTTTTCTTCACAGTTCTTGCTCAAATCGATCAAGTGAGAATTTTTTGAAGTTTGAAAAGTTATAAATCCACAATATTTTTCTTGTTATATCTATTTACCTGTTAAAGTGTTATATCCTTAAAGATGTTACAAACAGAGAAAGGTGGCACTCGAGTGAAGGAAAAGCAACACGCGTGTAGATGGAAGAGAGGTTTATTGTAAAAGAGAATACACTACTGAAAGACAGGGAATTTGGGTAGTAATTCCCAAAGCAAGCCCCCAGTATATCCTGTGCTCACGATATATAGCTACTGATATAGTCAGTCCACATAGGTGATAGGGGGTGTGGTGCATTCCATTCCAACATAAAATGAAATGAACTTAGTATACTTCAATTGGTAGAGAATAGTGTCGCGGCATCGCACGCTCCAAACATATTTTCAACTGTCAATAAATAGCCTAATTTAAAAAAAAAACATCTTTCGGTGTACAAATATTTCGTTTTTACTTTTTACCTGCGTATGAGAAAATTGCGCCCTGAAGATGACAATTTGAAATTGTCGAAAGTACTTGGCATGTTCTTCCATCTGACAACAACTGGAATATAAAGATCTTATTAATCAAAGTAAGTTAATGTCTCATTAAGTCCTGTTAGCGAAGTGATTTCGCTTTAATCACATTGCTATTTAATTCTTTGTATAAACTGTTACTTTATGATATATATATATATATATATATATATATATATATATATATATATATATATATATAGTCGCCTGACGATTGCACTAGCATGAAACAGACTGTCGCCTCTAAGTGCTGACTTCCATGTCCACTTTTATATTTATATATATATATATATATATATATATATATATATATATATATATATGTATTAAAACCGACAACATTATAGTTAAAAATAATAATTCGTCTATTAGAACAAAATTAAAAAGAACAAATATTATTTGCGAATTTAAATGTCCATTAAAGAATTGTATTCCTGATCAATCAAAAAACCATAAACAATTATATAGGCCATCCGAGAATATGTTTGACACGAAAACTCACATTACATCTTTCTGACCATAACACAATTAGGCCTCATTTAAATACTCATGGAGAGTTAATGGACCCTATTCGTGACATACTAGTTGATAACACAAATGTAATAGCGTCGTCTGCATGTAAAAAAAAATGGCTAAATATAATGGAATTTTTTTAACAAAAAAAACAACACTCAATAATATCAACTATGAACATGGACACAATATCTTGACCGTGTTTTGAAAATGAAGTATTATATAAATACAACAATTTATTTATTGTTAACAGTTAATATATTTCAACCTTAAAAATGGCTAAATGTATAACCGAAAGCGCACGGAAAGAAAGAACAATTGGACAGTTTTTATATAATTATCCTCCGAAAAAGAAATTATAAGATCACATGAGAAATTGTATAAAAAAAACTAAATCAAACCACCTTATCTGTCATATTCAATGAAATGTGCATGAAAGAAGGATTGCTGCCTAAATAGACAAATACATATATATATATATATATATATATATATATATATATATATATATATATCGTTAAAATAATTATTAATCTTTAGGAGTTTATCCTGGTTAAGAATACTTAGGACTTATTTTTTCTTTTTTTTTTGTTTTCATTTTGTCATTTTATCAACCATATATATATAGTTTGTATCAAAAGTACTTTTACAAAATTTGAGACCGGGTTTCTCACATGCAATGTTTACGGTCCCTTTGACTTTTTATATTTGAAGATTTTGTTGTGGTACAAAATTTTATAATTGAGTTTAAAAGACCATATTTTTTTGATAGTCATAATGCAAAATGAAAAATGTAAACTGAAAAGCCGAACTAACTGTACCTCGTTCAACAGAGCTAAATCGAGGTAAATTTATAAAAATAAACAATCTATGAAGAGAAATATGAAGGGAAAGATAGAGGGAACATATATATATATATATATATATATATATATATATATATATATATATGAAGAAATATAGTCTTAAAGTGTGCTATATTTATGGAATAAAGTGCTCAATATCAGAGATAGAGCGTGTGTAAATATAAAAGTGGACATGGAAGTCAGCACTTAGAGGCGACAGTCTGTTTCATGGTAGTGCAATCGTCAGGCAACTAGTGCTGTTATTTTTCTCGGCTATTTATATATAAGGGTCAGTTATGGGTAGTCTATTTTGGCGGTTACTTTTACCGGAAGTCGCTTATTTGTTTATTTATTTATGTCAAATTATTTTGCTTGTTTTTTTGTTTGTTTTTTTTAAATTTTATTTTTATTTTTTATCTTATATATTTATTTTTTATTTTGATCGGTGTTTTTTTGTTAACGTAGTAAAAATTTGTTTATATAGCTTATTTTTGATAGTCTATTATGGCGGTCATTTACCGGAAGTCGGATGTTTGCTTATTTATTTGGGTCAAATTGTTTTGCTTGTTTTTATTTATTTTCATTTTTATTTTTTAACTTATATATTTGTTTATTTGTCATTGATTAAATCTATTTGTTGAATTTTTGGGTGGGATGTTGTGGTTTGTTCTTACTATTATTTTGGTCGGAACAGTTTTTAATTTATCTATTTGGGTTGATTATCTTTATTTGTTTTTTCTAATATATATATATATATATATATATATATTTGTTAAAAAACCATAAACCCGAATTCAGAACTAAGCCATCTTCTAGGTTTATAAATCCTACTAGACCAGAAATCGGTAGAATCAGTAAGACTATATTGGAAAGAACCAATTACTCCATAAAAAAACACCCTTGGACTATTAAAGTGGATTAATATAGATGATGTTATCAACTGGTTTACTAACATCCGATATAAGGACAACCGTAATTTCATACAGTTCGATATTATCGACTATTATCCCTCTATATCGAAGAATCTATTCACTTTGGCCTTGGATTTCGTTCGGGAATACTCCAATATTTCTGAGAGGGAAGTGGATATTATCATTCTGTTCTGATCTACAAGGATGAACAGTGGACCAAAAAATCTTGCAACGATAATTTTGTCATTTCAATGGGTTCTTTGGATTCTGCGGAAGCTTCTGACCGGGTTGGATTATATCTTTTGTACAATTTGAGTGCCTTCAATTGTCTAGATTCTGATAGTGTAGGATTGTATAGAGATGATGGCTTGTTAGTTGTTAAAAACTCCACTAAAATTAAGGTAGACCATATGATCCATAGGGTATTTAAGGATTTGGGTCTTCAGACAATAGTTACTACTAATGTTAAACAATTAGATTTTCTAGACGTCACCTTAGACCTTACTAGCAACACTTTTCAACCATATGTGAAGGTTAATTCCAACCCAATATACGTGCATCCAAATTCCAACCATCCCTCTTCAGTTATCAAACACATACCCTCCTCCATTGGATTTAGGATTAGCAATAACTCTTCTAGCAAAGATGTTTTTAATAAACATCGGGATTTGTACAATTCTGCACTCAAAAATAGTGGATACAAAGATACCACTATTCAATATAAAAACCCGGTTAATTGCAACCATAATAAGACAAGAAGACCCAGAAAGATCATCTGGTTTACTCCCCCTTTCAATATAATGGTTAAAATTAATTAGGACGTATGTTTCTAAACCTCATCAAGAAACATTTCCCCAACCCTGAAACTAACCCACTTAGTAAAATATTTAATCCTAATACCCTTAAATTAAGCTATAGTTGTGCAGATAACCTAGAGAAAATAATTAAAAAACATAACAACAGAGTCTTTAACAAGTATAGGGACTCAAAAAAATTGATTACTCACCAAGCAAGCAACAATACTAAGTATAATGGCACGAATAACAACTTATGTAATTGTAGGAATCCTAATTGTCCACTAAAAATAATTGTATGGCTAGTTCTGTAGTTTATCTTAGTACAATCTCAACACTAGAAAATCCACATTTAAAGAAATTTTACATTGGAAACCATTCAAAGAAAGTTGGCGGGGGCATATGCAATCTTTTAATAACAGTAACTATAAGTATATGACTTCATTATCCAAGTATTTTTGGAGTCTAAAAGAAAAGAATAAAACACCTACGTTTAAATGGAAATTGATTAAGAAAGCACGGACATGTAACTCCCCATATGCCCCATGTTACTTATGTCTTAATGAAAAATTTGAAATAATTAGATTTAAAAATAAGACTGATCTCTTAAATCAAAGATATGAACTAACAGTTAATTGTAAACACCGTTATAAATTTAACTTATTATAGGGGTCGTATACTTTCAATGATAATGATATGTCACTGTAATTTTAATAGATTATTACTTTTATAACCTGATGGTCATCCTGTCGATATGAATGTGTATTGTGTACCTACATGGTGTTATCCCTGTCTGTATATGTGTCTATGTATTTGTGCGTATGAATGTGTGTTTGTACTGCTGGGTTTTATATATATATATATATATATATATATATATATATATATATATATATATATATATATATATATATATATGAAGTAAGGAGGTAAAAGGGTGGAGAAGTGGAGAAGAGATTTAAAATATTGGTGTATATGTATGTATATATATATTTATATATATCAAGTTGTATTGTGTATCTATGCATATATTTGCGTATATTTCTGTATGTATGAATATGTTTCTATATGTATGTTAGGATACATCTATATGGGTGTGTGTATGTATATGTATATATGTTTATGTATGTATAGGTATGTACGTTTATGTATATATATGGTTGCATTTTTGTGTATTTTTGTATATGTACGTATATATCTGTACTTGTTATTATAGGTATGTATATGTATGTATATATATATATGTGTGTGTGTGTGTGTGTGTATGTGTGTGAGTGTATATATGTATGTTGACACCTATCACATGTGAACTTGTTTGTGTGTATGTGAAGGTATATAAATTTTGGTTTGTGTCTACTGCTGCGTGTGTAACCCTATGTGTGTATATATATATATATGTATGTATATTTGTGTGTGGGTGTGTGTGTATTTATATATGTATATATATATATATATATATATATATTACTATATGTATATATGAGTGTGTGTATATGTGTATATATATATGTATATATATATATATGTATGTGTATATGTATTTGTGTTTATATGTGTATATGTGTATATATATGTATATATATATATATATATATATATATGTATGTGTGTATTTATATGTATATGCGAGGATGGGAGTGTACATACATATGTGTATACGTGGATGTGTCGATACGGGTATTTATACATGATTATATATGTGTATATGTGGATGTATGTTCGTATATCCTAGTATATGTATTTGTATGTATGTCCTAGTGGCTTGGAATGTATCATCGATACTAATTAAAATCTACTTTTGTTGGATAAGGATTTTTTTTATTGCTTATAGAATTAATCAACAACTGTGTGTGGTTACTTTTAAAAAATGATTATGAACTTTTACTATATTTTATCGTCAATAAGATAATAGTGTTAGAATATTTATAGGTTTGTGTATATATATTCCTATTTTTATGTGTGTATGTATGTGTTTATATATATATATATATATATATATATATATATATATATATATATATATATATATATACATGTGTGTGTGTATGAATATATATATATATATATATATATATATATATATATATATATATATATGTGTGTATGGATGTGCTATTGCTTATAATGTTGAATTTACCTTTGTAATTTTTTTAAATGTATATAAGTGTGTTTGTATATGTGTTTGTAAATATGTATATTTGTGTGTTCAGTTTATATACGTATCTGTATACATACATATGTTTATGTATGTATATGTATGTATGTGTGTATGTGTATATGTATGTATATGTGTTTTTGTATATATGTGCATGTATGTATATATATTTATATTGGTTTGTTTATATTTTTTACCTCGCTATGTGGGTTGATGTGTTTATACTTACTTCTGTATGTGTATGTATACATATGTGTATGCGTATATATATATGTAGGTATTTGTGGACGTATATTTGTGAGTATGTCTGTATGTGTATATATGAAAATATGTGTGACTGTACACTTATATCTGTAGGGAGTTCTTATTTTCTATCACCTAATGTATACGGCTTTTATCGAATTATATGTTAAAAATATATATATATATATATTTTTTATATATATTTGTGTGTTTGGAATTTTCGTTTTTCATATATTAGATAATGTTGTTTTTAAACATATATATCTGTTTTAATGTCCTTCCTTTCCATATTCTTTGTTTCTCTGGTCTATTTCAACATTTATATCTATGCATATTTTCCCTTATAAGTTATATTTTAATAAGTGGTTAGCATTCGTTTAATAACTCTTTCAGTCTTGAATATTCTTGCTTGTTGTATCAGAATGTTTAGGTCAATGTATGTGGATGTGTGTACATATATTTATCGGTGTCTGTGTGTATAGAAAATGCATCCACATTTAATTGTGTATGTATGTATGTGTTCGTTTTTTTTTTGTTATTTTTTAATATATAAAAGGCCGTGGAGATGTCCCCTGTCTCGTCACCTATTTGTGTGTGTATATATCTAAATATGTCTGGGTGCTTATGTATTATAATCGGAGTGTGTATATTATTTTACGCGAGGGGTGAACACCCTATTCATACACTTGGAATTAAAATGTATACATTTTTGTCGGGAAGACCAGCTGAAATTAGCGTCTGTTCTAACGTAATTTCAATGAAAAAATAAAATAAATTGAATAACATATGTATTTATTCTTTTCTCATCAGTAGTTTTATAATTTTAAACTTAATAGAGATTAAATTTCGATTTTAAAATTGGTATTTTTTTACCTTTAATTTTAATATCAAATTTTATCATATAATTTAATACTTATTGGTTAGAATAAATTCTATTTTAGTAAAACCGCAACTTTAAAGCTTTTAATAGCTATTATAACGTTACTTCGTTGTCAAGTTTTTTGAATTCCCGTATACTTGTATTTTGATTGGTCATTCCTGCTTATGTAACAGCGTTTCCCCTTACGAAGGATCGTTAATTTGTTTGAAACATTTAAAACCCTTTATTCTACATTCAACATCATCACCTGATAAGACACCGGAGGTGTTGAAACAAAATGGCTATTTTTGTAGTGATTTTATAAGATATTTATGTTATAATTTTTAAGTAAAAAATAATATTTGCTCTACTCTGTATTGAGCACTCTTTTAAGAATAGTAATTGTTGGTTATTGGAATTTATTCCGTATACACCAATCGTAGACTTATATATATATATATATATATATATATATATATATATATATATATATATATATATATATATATATCAAATATGCGGTTCATTTTAATTTATATTACAATGAATCATTCATACAAAAAGTAAATTAGTAAAGTCAATGAGATAAAATGACGATGAGATAAAATGACGCTAACTAAATTTGAAAGATGCATTAACCCACTAACCACTCGATGAATGCTATGATCCTTGTTTTTTAAAATTATAAACTGTTTTAGGTATTCCTTAAATATGCAAGTACTTTCAACAGGTTATCCCGTCACCATCAAGCATGAAAACTATTTACTTTTGGTAAAATTCACGTTCTCATTACGAGAACTCAATTCAATTTACTTGAAGTGTAATGCTTAATAGCAGTAGGTGCCGCTGTTTTTTAAAACACCCTTTCCCTAGAGAGCTCAAATAGATTTCTATGAGCTTGTATATATATATATATATATATATATATATATATATATATATATATATATATATATATATATATATATATATATATATATATATACGGTCACTCACAAAAAGACTGTATCACAGCTCCGATTGCTTCAAGCCGGAATTGATACCCAACTGATTTGACATTAGTCAGATATCTTACCTCTAAGCGATCGTCGCACGAAATGAAGGGAAGTTTAACGTTTTTCTCTATATGAAAATACCAGCGGCTTGAAGAACTCAATTCAATTTACTTGAAGAGTGATGCTTATATATATGCTAATATATATATATATATATATATATATATATATATATATATATATATATATATATATATATTAACCCCACAAATAAAGTGGAAGATCATCTCGAGTGCCAGAACTCCAATAAATTTCAGAGACAGATGCGACTTATGTCTAAAAGAAAAGATCCTCATAATAAAGCATAAGGATCCGGATGTATTACTAAACAAACATAATGAACTAATTTTTAAATGCCGACATAAGAACAACCTCAATCTAACGAAATATATTTAGAAGTAACTATATAGGAAGACTAATATTACATGATCTTTATTTTTTACTTTTGAAATATTGTTATGCACATATGAATGTGAGCACATAACTGTATGTATATAACTATGTAATTGAACTGGAACATTGATACGTCTTTTGACATGTATATGTATATGCTTTTATATAAAAAATAGGCATGCTTTGTTGTAATTGTGTATTGTGAACACATATTTGTAGTGGGCGGGTATGAATATTCATATGTATATATATATACGTGTAGGTATATAGGTGGGCTTTTTATTTTGTAAAAATATATGTAGTTGCATGTATATATGGGTGTATATATGTATGTATATGGGTATCTGAGTACATTTATATGTGTGGATGCGTGTATATATATATATATATATATATATATGTATATATATATATATGTATATATATATATATGTGTGTGTGTGTAGGTGTATGTATATATGGGTATATGTATGTCGTGCCACAGATATGTGATTACGAGTAATCTGTGTATGTATATATGTAAATATATATGAATTTGTGAGTTCGTATATATAATATGGGTGAATATTGGTGTAATATAATAATGTAGATACGTTTGAATATTGACATATTTTCTGCATATACGGACATGTGGGTGTAGGTATATATGTATATGTATGTATGTATATATATATATATATATATATATATATATATATATATATATATATATATATATGTATATGTATGTATGTGTGTATGTATGTATATGTATGTATGTATGTATTTATATGTGTATATGTGGGAAGGTGTGTGTATGTATATGTGTGTATATGTGTATACATGTGTATGTATATGTGTATGTGTATATATATATGTGTGCGTATGTATGTGTAGATGTATGTATATGTGTATGTGTCTGTATGTATGTACGTGTGTATATCTACCTCTGTATGTATGTATGTATGAGTATATACATATATATATATATGTGTGTGTGTGTGTGTATGTGTGTGTAGATATACGGATATATGTGTGTATATATATATATGTGCGTGCATGTGTGCGGATGCGTGTATATATGTGTGTGTATATGTATGGGGGTGTGCAATTAAAAAAAAAGGACTTACAAGTCTGTTATTGATGTTTTACCCCATTTTCTCCCTTAATATTCTTCATTTGGAATTTTGAGTTTAAAATTCTTTACAATACGGAGGAAATTTTTTAAAATTGGTAATTGAATTTAAATGTATTACCCTTTAATAATCATTAGTGATGATAAAATATTTAGATTTTTGATAATTGAATACTAAAGTCATCACCTAATATTTTTTAGACAAATTTTTTAGGAAATTCTAAGTACACACCTATATATATATGTGTGTAAGTATGCGGAAACATTTAAAAAGATATATGTAGGTATTAATACGTGTATATCGGTACATGTGTACCTGTATGAGTGACTGCACCTGTAAAAGAACGTATGTATATGTGAAATTTGCATGGATGTGTTTACAATATATGATAGTGCAAGATCTCTAATATTACCTTCAAATATCACTCCATATTAACTTAAAAACTAAATTTTAAGTAAGAGAAATTACCAATCTAAAATAGTCGCAAATTAAATTCATGAATAAAATTCAAACTGATAGAGATATCACCTTAATAATCAATTACAACTAGAAGTAAACTTATATTTGAAAATAAAATTTTAGTGTTTTAATGTAAATTCTATGAATATTTTTCTAATCGACTATTTCATATTAAATCCCCAAACATTTTGTCATAAAGTTTAAAAAAAAAATTCTAACAAACATATAATTAAATTCCTTATAGACTGTTTAAACATTCAAACTTATATCAAACATTATAATATTTAGGAACTCTCAAAGTAAGGCAAAACAACAGCGCCTAATTCGGGCCTTTTATTCCAAAGAAAGTTAATGACACTTTCTCTCATAACTTCTTTCTCTCTTTTTCTCTTTATGCCTTTTTCTCCTCTCCCCCTTCCATATCAATATATAACTTCCGTTAAGTTAACAGATTTAATGTGTCAACGTCTGGATTTCCTCAAACAATTTAAATTTGAAAGAATAGAAAGGTTACATCTAACTCAATCATGTCTCTCGCCCCTCACTTCCTCACTTCGTTAATTTACATATACTTCGTACTGCCCGTCAAAAATGTGTAAATTTCTTTTCATATTTCATAATTTTGGAAGTAAAATCTGATGATCCGCGGTCCTTTAAAAGGGCTGTGGTGAAATAATTTATTATATGGAACCTTGGTGGTCTGTTTCTATTTAATATATATATATATATATATATATATATATATATATATATATATATATAAGCAAAAACTTAAAATATAATATAGACGGGGGCTCAATGCCAAAATTTCAGAGCTTAAATATGTTTAATAAAACTAATAATAATACAAGAGCATCAAGATCGTAATCAAATGCGCTCCTCAGATATTTAAGCGGAAACAAAATCATCACGTGGATAAATAATATACATTATTTTGATTACCACCTTAATATTATTGTATTAATAATAGCTATCGAGCAAGGAGGAAATTCCAATAGTACGCAGTCTGTTACAGGGAGTGAAAGTGAGAGAAAAGACTGAGTATAGGGAGGATTGAGGAAAGGACAAAAGATGAACGGGATTCAAGAAGATAGAAGATGGCAATTGACGTCGGATTTAAATTTTGTTAATCATTTCACCCCAAGCAAGGCGGGAATGCCACTAGTACGGAAGGAGGTACAGGGAGTGAAAGTGAGGGAAAAGACTGAGTATAGGGAGGATTGAGGAAAGGACGAAAGATGAACGGGATTCAAGAAGATAGAAGATGACAATTGACGTCGGATTTAAATTTTGTTAATCAATTCACCCCAAGCAAGGCGGGAATGCCACTAGTACGGAAGGAGGTACAGGGAGTGAAAGTGAGAGAAAAGACTGAGTATAGGGAGGATTGAGGAAAAAGACAAAAGATGAACGGGATTCAAGAAGATAGAAGATGGCGATTGACGTTGCATTTAACTTTTTGAGCATTGTAGTTATCAGGGAAGATACTAAACGGAAGTGAGTTACAAAGGCGGAAGTGCGAGAAAAGAAGTTGTTGGAGTATAAGTTGCATTTAGCCATTTCGACATTAAATGGGTGGGACCTCGATGGCAATCTAGTAGGTCGTTAAATTCATGCAGATGTATGTGTGTGTGTGTGTGTGTGTGTGTGTGTGTGTGTGTGTGCGTGTGAATGGTTTTAGCTTTTAGCTAAGTTTTTAGTTATATATACTATCCCGTGAATGTAAATATCACTCAAATGATCGAGCTGTTGCTCTTTCGGCTATACATCTGCTTATTTTCAAGGATATTTCAACATACTGGTAGGGACTTGGTTCACTTCTGAAATCAGTATTTCATTGACCAAACATAAGATCCCTGATTTTGAAAGTAGAACGGGCGAAAACTTTTCAGCATTGATTCATAAATATATATATATATATATATATATATATATATATATATATATATATATATATATATATATATATATATATATATCGGTCTATGCCTATCTGCTTATGCGAGATGGATGAAGGCAAAAAAGAAATGAAACATAGTATAAACATGGTTGGTTGGAGCATTTCGAAACGATTGATATTCTTCCAGGTCCCTGATTTTGTTTCTTGCAAGCCTCGCTTAAGATAAAAGAAAACAAGGTTTGGGGGGAAGGAGCGGGAGTTGTTCTTAAGCCAAAACTCTGTGGGTAACAAAATCGATGAATGGAGGAATTCTCGCAGAAAAATGGAAGAATCCTCCTTGGAAAACATCGGAAATAAATTGGTTGGTAAATCGCGCGGAGGAGTGGAAAATATTGATCACGGGCAAATATTTTTCAGGCAGATGACATCAAAAGGGGAGATTTGATTGGTCGGGGTTAAGAGCATGCGCATTGGGTTGGTGTGGCTGTGCAGATTCTGCTGTTGAAGAAAATACGAGATACGGGGTTGAAGAAGAAAGTGAGGTGAAATAAAGAAAGAAAGAAAGAAAGAAAGAAAGAAAAAAAGAAAGAAAGAAAGAAAAAAGAAAGAAAAAGAGCGAGTGACGGAGAAAGAAAGAACGAGCGAGTGAGAAAGAAAGAAGGTACGAATGAGTGAGAAAGAAAGAAGGTACGAATGAGTGAGAAAGAAAGAAGGTACGTGCGGGGGAGAAAGAAAGAAAGAAAGAAAGAATGAAATAAAGAAAGAAAGAAAGAAAGAAAGACAGACAGACAGACAGACAAACAGACAGAAAGGTGCTAATAAGGAAGCATTTTTTAAATATTTTATGGCCGAATTATAAAATGAACAAACAAGCGGATAAGAAAGAAAGAAAGAAAGACAGACAGATAGATAGACAGACAGACAGACAGACAGAGAGACAGGTGGTAATGAGGAAGAATTTTTTAATATTTTATGGCCGAATTATAAAATGAACAAACAAGCGGATTAGAAAGAAAGAAGGAAATTGAATGATAATACTAGTGGGTTAGAAAGAAAGAAAGAAAGAAAGAAAGAAAGAAGAATAAAAAAGTAAGAAGCGAAACAAATAATGTGTTATGAAGGAAATATGATTTTAATAATATTTTTTTGGTTAGAGAAATAAAAACTGAGAATGAAAATGAAATGTAAATAAGGAATGAAAGAAAAAATCAAAAATACGGAGGAATCAGTGAAGGCAAAGGACAGAGATAGTGAAGAACGAGGAAAGATAAAGAGGGGAAAAGAGTAACGGAATAGTGATTTCGCATAGTACCCGTCATAAATGACGGCATTATCAGTCAAGATCGAACTCCCTACACACTAATAATGACTAGATACGTTTTGTTATTTATTCACTTTATTTATGGTACAAGGTCTGAAGTAAAGAGTACCCAATAATCGAAGCTTACTAGTAGTTGTCTGTTAGACCAGAATGTTAACCATAACTCCACGGCAAAGCACTATTTTTAAAATATTTTAAAATATTAACAGTATCACTAAGCTTATACCTGTACGAAAGAACTGACGATTTTTTAACAAATGTTAGGTGCCTTCAGGCCATTAATTCTTTTTTTTAATTATCGGTTAAGTGCAATAATAATAATAATAATAATAATAATAATAATAATAATAATAATAATAATAATAAATGCCAGAAAAATCATTTATCAGGCTTATCTCGCGAGCTATAAGAGGTGAAGTTTGTTGCTCCCTATTCCTTTTAAAGCATTTATCGCCAACTGTATAACATGAACATATGACTTTGACTTATAGATTTGAAGAAGGCTTAGTGAAATGTAGAAGAGACATTATGCGAAGGCGTCTGGAGTTCCAAGTCCTGTAGGTCTACCCATGGCGGTAAGATCGAAGAGGAAGGACGAGACTGAACGGAACCAACCCTCGAATATCCCAACAGCGGAATAGGCGAAGATCTACACGATTCCAACGACCAAACCAGCAGAAGAGGGCAGCGCCAGTCGGGTTGTTGTAACCATGGCGGTCCTTGACAGACTTAGCGACCGACAGCCCGATGCAACGAAATCTCGCCTGTCTCAATCCTCTTCGTGTCGCGAGGGAGGCGCCTCTAGTCAAGTGTGTGGGCTTCTCTGTCTCACAGTGTTGTCCACCCAAATCAAATTCAGACGAATGGCCTCGTCAAACTATTTTTCATTCACAGCCATCTCCTCCACCTCACCAGGAGAGCGAAATGAAACAGAGAGAGAGAGAGAGAGAGAGAGAGAAAGGGAATAAAGAGTGAGAAAGGAAATAGGGAGAGAGAAAGGGAATAGAGAGAGAGAAAGGGAATAGGGAGAGAGAAATGGAATAGGGAGAGAGAAAGGGAATACGGAGAGAGAAAGGAAGAGAGAGAGTGAGAGAGAGAGAGAAATGGAATAGGGAGAGAGAAATGGAATAGAGGGAGAGAAATGGAATAGGGAGAGAGAAATGGAATAGGGAGAGAGAAAGGGAATAGGGAGAGAGAAATGGAATAGGGAGAGAGAAGGGGGATAGAGAGAGAAGGGGAATAGAGAGAGAGAAAGGGAATAAGGAGAGAGAAAGAGAATAGAGAGAGAGAAGGGAATAGGTAGAGAGAAATGGAATAGGGAGAGGGAAAGGGAATAGGGAGAGAGAAATGGAATAGAGAGAGAGAAAGGGAATAGTGAGAGAGAAAGGGAATAGAAAGAGAGGATGATGATCCCGATGTTCGGATGAGAGTGAGTGCTGACGACAACAGCCAGATTACTTGTACCGCTAATTAATACGTCTAATGTCTATCAAACTTATCTCACCTTCTTTTAGTGGTGAAATCTGCTGCTCCCTCTTCCTTTTAAGCTTTTATCGCCAACCGTATAACATGAACACGTGCCCTTGATTTATAGCTTTGAAGAAGACTTAGTGAAATGTAGAAGCGACATTATGCGGCTAGCATAAAGTAGTTGTCACAAGACAACACGCGTCAATTCGATATTCAATGGATGCACTTGAGCGACAGTCATTATGACAGACGTAGGCGAAGCTCATTAACTATCAAGCTAAGATATTTTTTTTCTTTTCCTTCTGTTTTTTTCCTGACAACAATGTGTTGGAAAATATTTAAATAAAACTAATTGACAGATAACTAATTACCCGCGGTGACATTAAAGGGGTTCATCTCAAAGAAATGGCGTCGCTTTCTTTCTTTCTTTCTTTCTTTCTTATGTTCATAATTATATTTCTTTTTCTTCCCTTTCTTTCTTCTATTTCTCCTTTTCTTTTCTTTCTTTCGTTCTTATGTCCATAACTATATTTCTTTTTTCTTTCCCTTTCTTTCTTTCTTTCTTTCATCTCTTCTATCTTTTTCCCTTTCATTCTTCTCTTCTCTTTCTCTTTCTTATTTTCTTTTCTTTCTTTCGTTCTTATGTCCATAACTATATTTTTTTTTTCTTTCCCTTTCTTTCTTCTCTTCTATCTTCTCTTTTCCCTTTCTTTCTTTCTCTTCTCTTTCTCTTTCTTTTTTCTTTTCTTTCTTTCGTTCTTATGTTCATAACTATATTTCTTTCTTTACATTCCTTTCTTTTCTTCTCTCTTATTCTCCCCCTTTCTTTCTTTCTTTCTTTCGTTCTTTCGTTCTTTCGTTCTTATGTTCATAACTATATTTCTTTTTACTTTCCCTTTCTTTCTTCTCTTCTATCTTCTCTTTTCCCTTTCTTTCTTTCTCTTCTCTTTCTCTTTCTTTTTTCTTTTCTTTCTTTCGTTCTTATGTTCATAACTATATTTCTTTCTTTACATTCCTTTATTTTCTTCTCTCTTATTCTCCCCTTTCTTTCTTTCTTTCTTTCTTTCTTTCTTTCTTTCTTTCTTTCTTTACCTCTTTCTTTCTTTCTTTCTTTCTTATATGCCTCATTTCCTTACTTATTCTTTCTTTCTTTCTTTCCTTCTTTCTTTCTTTCTTTCTTTTTATATGCCTCATTTCTTCCTTTCTTTCTTTCATCACATAACCCTTTCTTTCACAAACACTTTCTTTATCTATAATTCATTTATATTTCCCTTTTACTTTCTTTCTTTCTTTCTTTCTTCTATGCCTCATTTGTTCTTTCTCTCTTTTTCATTCATTCTTTCTTTATTTCTTTCTTTCTTTCTTTACCGCTTTCTTTCTTTCTTTCTTCTATACCTCATTTGCTCTTACTCTCTTTTTCATTCTTTCTTTCTTTCTTTCTTTCTTTACCTCTTTTTTTCTTTCTTTCTCATATGCCTCATTTGCGTTTTTCGCTTTCTCTTTCTTCTTTTCTTTCTCTTTCTCTCTTATTCTTTCTTTCTCCGTTTCTTTCTTATATGCCTCATTTGCTCTATTTCTTTCTTTCTTTCTTTCTTTCTTTCTTTCTTATATGCCTTATTTCCTTTCTTTCTCTTTCTCGTTTTTTCTTTCTTTCTTCCTTTCATTCTTTTATGCCTCATTTCCTCCTCCTTTCTTTCTTTCAGAACATACTGAAAGTAAGTGAGACAGACAAAAGAAGGAAAAGATCTACATAACGAGCTTGTGTAAATGGTTGGCAGTACAGTGAGTAGGAGAGATAGCACAAAGACAAACCTTAAAAACAGCTATAAAGGAAAGGAAGTTGTGGAGAGCCATGATCACCCCAAAATAAAAAGAACATTAATAAATAGATGAAGATGAGACTTGAGACAACAAAAACAAATAAAACTGTACTGAACTGCTGTATGTCAGTGAATGCTAGGCCCGATCTTTTGAACAGGAGTAGAGGTTTATCCTTTGTTTCAAGTTTAGCATGGGTTTTCCGGTTGCTTCTAATGTCTACTTCAGCTCTATACTCCAAATGTTTGTCCTTTCCACACTGTAAGCCTCTACCTTGAGTGACTCTTGGGCTTTGTATTGGATGAACATTAGTAAAAATAAAGATGAAGAAGAGACGTCAGACAACAGAAAACGGAATATGTGATGTATGGGGAAGTTTTAAGAACAACGGATAGATAGGAACACCTGTACTTAGAAAAAGACAGTTGAATCTTCTACGACACACACACACACACACACACCACACACACATATATAAAGACATTTTTAAGTTTATACATTCTTTTTATAGATATAAATATTTAAGTAAATACTCTGTTTATAATAAACAACATTTACCGGCCTGAATGTCCGAGAAATTTTCATAGAAAATACTCGTCCTCCGACAGGAACCGAACCTGTATCCTATACGGAACTGTCATATAGCCTGACGTGCCTTTAAGCGATTTAGCCACAGAGGAGCGTTCGGTTAGCAAGGTCGAATTAACTGCCTTTAAACTTCAATCTTCCATGAATCTCTCACGTACATTCATGTCTGCTCAATACATATCCAAATGTAAACAAATGACGTCACACATTATGAAATGGACAAAGTCCGACAATTATTTTAAGGCATTTTTATGTTTATACATTCTTTTTATAGATACAATTTTCAATATATATATATACATATATATATATATATATATATATATATATATATATATATATATATATATATATATATATATATATATATATAAGGATATATTTTTGTCTCCTGGTGAGGTGGAGGAGATGGCTGTGAATGAAAAAGAGTTTGACGAGGCCATTCGTCTGAATTTGATATATATTAAGGATATAAAGACGACTAGGAACTCCAAGTACATTTGGGTAAGAGTCGATAAATCAAATAATATCTATAAACTTCTCACACTAGCACAAAATCCTCGCGGACAAAATAATCGAAACACACAACCAATACAAACAGAATCAAACACAGGCAACTATTTTAACAATAAAAAAGAAATAATATTAGAGAATTTCTTAACCATGTCTCTATGACTGTTAGCTTTGAAAATGTCAACTCACATTGAACATGAGTAATTAATAATGTGTGGCTGACTTTATAAAGTTGTGATTTGACGCCGGACGGTAGGTGCAACGCTGAGATCCGAAGACGGATTGCGATCGCCAAGGATACATTCCAAAAGCTGGGGCAGAGTACTGCGAAACAGGAGGATTTCTTTGATGACAAAGAAAAGAGTCCAGAGCTGCTACGTGACATCAGTCCTCTTATCCGGCAGTGGATGTTGGACGGTCTCCTCAAAGATGAAGAAGAGACTCGAGGCAGCGGAGATGTGGTTCTGCAGAAGGATGCTGAGGATATCATGGAGCGAGTGCGTGAGCAACGATGAGGTCTTAGAGAGGATGCAAACAAGGAGAAAGCCTATACTTAACATCAGGAAGAAGCATATTGAAATTTCTGGGACACGTAATGAGAAAGGAGGGCCTGGAGAATCTGATACTCACGGGTCGAATAGAGGGAAAAAGAGATAAGGGAAAGCAACACATGACATACATGACACGCTTAAGCAAGTGGATGGCAGAACGTGGTCTGGTGAGTTGGCAGAGGTACGAAACTTATTGAGTGCCACAAGGGAATAGGAGAAAGTGGAGAATCATGATCGGTTACGCCCTGAAAGGACACAGCACATAAAAAGAAAGAATTCCTTTTTTATTGCTAAAATAGTTATCTGTAATTGTTTCTTTATTGTGTTTTTTATTTGATATAGGGTGCCACTGGTTATTGAGCAAGCTGACACTCTGGCCAGTCTGCCACTGCCCATAGACTGAACAAAAGTTCAGTTCGAGATTAGCTGATGTTTACTTTGATCGACAGACACATGAAGAAGGCACAAAAGCATATAACGACAAAGATGTCCTTAGAAACAAAAAAAGGGCTGAACCTCAAATCTTCTACCTGGCAGTAAATTCGGAATAATCTTCTCAAAGATGAAGAAGAAACTTAAATACGCACAAATGTAGTTCTACCAAGGACAGAACTGTTGGGATCCATCTACCCAGGTTTTTAATGGTATCCTGGTCTCGGGATTCAAAACATTTGACAAAACAACGGCAACATATCTTTTAAATGAAACATTAAAAGGTTATTCGTTGGAGGAAAAGTAGAAGTATAATATCAGTTGAAATAACATTTATATCTTCTTTTCAGAGATATACAATGACAAAATGTTCAATTTTTCTTGCAGTGAAGTTGATAAAGTAATTAAGTGTTCTTAGTGTGTTGTAAAATGTGTGGACAGACTGTATGACGGTCAGCCTAATGTGTTCGTAGACAAAAGGTTTAGTCAGCAGCTACGGGCTTTCATCGCTTCACCGTGTGCGCGAGTGTGTGTGTGTGTGTGTGTGTGTGTGTGTGTGTGTGTGTGTGTGTGTGTGTACACACGTGTAGATCAAATTGGCTTCCGAATTTGTTTTGAGCCACGAGAAGCAGTAGGTTTCTACTTTTATATCCGCGAGGAAGATCCAAAATCTAATTTCACATAGAATTGTAAATTTTTTTAATACATGGTTTTCATTAGTTAGAAAATAATTTCACACCAGCTCACGAAAATCTTTTTCTCGGATTTACGAGAGTGGTGAAAGGATTTATTATTGTTATTTTCTAAATGGTCCAAAAATAACCTGTGGTAGGTTTACAGCTACGTCCGCTAAGTATTTTAACAGTATTTGCCCTTGTAATGATTGTTTATCAAACAAACCTTCTGATGGGATTTTATTGGTTGAAAAATATATATATATATATATATATATATATATATATATATATATATATATATATATATATATATATATATAAAAAGTTAAAGTTTAAGTCCTTCTGACACAATAATATAATTTTATTTGTAAAAGGGAATGTTGATTTTTGTTGTTAACTTACATATTACTGGCCATCCTTAGGCACCCGAAGTACTAAATTTCTGTAAATCTTTTGCATTGTTTTGAATTAATTTTATTGGAACTTTTAAACTCGGCTCGTAACGTCTGTGTCATTTGTTGTATGAAGATAATTGTTGTTATCTCAAACATTTGTTTTAAATATTAATTCCACGTGTTTTTTTAAGAAAAAAATCATTTAACCATTTCCAATCCCTGATCTGCAATCCATTTATCTATCTCTTAGGTTAGGAATTTATTCGATTTGTCATTCTGCCACTTTCGTTTCCACTTTGTCCAGTGAATTTTAACGACAACAATATTAAGAATAGGCGTCGAACACAGTGTTTCTCAGCCTTTTTAAGCAGCAGCACACCTACAAGCAAATGAATATATCACGGCACACTTAGTAACATTTTTAAAGGGAATACATTTATATCTTATAACATAAGACCATAGATTTTTAATTAGTACGCAAACAAATATGACATATGCAAACAAGTACGCAAAAAAATATGTACTTTTCTTTTGGTTTAAATCCAATGGAGGATCTGTGGTCAATCTGTAAGGAACGACTTCGTGGAATGGACACATGAAGTACTAACATGTGCACTGGGTCAGGTTTCATTGGAAAAATATGAAAAATTTAATAATAACGAAATTATTCGTTTTGTTTCAATTACTTTGCATAAGGGTGTGCATATTTGCCATCCTTAGGCACCCAAAATATTAAATTTGTGTAAATCTTTTGCGTTGTTTTAAATGAATGTTAACAATAACAATATCAATAGTAGGCGTCGAACACAGTCTTTCTCAGCCTTTTTAAGCAGCGGCACATCTAAAAGCAAATGAATATATCACGGCACGCTTAGTAACATTTTTAAAGGGAATACATTTAAATCTTATGACATAAAAAACCATAGATTATTAAAAAATACACACACAAATATGTACTTTCTTTATTTCAATGTTTCTATTCAACTATCTGTGCAGCGTATTTAATGTTAAACCCGTGTCTGGTGTTTTTTCACAATATCTTCAATGTTTTGTCGAATGTGCGATAAGCAGACCCTCATTTCTTTTTTCAGTTGAGATTAGTCTTTCTTGCTTCTTATTTTCGATGTCATTTAGAACTGAAAACTGGAATTCACATGAATGAGAATTAGAAAATTACAATAAAACTGATAAAAACGTTTTAGCTAGTGTGGGATAAAAAAGATTAATAATTATCCATTTATTCACAAACTATTGAAAAATACACACACAAATATGTACTATCTTTATTTCAATGTTCCTATTCAACTATTTTTTGCGGATTATTTAGTGTTAAACCTGTGCTTGGTGTTTCTTTCGCGATATCGTCAATGTTTGGTCGAATGTGCGATAAGCAAATCCTCATTTCTTAATGAATATCAAAACAGAATATTTACAGGAACATAATCGAAGAACAATGGAAAGAATTACTTTAAAAAAAAGTTTAATACGTATTCATTTATTCAAATACTAACGCTGTACCATTGCTACTTGCACACACACACACACACACACACACACACAACACACAACACACACACACATATATATATATATATAAATGAACATTGAAGTCAACACTTAGAGGCGACATGCTGTTTCATGTTAGACGCAATCGTCAGGCGGCCTGAAACAGCCTGTCGCCTCTGAGTATTGACTTCAATGTTCACTTTTATATTTACACTCGCTCTATCTCTGATATTGAGCACTTTATCCCCTAAGACTATATTTCTTTACACACACACACACACACACACACACATATATATATATATATATATATATATATATATATATATATATATGAAGAAATATGGTACCGCCACTCGGTCGCGTAAAAAGGCAGTCAATCACGATGAAAAAAGGCCCACAAGTCAACGAAAGCAAAGTTTTGTCATCAAATTGTTCATGTTATTATGAAGAGGAAAGATCAAAGTATTTTTTATTATTTTTGGAAATTTTTTACTCCTTTCTAGCACGTAGAAAATTTCGGTTAAAAATTTCGTTTTTTTTTTAGGACAGCGCATTAATAGAGAAAAATGGTTTGTTTTATTTTGCGCTTTTCCCGAGGAAAACACACGTTGATTTCGAAATTCTTGCAAATATCAATTAATTGTCTGATTTTAATGAAACTTTCAGGACTTATCCGAAATGAATTAAATTATTTTTGAAAGTTTTTTTTTTTTAGAAAATCTTGTTAAAAATAAAGTTTATTAATATGTTTCCACCCTCTTACATATTTTCATGAAATTTCGAGAAATTAAATCTTTAAGCATGGGATTTGTTTTATTAGTTAAAACAGGACTCTTTATAGAAAGTAAATCACCATTTTTTTTTGTAAAACAGTTACCCGTTTCATAGAAAATCTGCTCTGAATTATAAAAAGAAAAAGTGTAAAAAACTATGACATTAATTAATTAGAAAAACTTTGACTTGCTTTTGTAAATAAGTTATATTAAGGACGATGAATAATGTATTTTTATAAATTTTTTTTCATTTAAAAAAATTTTTTTATTAACTTATTTAATACTTCAAAAATCATTTAAAAAGTCTTTATTGCTTTTAAGAAACGTAATTCAATGATAACGTTAATTGAAAAGTAAATTTACGAATCGAAATTTGAAACGTTCATAACAGTCGTTTGTACCCGATTATTTTAAAAATAATTTAAAATATAATTTTTAATAAAAAAAACGTTCCTGATATCTATCTATGGGGAAATCTATACATGACATAATCCTTAAAAAGATCAGGTGATTTGATTGTCGTCCGAGGCACTGCAATTATTTCTCTTCAATATCCAGTTCTGTTTCACATCGTTAACATGTTTGCAAAAAGCCCTTTCAAAATTTCTAAGTTAGTTTTAATTTTTGTGAATTACATTTTTACTAATTATTTTTATTTTAGGTATTTATTTTAGTTTGAGTCATATTTCATTGAAGTAATTTTTTATTTAAGTTAGAAAGTTGTTAAAGATTAAGAATCTAAGAAACGAAATCCAGACTGAAAAAAAGTATTAAATAAAAAATAAATATTACATAATTGCTGAATAAATGTTAATATTTAAAAATTACTAGTTAAAAATTTTAAAAAAACGCGTTCGCTTACTTCGTAAAATTATGTCAAATTTGATCATCCATAATATCTGTCATCACCCATCAATATTTAGATTAAATCGATAGACATGATAAAAAGCAGACACACCGTTAAGAAATGTTTGGATACAAATTTTTTATGCCATAAGTAAGTAATGTTTCTTTCAAATCAGATAAATATAACTTTAAATTTTCTAATTTTACTCAAATAACGTGTCAAAAATATATAATTTATTTTAGGAAGAAGTTTAAATTCAAAATTTTTTTTTGTTTACAAATTTCTTAAAAATTAAGAAAATGGCTGCTTTTAAGAAAATTAAAAAAAAATCTAGCATATATTTGACATTCCAATCTATATAATTCCTATCTGAAATACACCAGAATATGTTACTTACTAAATAACTAAGTAATAAATTTAAATGATTTAGCTTTCAATGAATATCAACATATTGAGACAAAACTTTGTTTTCGTTGAGTTATGGGCCTTTTTTCATCGTTATATGCTGCTTTTTTACGCGACCGAGTGGAGGTACCGATAAAAATGTATATCTGGTAATATTTCTTTCTTTTTAATTTTTCAAACATGTATTGATGGCAATAATTTCTTCTTAAAAAAATTATTGACAACTCTCCCAATAGCGCCATTGGTCAATAGAAAAATATACCAGAATATATAACTTATCTTTCAAAACAAAACCGTAGGGGATCAGATGAGAATAAACCCCAAACTCATCCCGAAGAAATTCCTTCTGTCGATGCAACAATAAAGCTGGAAGAAGACTGTAAAAATAGTAATACTGAACCGATGTCCAATATATTTGTCCTTTCAAAAAAAGACAAGATAATATTAATTTCGGTGGTTGTCATTGTTATTATTTTGGCAAGCCTGATGATTGTATTTGAAGCCATTGGCATATATACCATGACAATGAAACTAATTCTTCTGATCCCTTTTGCTTTTGTAATTTTTACATTACTGTGTATGGTGATATATCATTTATTCGTACTTCAGAAATTGGAATCGACACCTGTGGAGACTTGGACAGTTTAAAACACCTACAAATTCCATGAAATCTTTTTCGTCGATTCTATTTTGTTTTTATTGTGTTTTGTCTTCTAATGTCAACAAACTGAATTTAATGACATTTTTGAATCCATCACATTCTCTTAAGTTAAGATGATGGCACCAAGTATCTTCACTTTCGTTTTTCGGATACTGTTATATCGCCTACATCCAATGGAAATGTCCTGGCGAGATATATGAATTCACCTCATCTCCCAACAACCGTGACTGAATAGAAATCTAATGACCTTTCAACTTTGTTACATTAAATTCGACCACTGAACAATTTTATTAATTGTTATTTAATCAATAAAAATATAAGTTTTTACTTTTGGAATTGTTATTATTTCTCTGACGCCTAGTCTTTTTATTATTTAATAAAATTGGAATAGTTTCGCAGGAATTTGGCTGACTTTCCTCGGCTTTCGTCCAGTGAATTGGCTAACTGAGGAGTTGGGAGATCACAGAGAGCGAGGTCAACGTGGTTTTGAAGAAGTTCTGCAGAGGCAAGTCTCCGGGACATGATGGTTTGCCCTTTGATTCTATCAATCTACATCGGTAGAATCTAAATTTATTCATTTATATTGAATCAATAAAATTATAATTGTATACTTTTCGAATTGTTTTTATTTCTCTGACGTCTAGTCTATTTATTATTTAATAAAAATGGAATAGTTTAGCAGGAATTTGGCTGACTTTCCTCGGATTTCGACGACGGAATTGGCTAGCTGAGTAGTTGGGAGATCACAGAGGGCGAGGTCAACGCGGCTTTAAAGAAGTTCTGCAGAGGCAAGTCTCCGGAACTTGATGGTTTGCCCTGTATAATTGAACTTGAAGCTGTCGCATTTATTTGTTCCGATTTGACTGTAGTGTTCAACAATTGGTTGGGACAGGAGTACGTCCCCGGGCGGGTCTCCAGGGGTGTGATGAAAAAGGTCAAGTGTGTGGGGCGGGATTTAGATGATTACAGGCCCATATCTCTACTAAACGACGAAGAAGCCGCGCTGATAAATTTGTACCAGTCAAAGACATTTGATAGGGTAGACCATCGCTACTTGTGTGCTGTCCTTCTGGGCGCCATATTCGAACACGATTTATGCCGGTGAATTAGCTTCTTGTATCTCTCCCCGACTGTTGTGGTACAGGTGAACCGAAGCCGGCCCGGCGCTTGTATGTTGTCTCGGTCGGTTCGTCAGCTTTGAAGTTGGAGCCTCTCCGTTGGCAAAAGTACAGGGCGTACAGTCCGGCCCTTTGAAGGGTTCGCTGTCCCTGGTGGGGATCGACGCAAGGTTGCCGCGTAAGCTGATGATGTATTTACTTTCGTGTCGTCGCGCAGTAACATTTAGATGGTACTGAATGCAATTTAAGGGTACGAAAATATTACGGGAACCAAGATTAACCGCGACAAATCTTCAAATTTTCGGATAAATACCTGGACGTGGGTCGATCTTCCGGGACCCGATGAATGGATGGACGGTTAAATAACTGGAAGTGGGTCGATCTTCAGGGACCGTTAATTGGACGGACGGTTAAGTGCCTGGAAGTGGGTCGATCATCAGGGGACCGTTGGTTGGCCAGGCGATTAAGTGCCTGGAAGTTTGTCGAACTTCCGGGACTCGTTGGTTGGACGGACGGTGAATTTCCTGGAAGTGGGTCGAAATTCCGAGAAGCGTTGCTTTGACGGATGATTAAGTGCCTGGAATTTGTACGATCGTCCGATACACGTTGCTTGGAGGGATGGTTAACTGCCTGAAGTAGTTCGATCTTACTGAAATCGTTGCTTGGACGGAGAGTTAAGTGCCTGAAAGGAGTGGACCTTCCAGAAACCGTTGGTTGGACTGATGGTTACGTACCTGGATGTGGGTCGATATATTAGAAAACATTATTTGGACATGCAGTTAAGTGCCGGAATCGTCTGATATCCGTTGGTTGGAGGGACGGTTAAGTGCCTGGAAGTGGGTCGATTTTCCGATACACGTTGGTAGGAGGGACGGTTAATTTCTTGGAAGTGGGTCGAACTTCCAGAACCCGTTGGTAGGTGGGAGGTTTACGAGCCTGTAAGTGGGTCAATCTTCCAATACATGTTGGTTCGAGGGATACTTAAGTGCCTGGAAGAGGGTCGAACTTCTTATATACGTTAGTTCAAGCAACGGTAAAGTGCCTGGAAGTGGGTTGATTTTCATGAAACCTTTTTTAGGAGGAATGGCGAAGTGCCTGGACGTGGGTCGATGTTCTTATCACCGTTGTTTGGAGGGATATTAAAGTATCTGGATGCGGGTCGATCTTCCGATAAACTTTGGTTGGACGGACAGTTAAGTGGCTGGATAGGGTCGATCTTCCGATAAGCACTAGTTGGAAGCACGATTAAGTGCCTGGAAGTGGGTCAATCTTCCCGAACGCGTTGTTTGGAGGGACCGTTCACTGCCTGGAAGAAGGGTCCATCTTTAGATACACTTTGGTTGGAGGGACGGTTAAGTGACTGGAAGGGGATCGATCCTCCGGAACACGTTGTTTGGAAGGACGGTTAAGAGCCTGGATGTGGGTCTATCATCTGATATCCGTTGTTTGGAGAGACGGTTAAGTGCTGGAAATAGGTCGACCTTCCGGAACACGTTGGTTAGAGGAATGGTGTGCCGATCTTTCGGCGCCCGTTGGCTGGAGGGACGGTTAAGTGCCTGAAAGTGGGTCGATCTTCCGGAAACCGTTTGTTGGAGGGACAGTTAAGAGACTGGAAGTAGTTTGATCTTTCGGAACACGTTGGTTGGAGCGACGGTTAAGTGCCTGAAAGTGGGTTGATCTTCTGATAACCGTTGGTTGGAGAGAATTTTAAGTGTCTGGATATGGGTAAATTTTCTGACAACCAATGCTTGGACGGTGGTTTAAGTGCCTGGAAGAGAGTGGATCTTTTGATACACGTTGGTTCACGCTTAAGTTCCTGGAAGTGGGTCGATCTTCCCGGACGCGATGGTTGAATGCACGGATAAGTGCCTGGATATGTGTCGATCTTTCGGGAACCGTTGGTTGGAAGGACGTTTAAGTGCCTGCAAATGGTTCTACCTTCAGGGTCACCAGGGTTGAACGGACCGTTAAGTGCCTAGAAGTGGGTAGGTCTTTCGGGACCCGTTCGTTGGAGGACGGTTAAGAGTCTGGAATTGAGTTAATCTTCCACAAACTGTTGGTTGAAGCGACTGTTAAGTGCCTGGATTTGGGTAGATCTTCCGATACACGTTATTTGGGGAGACGGTTAAATACCTGAAAAATAGTTCGATCTTACAGAAATCATTGCTTGGACGGACAGTTAAGTGCCTGGTGAAAGGTGGATCTTCCAGAAAACGTTGGTTGGAGATACAGATACGTTCCTGGATCTTCTGATATCCGTTGGTTGGAGAGACGGTTAATTGCCGGGAAGTGGGTCGATCTTCAGGTACACATTGTTTGGAGGGACGGTTAAGTGCATGGAAGTGTGTCGATCTTCCGGAGCCCGTTGTTCACGGGGACAGTTAAGTGATTAGAAATGGGTCGATCTTCTGGTGCCTGTTGGTTGCAGAGACAGTTAAGAGCCTGGAATTGGGTCAATCTTCCGATAGACGTTCGTTGGACGGACGGACAGTTAATTGTCTAGAATTGGGTCGATATTCCCGGACATATTGTTTGGACGGACAGCTGCGGTTTTGCCGCATTACCCAAGTGTGTTTTATTCAGAATTACAGACAAATATTGGCTTGGCGCTCGTTTTGGTCTTAGACGTCAGCGACGGATTACCTCAGCAACCCTTGAGATTTCGATTACCTAGCGGCTTGAATGGTGATTTGGGCGATGTGGACCGAGGAAATCTTGCGAAGTGAAATATATTCCCATCCGGATCTAATCCGATACTTTGAGCATCAGCTCAGGGTGATTATTAGAACTGATGGAAAGCGTTTGGTATCGACAGATTTCAGCGATAGATGGGTAAATATGGTCAGCCTGGTTCGTGTGAATGGGGCTGGTCTTGATTTTCTTTAAGCCTCCCTAATTCACAACGGGAGGCACGGTGAAGTAATGGGTAACGGCGCGAATTAAGAAATATCAACCTGAGTGGGTTATTTAATGTAGACATAATTTTTATAATATTTTTGGTTTCAAAAATCTATTTCTGTATTATTTTTTATTTAAAAAAACCTATTTCTGTAAACATTTTTCTTCAAATATTTATTGCTGGTAATATTTGTTTCAAAAATATATAGCTGGCAATATTTCTTTCTTTTTAATTTTTCAAAATTTTATTGAAGGCAAAATTTTGTCTTCAAAAATTTATTGCTAGCAATAATTTTTTCTTCAAAAAATGGTAATATTTTTTACAAAGTATTTGTTTGTTTGTTTTTTCAAAAGTGTATTTCTGGTAACATGTTTTTTTCTAAAATGTCTTGCTGGTAATATTTATTTTTTTACATTGTATTCCTTGTATGAAAACCTATTTTTATACTTTCATAATGTTTTGACCCCAGTTTCGGTGTTAACTATTTGCCTATAGCTGAGACCCTAACAGGTGCTAACACCCCGGGTCAGGGTGGACCTGGGGACACCTGTAATTAAAAGATGGTTCCATGCTCCTCAAAGCATACTGATCAGAGGCCTTGCTGCTGACCATAATTTATCGTCTTACCCAGGACGCAAATTTAGTTTATCTTCATTCCCAGGATGCACAGGAAATTGTTCTAGCCAAGTAAAATCTGATGCCTATGTAGGTTGTTCAATTATGAGAGAAGATATTTTTTGAATGGGACTAGTATAGATCGGAGTTACTTTCTTCATATGAGGAGGAATTACTTAACCTCGTCTGCCAGGAAGCTCACAAGAAGGTGTAGCAACCAACAGCAGAATGATCCCCTTTTTCTTTTTGCAGCAGGATTTACTCTCTTTTTTTGCTCCAAGGTGTCGTATAGAAAACACCAAACTATTCCCTTCTATGGAGACACTCCGTGTGTAGTTATTTTTGGGAGGTGTTGATGGGTATTTAGAGTTATCCTTCATTTTGACAGACTGCCCTACCAAAGATAATTAACTCTGTCAGCCCTACTATTCTGCATATAAGCTGAGTCTTCATTCCTTTTTTATGTTTCCGATATATTCATATAGAAAATTTTATCTTTTCGTAAATATACATAAATATAATTTAACTTTTCACATAAATATAATTTTCTATTTTCAGAAATATAATTTTCTGCTCTGGCTTCAAGGAATAATATTTTACAGTTAATATTTTGGGGCTGTTTTTGAAATCCTTTTGTTTTTCGTAAACTCTAACTTATTTTCTGAAGTTTTGGCAGTTCTGAGGATCTCCACGTTGATCTCTATCTTTTTATATTGATATTTCTTCCTAAGAATTTCAATCTTTACATTTCTTTTATCTTTGTCCCATTACTAACACCAGAATAAAAATATTTTTAACGAATATTTTGAACGTTCTAGAAAGGATTAAATAATTAAAATAATCAATAAATAGTTTTGTCTTTCCTCTTAATAATATCATAAATATATTGACGATAAAACTTTGTTTTTATCAAGTTTGGGGCCATTTTCCACATGCTATGATCGTTTTTAGAAAACCTTTGTAGGTATATAGTATATTGTATTAATATTTCAGTTAAAAATTTAGATTTAACAGTTGAAAACTTGCAAAATTAATAGGAGAATTTCACTAATTAAACAATAATTTACAAAACAATGTCATTGTTTGAAAAGTTGATAAACATTTGATGATATTCGTTTTTCTTGAAATTTTCCGATATTGAGATTTATCGTAAATTGATACAATTATGGCACAAGGCCAAAAAGGGGGAATGGATTGAGGCTCGTCTTCACTGTCTTATAACTAGCTAATCGGATTCACGACACATTCACTCTTTACAATTTCCTCATTCACCGTAAAAACTCATCCGTTGACAATCAATCCTCCATACACCATAATACCACATACCATCTGAGCTGTGGGCTACAAAAAAATTTCCAATATTTGCGACATTGTTTCCAAATTCTTGTCGGAGTAGGAAACTTCATCCTATTACGACGTCATAACGACCAAAGCGAAATGAAAATTGAAATACTACAGTTATACTGAATCATTTATTCAACAAATTGGACACAAGAAATCTTTGTTTCTTGTAAGAATACAGCTGCTTTAAAATTCTTTAATTTGCGTTTAATACAGTGAACAGAATAAAAGAAATGCCAGGAACGGGTGACGAAATAGCAGGTCCAAGAGACGATACGGCAGGCACAACAGACAAAATGGCTGACCTGAGTATGAAAATGGCGGTATCATTTCCTCCGTTGGATGTGCCGCCATGTGTTGTTGATATCGATGATGAGGAAATGATGCCGGAAGACGTCACAGAATTCAAAACGAATGAAAATCAAGACAACACAAATGACGGTTTCCCAATAATGGTATTGGTTAATGGAGAAATATACCAGAATATTTAACATTTCTTTCAGAGCAAAATCGTAGGGGATCAGAGGAGAATAAACCCCGAACTCATCTCGAAGAAATTCCTTCTGTCGATGCAACAATAAGGGAGGAAGAAGACTGTGAAAATCGTAATACTGAACCGATGTCCAGTATATTTGTCCTTTCGAAAAAAGAAAAGATAATGTTAATTTGGGCGCTTATAATTCTTATCATTTTGGCAAGCCTGATGATTGTATATGAAGCCATTGGCATATATACCATCACAACAAAAGTAATTCTCCTGATCCCCTCTGCTTTCGTAATTTTTAAATTACTGTGTATGGTGATATATCAGTTATTCGTACTGAACAGATTGGAATCTACCCTTATGGAGTCTTGGACAGTTTAAAACATCTACAAATTCCATGAAATCTTTTTGCGTCGATTCTATTTTGTTTTTATTGTATTTTGTATTTTAATGACAACAAACTGAACTAAATGACATTTTTGAATCCGTCACATTCTCTTATGTTGAGATGATGAAACCAAGTATCTTCACTTTCGTTTTTCGGATACTATTATATAGCCTACATCGACTGCAAATAACCTGGAGAGAGATATGATTCCAACCCATCGCCCAACAACCGTAACTGAATAGAAGGATAGACTTGTTCGTATAGCCTGGGATGGCTTGTGTTAAAAAGCATCTTTAATCCGCAACTAATCAAGCATGAAAATCACGGTTACATCCCTGAAGCCATGAACAAATATGGATGGGTTCGACCAAGGTGTGAGAAGGACATGGATCTGATCTAACGGTTGGTTAAGTACCTGGAAGTGGGTCGATCATCCGATATCCGGTTGTTAGACGGACAGTTAGTTTCTGGAAGTTGGTAGATCTCCCAGAATCCGTTAGTTGGACGGAAAGTTAAGTGCCTGGAAGTGGGTAGATCTTCTGGGACACATTGCTTGGACGGACGGTTAAGTGCATGGAAGTGGGTAGATCTTCCGGGACTCGTTGGTTGGACGGACGGTTAAGTGAATGGAAGTGGGTAGATCTTCCGGGAGTCGTTGATTGGACAGACGGTTACTTTCTGGGACCCGTTCGTTGGACGAACAGTTAAGTGTCTGGAAGTGGGTCGATCTTCCAGACGCACTGCTTGGACGAACAGTAAGATTCTGGAAGTGGGTCGATCTTCTTTGAACCGTTGGTTGGACAGACGGTTAAGTGCCTGGAAGTAGGTCGCTCGTCAGATATCCATTGGTTGGAGGGACGCTTAAGTGCCAAGAAATGGGTCTATCTTACGGAACCCGTTGCTTGGTGGGACGATTAAGTGCCTGGAAGTGGGTTGCTCTTCCGAAAAACGTTGGTTGGTGGGACGGTTAAGTGCAGAGAAGTGTGTTGATCTTCCAGTACACGTTCGTAGGACGGACAGTTAAGTGTCCTGAAGTGGGTCGACCATCTGATATCCCGTGGTTCGAGAGATGCTTAAGTGCCTTGAAGTGGACCGATCTTCTGATAACCGTTGTTTGGAATTGTATTTTAGCCTCTGGATGTGAGTCGATCTTCCGATAGCCATTGGTTGGAGGGACGGTTAAGCGCCTGCAGTGGGTCGAACTTCCGGAACACGTTGATTGGACTGACGGTTGTGCCTGTAAGTGGGTCGACCTTCCGATACGCGTTTGTTGGGGGGACGGTTAACTGCCTAGAACTGGGTTGATTTTCTTGAAGCCCGTTTGTTAGACAGACGGTTAAGTGCCTGGAAATGAGTCGACATTTAGATGAGCGTTGCCTGAACGGATGGTTAATTGCCTGGTATTGGATCCATCTTCTGATACCCGTTGGTTAGACGAACGGTTAAGAGCCTGGAAGTGCGTCGATATTCCGGTGCCCGTTGGTTAGACAGATGATTAAATGCCTGAAAGTGAGTCGACCTTCCAGAACCCGTTGGTTGGACGGACAGATAAATGACTGGAAGTGGGTCGATCTTCCACGACCCGTTGGTTGGATGGACAGCTAAGTGCCTGGAAGTGGGTAGATATTCCAGGACCCGTTGGTTGGATGGACGGTTAAATGCCAGGAAGTGGTTCGATGTTCCGTGACCCATTGTTTGGAAGGACGGTTAAGTGGCTGGAAGTGGGTCGATATTCCCGGAACTGTTGTTAGAACGGACGGTTAAATTCCTGGAAGTGGGTCGAAATTCTAGGTCCCGTTGGGTCGATGGAAGTCTAATTGCCTGGAAGTGGGTCGATCATCCGGGACCCGTTGGTTGGACGGATGGTTAAGTGTCTGAATCTGGGTTGATCTTGCGTAACCGGTGGTAGGCAGATAGTTAATTACCTGGAAGTGGGTTGACTTCCGGGACCCGACGGGTGGACGGACGGTTCATGTAAGTCGGTCGATGTTCTAGAACCCGTTGGTTGTACAAAGGGTTAGTTTTTGGAGTGGTTCGATCTTGCAGGCACCGGTGTTGGACGGACGGTTAAGTGCCTGGAAGTGGGTCTACCTTCCGATGACCGTTGCTTGAACGGACGATTAATTTCCTGGAATTGGGTCCATCTTCTGATACCCGTTAGTAAGACGGACGGTTAAGAGCCTGGAAGGGAGTCGATCTTTCAGAACCCTTTGGTTGGACGGACAGATAAATGCCTGGAAGTGTGTCGATCTTGTACAAAGGGTTAGTTTTTGAAGTCGATCGATCTTGCAGACACCATTTTTGGACGGACGGTTAAGTGCCTGGAAGTTGGTCGATCATACCCTGGAGAGATATATGAATCCACCTCATCTCCCAACAACCGTGACTGAATAGAAAGATAGGCTAGATCCTATAGCCTGGGATGACTTATGTGAAAAAGCATCTTTAATCCGCAACTAACCAAGCAAGGACAGCAGTGTATGGTGATATATCAGTTATTCGTACTTAACAGATTGGAATCGACCCTTATGGAGTCTTGGACAGTTTAAAACATTTACAAATTCCATGAAATCTTTTTGCGTCGATTCTATTTTGTTTTAATTGTATTTTGTATTTTAATGACAACAAACTGAACTAAATGACATTTTTGAATCCGTCACATTCTCTTACGTTAAGATGATGAAACCAAGTATCTTCACTTTCGTTTTTCGGATACTATTATATAGCCTATACTGATTGCAAATAACCTGGAGAGATATATGAATCCAACCCATCGCCCAACAACCGTAACTGAATAGAAGGATAGACTTGTTCGTATAGCCTGGGATGGCTTGTGTTAAAAAGCATCTTTAATCCGCAACTAATCAAGCATGAAAATCACGGTTACATCCCTGAAGCCATGAACAAATATGGATGGGTTCGACCAAGGTGTGAGAAGGACATGGATCTGATCTACCGGTTGGTTAAGTACCTGGAAGTGGGTCGATCATCCGATATCCGGTTGTTAGACGGACAGTTAGTTTCTGGAAGTTGGTAGATCTTCCAGAATCCGTTAGTTGGACGGAAAGTTAAGTGCCTGGAAGTGGGTAGATCTTCTGGGACACATTGGTTGGACGGACGGTTAAGTGCATGGAAGTGGGTAGATCTTCCGGGACTCGTTGGTTGGACGGACGGTTAAGTGAATGGAAGTGGGTAGATCTTCCGGGACTCGTTGGGTGGACGGACGGTTAGTTTGGGGAAGAAGGTCGATCTTCTGGGACCTGGTTCGTTGGACGGATGGTTAAGCGCCCAGAAGTGTGTCAATCTTCGGGGAACCGTTGGTTTGTCGGACGGTTGAGTGCCAGGAATTTGGTCGATTTTCCAGGACCCATTGGTTGGACGAACGGTTAAGTTCCATGATGTGTGTGGACCTGTCGAGAACAGCTATTTGGACAGAGGTTAAGTGCCTTGAAGTTGGTCGATCTTCCGGCCCCCGTTTGTTGGATGGACGGTTAAGTCCCTGGAAGTAGGTAGATCTTCCGGGACACGTTGTTTGAACGGACGTTTGAGTACTTGGAAGTAGCTAGATCTTCTGGGACCCTTTGGATGGACTGGCGGTTAGTTTCTGGCAGTTGGTCGATCTTCTGGGACCCATTGGTTGGACGAACGGTTAAGTGCCTGGAAGTGGGTCAATATGCCGGTCCCGTTGGATGGATGGAAAGTTTGTTTCTGGAAGTCGATCGATCTTCTGGACCCGCTGCTTCGACAGACGGTTAAGTGAATGGAAGTGGGTAGATCTCCCAGGAGTCGTTGATTGGACAGACGGTTACTTTCTGGGACCCGTTCGTTGGACGGACAGTTAAGTGTCTGGAATTGGGTTGATCTTCCAGGCCCGCTGCTTGGAAGAACAGTAAGATTCTGGAAGTGGGTCGATCTTCTTTGAAACGTTGGTTGGACAGACGGTTAAGTGCCTGGAAGTAGGTCGCTCTTCAGATATCCATTGGTTGGAGGGACGCTTAAGTGCCAAGAAATGGGTCTATCTTACGGAATCCGTTGCTTGGTGGGACGGTTAAGTGCCTGGAAGTGGGTTGCTCTTCCGAAAAACGTTGGTTGGTGGGACGGTTAAGTGCAGAGAAGTGTGTTGATCTTCCAGTACACGTTCGTAGGACGGACAGTTATGTTTCCTGAAGTGGGTCGACCATCTGATATCCCGTGGTTCGAGAGATGCTTAAGTGCCTTGAAGTGGACCGATCTTCTGATAACCGTTGTTTGGAATTGTATTTTAGCCTCTGGATGTGAGTCGATCTTCCGATAGCCATTGGTTGGAGGGACGGTTAAGCGCCTGCAGTGGATCGAACTTCCGGAACACGTTGATTGGACTGACGGTTGTGCCTGTAAGTGGGTCGACCTTCCGATACGCGTTTGTTGGGGGGACGGTTAACTGCCTAGAACTGGGTTGATTCTCTGGAAACCCGTTTGTTAGACAGACTCGTTGGTTGGACGGACGGTTAAGTGTCTGAATCTGGGTTGATCTTGTGTAACCCGTGATAGGCAGATAGTTAAGTTCCTGGAAGTGGGTTGACCTTCCGGGACCCGGCGGTTGGACGGACGGTTCATGTAAGTCGGTCGATCTTCCAGAACCCGTTGGTTGTATAAAGGGTTAGTTTTTGAAGTGGGTCGATCTTGCAGGCACCGGTGTTGGACGGACGGTTAAGTGCCTGGAAGTGGGTCTACCTTCCGATGACCGTTGCTTGAACGGACGATTAATTTCCTGGAATTGGGTCTATCTTCTGATACCCGTTAGTAAGACTGACGGTTAAGAGCCTGGAAGTGAGTCGATCTTTCAGAACACGCTGGTTGGACGGACAGATAAATGCCTGGAAGTGTGTCGATCTTGTACAAAGGGTTAGTTTTTGAAGTGGGTCGATCTTGCAGGCACCGTTGTTGGACGGACGGTTAAGGTTCTAGAAGTTGGTCGATCATCCGGGAACCGTTCGTTGGAGGGATACTTATTTTCTGAAAATGGGTCGATCTTCCAGGACCCGTTGTTTGGACGGACTGTTAAGTTCTTGGAAGAGGGTAGATCTTCCGGGACACCTTGGTTGAATGAACAATTAAGTACCTGGAAGTCGGTCGATCATCCGTTGATCGAAAGGACGGTTAAGTGCCTGGAATGGGTCAATCGTCCAGGTCCCGTTGTTTGGGTGGACGATTAAATTCCTAGGTCGATCTTCCTGGATACGTTTTTTAGACGGACGGTTAAGTTCCAGAAGTCGGTAGATTTTCCGGCACCTATTGGTTGGACAGACGATTAAGTGCTCGGAAATGGGTAGATCTTCCGGGATCCGTTGGTTGGACGGACGTTTAATTCCTGGAAGTGGGTAGATCTTCCGGGAGTCGTTGCTTGGACGGCGGTTAAGTTCCTGGAAGAGGGTCGATCTTCCGAGACCCTTTCAATAACTGGAAGTGGGTAGATCTTCCGGGAACTGTTGGTTGGACGGTTCGTTTAGCACCTGGAAATGAATCGATCTTCCGGGACTCATTGGTTGTATGCACTGTTAAGTGCCTGGAAGCGGGTCGATCTTCCGAGGCCCTTTGGTTGGACAGACGGTTCTGCTCGCTTTATCGGAATATGGTTTGGAATCGACCTCCAGTTGTAAAAAATATACAGAATTACAGGTGAATGTCGGTGTGGCGGTCGCGAGTTTGCGCCAAATGATGATGTCCTTGAACGGCAGGTCTGTGTCGCTTACGTTTTTCCTCTTGTCCTTTACTGCAGGTCTGTACTTTCTCTTTGCAAGGAACGTAGAGAAGCGATCGAGCGTTTGCTCTCCGCCCTCTTGTTTGTGGGGACATCACGTCGACAGAGAATCTGTGCCCAACGTCGGTGTTACAGGGGCTGGTAATGCCGCACTTGCCGAGTCACCAACTCCCCAACAGGCCGGCTTTCCCACGCCCCGCGTTGAGGGGGAACTAGATTTTGGTGTGAAGAATGAAAATTGCCTTCCCTTTTCCTACTATCGGTTCTCTCATCTCGTGGAATCCCCGCATTCTTAAGCCCCTGTATCAATCGATTTTCCTCCTTGAGTGTCGATCGGCCTTGAGATTCATTCCTCAGTCCAGTAAGCTTCCTATGCTCTGGAGAGTCTTTTATCGCGAACTAGTCCGGCTTGTAGGCGATTGTTTTGGTCTTAGCAGTCAGCGGCGGATTACATCAGCAACCCTGAGATCTCGCTTACCTATCGTCTGGTTCGGAATAGGCTATGTCTCAATAATAATACCTTCATATGGGGCTTGGCGGATTTGTGAACGTTGTGACGCTGGCTTAGAGGAACCGACTCCACACGGCTTCTACCATTATCCACTTCTCTGTCACTTATGGGACTATATCGGCGAGTTAACGGCTCGATACTGACCCGAAAAACTCGGGCTCATTGATCGTGCATACGCGTGTGATAATATGTCTCCCTGGTATTCTGGGATAAAAGGGATGGTATTTCTGACACTGCTAACCACGGCTTGAATGGTGATTTTGGCGATGCGGACCGAGGAAATCTTGCCCTGCGAAATCTATTCCCATTATGATTTAATCCGATTCTTTGCGCATCAGCTCAGGTGATTATTAGAACTGATGGAAAGCGTTTGGTATCGACAGATTTCAGCGAATAATGGGTACTATGGTGATTCGGTTCGTGTGAACAGGGCTAGTCTTGATTTTCTTTAGGCCTCCCTAATTCACAACGGGAGGCATGGTGGAGTAATGGAACGCCGCTCGGATTGAGGAAAATCAACCTCAGTGGGTTATTTAATGCCGACAATATTTTATTGTTTGTAATATTTTTGTTTTCAAAATCTCTTTCTGGAACATTGTTTTCTTCACAAAATCTTTTTCTGTTATTTTCGCTTCAAAAAAATCTATTTCTGGTAATATTTTTCGTACAAATAACCTATTCCTTGTAATTTTTTTTCTTCAAATATTTATCTTTGGTAATATTTGTTTCAAAACTGTATAGCTGGTAAATTTTTTCTTTTTAATTTTTCAAAAATGTATTGATGGCAATAAGATTTTTCAAAAATTTTTTTTTTTTTTCTTATTTTCTTTTTACCGAAAATGTATTTCTGGTAATATCTGTTTTTTCAAAAATATATTGCTGGTGATTTTTTCATTTTTCAAATATGTATTGATGGCAATAAGATTTTTCAAAAATATTTCTTTTTGTTTTTTCTTTTCTTTTTTTTCCGAAAATGTATTTCTGGTAATATCTGTTTTTTCAAAAATATATTGCTGGTAATTTTCTTTTCACAAAGTGTTTCTGGTATTAAAACATATTTTTACACTTGCATACTGTTTTGACCCCAGTTTGGGGGTTAACTATTGATGATATTTGTTTTTCTTGAAATAGATTAAACACTTTTTCGAATCATTTTTCTTTTTGAAAATTTTCCAGTATTTGCGACATTGTTTTCAAATTTTTCTCGGATTAGAAAACGTCATCCTATTATGACGTCATGAAGACCAAAGCGAAGTGGGAATTGAAACGCTACAGTTATATTGAATCATTTATTCAACTGAATTTGGACACAACGACACTTTGTTTCTTGTGAAAGAATAGAGCTCCTTTAAAATTTTAAGATTTGCGTATAATACAGTGAACAACACTAAAATAAAAGAAATGCCAGGACCGAGAGACGAAACGGCAGGCACAACAGACAAAATGGCTGAGACGAGTACGGAAATGGCAGCATCATTTCCTCCCAGTAACGCCATTGGTCAATGTAGAAATATACCAGAATGTTTAACATCACTTTCAAAGCAAAAACCTAGGGGATCAGAGGAGAATAAACCCCAAAGTCATCCCGAAGAAATTCCTTCTGTCGATTCAACCATAATGGTGGAAGAAGACTGTGAAAATAGTAAGACTGAAACGATGTCCAGCATATTTGTCCTTTCGAAAAAAGAAAAGAGAATGTTAATTTTGGCGCTTATCATTCTTATCATTTTGGCAAGCCTGATGAGTGTATATGAAGCCATTGGCATATATACCATCACAACAAAACTAATTCTCCTGATCCCCTTTGGTTTCGTAATTTTTACATTACTGTGTATGGTCATATATCAGTTATTCGTACGTAAGAGATTGGAATCGAACCTTGTGTAATCTTGGGCAGTTTAAAACATCTACAAATTCCATGAAATCTTTTTACGTCGATTCTATTTTGTTTAATTTTATTTTGTATTTAAATGTCAACAAACTCAATTAAATGACATTTTTGAATCCATCACATTCTCTTTAAATTAAGGTGATGAGACCAAATATCTTCACATTCGTTTTTCGGAGATGAAGATTATATAGCCTACATCGACTGCAAATACCTTGGAAAGATATATGAATCCACCTCATCTCCCAACAACCGTGACTGAATAGAAATCTAATGACCTTTCAACTTTGTTGCATTAAATTCGACCAATGAACATTTTTATTATTTGTTATTTAATCAATAAAAATATAAGTCTTTACTTTTGGATTTGTTATTATTTCTCTGACGCCTAGTCTTTTTATTATTTAATAACATTTATTATTTAATGTCGGTTGTCCAGAAATTAATGTCGCTTTCTTTCAGCAATACGTCTCTAGTCTCACCGAAGCCTAGAAGAGCAGTGCTCCGCCACAACCACTCACCTGGTTTTTTACTAGGTAGCGTTGTTCTCTTAAGCCTGCTACAAAAAATGGCAGTAGGCGTACGCACGCACGACCGATTCTCAGAGAATGGTTCAACACGCGAGGCAGCGAATTCATTTTGTTCCTGGTAAGTCACTGTCACGTCTATTACATTTAATAAAATTGGAATAGTTTTGCAGTAATTTGGCTGACTTTCCTCGGCTTTCGTCCAGTGAATTGGATAGCTGAGGAGTTGGGAGATCACAGAGGGCGAGGTCTACGCGACATTGAAGGTCTGCGGAGGCAAGTCTCCGGAACTTGATGGTTTGCCCTATGAATTGTACTTAAAGCTGTTGCATTTATTTGTCCCGAATTTGACTGTAGTGTTCAACAATTGGTTGGGGCAGGGGTCTGTCCCCGACCGGGTCTCCAGGGCTGTGATGAAAAAGGTCAAGGGTGTTGGACAGGATTTAGATGATTATAGGCCCAAAACTCAGCTAAACACAGTTGAAGACTTTTGCCGAGATTCTGAAGTCAGTTGACAAGATTCTGTTGGGACCCGAGAAGACATGCCATAAAGGGCCGTACAATTCAGAGCAACCTGCATCTGATCCGCTCGATACCAGAGCGTGTAAAAACACGACGAAGAAACCGCGCTGATAAATAAGCATCGCTACGTGTGTGCTGTCCTTCTTGGCGCCATGTTCGAACCCGATTTATGCCGGTGAATTAGCTTCTTGTATCTCTCCCCGACTGCTGTGGTACAGGTGAACCGAAGGCGGTCCGGCCCTTGTATGTTGTCTTGGTCGGTTCGTCTGCGTTGTCTACTGTCGCCCCAACTTTACGCATTGAAGTTGGAGCAAAAGTACAGGGCGTGCAGTCCGGCCCTACGAAGGCGATCGCTGTCCCTGTTTGGGCTCGACGCAAGGTTGCCGCATAAGCTGATGAGTATTTACTTTCGTGTCGTCCCGCGGTAATATTGATATGGTACTGAAGGCGATGAAAGGTAGGAAAATGTTAAGGGAACCAAGATTAACCGCGACAAGTCTTCAGATAAATACCTGGAAGTGGGTCGAACTTTCGGGAACCGGTTGTTGGATGGACGGTTAAATAATTGGATGTGGGACGATCTTCAGGGACTCGTTGGTTGGACGGACTGTTAAGTTCCTGGAAGTGGGTCGATCACCCGGGGACCGTTGGTTGGGCAGACGATTAAGTGCCTGGAAGTACGTTGAACTTCCAGGACTCCTTGGTTGGACGGACGGTTAAGTGCTTGGAAGTGGGTCGAAAGTCCGAGAAGCGTTGCTTGGACGGAGGATTAAGTGCCTGGAAGTTGTACGATCGTCCGATACACGTTGGTTGGAGGGACGGTTAAGTGCCTGAAGTGCATCGATCATACAGAAATCGTTGCTTGGACTGATGGTTACGTATCTGGACGTGGGTCGATATACCAGAAAACTTTGTTTGGACATACAGTAAAGTGCCTGGATTTTCTGATATCCGTTGGTTGGAGGGGCGGTTAATTGCCTGGAAGTGGGTCGATCTTCCGGAGCCCGTTGATTGGGGGGACGGTTAAGTGCCTGGAATTGGGTCGACCTTCTGATACACGTTGGTTAGAGGGATAACTAAGTGCCTCGAAGTGGGTCGAACTTCTTATATACGTTAGTTCAAGCAACGGTAAAGTGCCTGGAAGTGGGTTGATGTTCATTAACCCTTTGTTAGGAGGAATGGTTAAGTACCTTGCAGTGGGTCGATCTTCTTATAACCGTTGTTTGGAGGGATAATAAAGTATCTGGATGTGGGTCGATCTTCCGATAAACTTTCGTTGGACGGACAGTAAATGCCTGGAAGAGGGTCGATCTTCCGATATCCACTGGGTGGAAGGACAGTTAAGTGCCTGGAAGTGAGTCAGTCTTCCGGAAACTGTTGGTTGGAGGGACGGTTAAGAGCCTGGAAGTGGGCCGATCTTCCGATACACGTTGGTTGGAGGGACGGTTAAGTGCTGAAATTGGTTCGATCTTACAGAAATTGTTGCTTGGACAGACATTTGAGCCCCTGGAAATAGATGGATCTTCCAGAAATTGTTGGTTGGACATATAGTTAAGAGACTGGAAAAACTCGATATTCAGATACACGTTAGTTTGAGGGAAGGATAAGTGCTTGGAAGGGGAACGATCTTCCGGATCCCGTTGTTTGGAAGGACGGTTAAGAGCCTGAACGTGTGTCGATCTTCCGATATCCGTTGGTTGGAGGGACGGTTAAGTGCTGGAAGTGGGTCGGTCTTCCGGAACACGTTGATTAGAGGGATGGTTAAGTGCCTGGAAGTGGGTCGATCTTCAGATACCTGTTCGTTGGAGTGACGGTTAAGTGCATGGAAGTGGGTCGATCTTTCGGTGCCCGTTGGTTGGAGGGACGGTTAAGTGCCTGAAAGTGGGTCGAACTTTCGGAACCCGTTGGTTGGAGGGATGGTTAAGAACCTGGAAGTGGGTCGATCTTCTGATGCGCACTGGTTGGAGGGAAGGTTAAGTGCTTGAAAGTGGGTTGATCTCCTGATAACCGTTGGTTGGAGAGAATTTTAAGTGTCTGTTAAGTACCTGGATTTGGGTAGATATGCCGATACACATTAGTTGGATGGAAGGTTAAGTGCCTGAAAGTGGTTCGATCTTACAGAAATCAATGCTTGGACGGACAGTTAAGCGCCTAGTGAAAGTTGGATATTCCAGAAAACGTTGGTTGGACATACAGTTAAGTTCCAGGATCTTCTGTTATTCGTTGGTTGGAGAGACGGTTAAGTGCCGGGAAGTCGGTCGATCTTCAGGTACACATTGTTTGGAGGGACGGTTAAGTACGTGGAATTGGGTCGATCTTCCGGTGTCTATTGGTTGGAGGGACAGTTAAGAGCCTGGAAGTAGGTAGATTTTCCGATACACGCTGGTTGGAAGAATGATTAATTACACGGAATTGGGTCGATATTCGTGGACGCGATGGTTGGACGAACTTTTAAGTGCCTGGAACTGTGTCGATATTTTATGAACCGTTGGTTGGAGAGACGGTTAATTTCCTGGAAGTGGTTCTTTCTTCCGGGACACGTGGGTTTAACGGACGGTTAAGTGCCTGGAAGTGGGTCGATCTTTCATGAACCGTTGGTTGGAGAGACGGTTAATTGCCTGGAAGTGGTTCTATCTTCTGAGACACGTGTGTTTAACGGACGGTTAAGTGCCTGGAAGTGGGTCGATCATCCAGGATCCGTTGGTTGTACGGACAGTTAAATACCTTAAAGAGGGTCGATCTTCCGATATTCTTTTGTTGGAACGACGGTTCAGTTCCTGGAAGTGGGTTCATCTTGTAGGACCCGCCGGGTTGATGCACTGTTAAGATCCTAGAAGTGGGTCGATCTTCCGGGACACGTTGATTGGACGTACGGTGATCCTCCGAGACACGTTGGTTTGCAGTCAGTTGCCGAGATTCTGTTGGGACCCGAGCAGACTTATGCCGTGAAGGGCCGAACAATTCAGAGCAACCCTTATCTGGTCCGCTCGATAATAGAGCGTGTAAGAAAACAACGAAACCGCCCTGATCAAATTGGATCGATAGTGTCGACCATCATTACCTATCTGTGGGCTATCTGACCGCTGGATTTGAACCCGACTTCAGCCGGGAATATTAGCCTCTTTTGTATCTCACCAAATGCTGTGGTACATGTGGACCGAAGGCGAACAGGGGCTTTTATGCTGTCTCTCTCTGTTCGTACACTGTCACCCCAACTTTACGCTTTAGAGTTGAAGCCTATTCTTCGGCGGCTAAGGTGCAGAGCGTGCAGTCCGGACCTACGGACCGGAACCTGTTGTTTGGATGGATGTTTAAGTGCCTGGAAGTGGGTTGATTTCCCACGACCCGTTTGTTGGACGGTGGGTTAAGTGCCTGGAAGTGGGTCGATCTTCCTGAACCAGTTTGTTGGGCGACAATTAAGTACTTGAAAGTGGGTCGATCCGTTGTTTGAACGGATGGTTAAGTGCCTAGAAATAGGTCAATCTACCGTGACCCGTTGTTTGGACGGACGGTTTAGTGCCTGGAAGTTGTTCGATATTTCAGGACCCGTTGGTTGGACGGACGGTTAAGTTCCTGGAAATGGGTCGATATTCTGGGACCCGTTGTTTCGACGGACAGTTAATGGCCTGTAAGTGGGTCAATATTCCGGAACGTCTGGTTGGACAGATAGTTAAGTTCCTGGAAGTGGAGAAATCTTTCGGGACACGTTAGCTGGACGTAGGGTTAAATGCTCGCAAGTGGGTAGATCTTCCGGGACCCGTTGTTTGCACGTGCGGTTAATTCCATGGACGTTGGTGTATCTTCCCGGACCTTTTGGTTGGATGGATGGTTAAGTGCCTGGAAGTGGGTCGATCTTCCGGGACCTGTTGGTTGGACGGATGATTAATTGCCTAGAAGTGGTTCGATCCTTTGAGACCCATTGGTTGGACGGACGGTTGAGTGCTTGGAAGTGGGTCGATCTTCTGGACTTGTTGTTTGGATGGCCACTTAGATTCTGGAAGTGGGTCAATCTTCCGGGACCTGTTGGTTAGATGGACGGTTAAGTGCTTGGGAGTGGGTCAATCTTCCAGGACCTGTTGTTTGGAAGGAGGATTATGTTTCAGAAAGTAGCAGATCTTCCGGGCCCGTTGTTCGTTCGGATGGTTGAGCGCTTGGAAGTGTGTCAATCTTCCAGACACGTTGGTTGGCCGGCTGGTTAGTTTCTGGAAGTGGGTCGGTCCTCTGGAACACGTTGTTTGGATGGACGGTTAAGTGCCTGGAAGTCGGTCGATCTTCTGGGAAACGTTGGTTAGACTGACGTTTAAGTGCCTGAAATTGTGTCGTCTCCCAGGACCAGGTGGTTCAAAGAATGGTTAAGTTCCTGGAAGTGGCTAGATCTTCCAGGACACGTTGGTTGGATGGACGATTAAGTACCTGGAAGTGAGTCGATCATCCGAGACCGGTTGGTGGGACGGACGTTTAAATTCCTTGAATGGGTAGATCTTCCAGGTCCCGTTGTTTGGGCGGACGGTTAAGTTCCTGGGTCGATCTTCCCGGATAAGTTTATTGGACGGGCGGTTAAATTTCAGAAGTGGGTAGATCTTCCGGAACCTATTGGTTGGACAGTCGGTTAAGTGCCTGGAAATGGGTCAATCTTCCGGATCCGTTGGTTGGACAGACGGTTAAATGCCTAGAAATGGGTAGATCTTCCGGGATCCGTTGGTTGGTCGGGTGTTTAATTCCTGGAAGTGGGTCGATCTTCCAAGACCCCTTGGTTGGACTACGTTTAAATAACTGGAAGTGGGTAGATCTTCTGGGAATTGTTGTTTGGACGGTCGGTTATGTACTTGGAAGTGAATCGATCTTCCGGGACCCGTTGGTTGGAGGGACAGTTAAGATCCTGGAAGTGGCTCGTTCTTCCGGGGCCCTTTGGTTGTACAGACGGTTCTGTCCACTTTATCGGAGTGTGGTTTGGACTTGACCTCCAGTTGGAAAAAATATTCAGAATTAAAGACGAATGTCGGCGTGGCGGCCTAGAGTTTGCGCCAAAGGAAGTTGTCCTTCAATGGCAGGTCTGTGGCGCTTACGTTTTTCCTCTTGTCCGTTACCGCTTGTCTGTACTTTATTTTTGTATGTAACGTAAGGAGGCGATCGAGCGCTTGTGGGGACATCACGTCGACAATGAAGACTGTGCCAAACGTCCGTGTTATGGGAGCTAGGAATGCCGCACTTGGCGAGTCACAAACTCGCTTCCAGGTTGGCTTTCCTACGCCAGGCGTCACGGGGAAATAAATTTTGGTGGGAAGAATGAAAACCGCCTTACCTTTCCTTACTATCGGTTCTCTCATCACGTGGGATCATCGCCTTCTTAAGCCCCTGAGCTGCATTCCTCGGTCCAGTAACCTTTCTAGGCCAAAGAGAGTCTTTTATCGTGAACTAGTGAATGAAATCCAGAAGGATCCACTCGGCGCTCAGCCGAGATTTTAGGCGCTCGTTTTGGTCTTTGGCGACAGCGACGGATTACATAAGCAACCCTGAGAGTTCCATAACCTAGCGTCTGGTTCGGAATAGGCTATCTCTCAATGACAGGGCCTTCATATGGGATTTGGCGGATTTGCCCAACTGTGATCGCTGTGACCTTGGCTTAGATGAATCGACTTCGCACGCTTTCTACCATTGTCCTCCCCTTATGAGACTATATCAGCGAGTTGAAAAGCTCGTGCCTTTTGATCGTGCATACGCGTGTGATCATGTGTCACCCCAGTATTCTGGGATAAAAGGGATGGTATGTCTGACACTACTAACCGCGGCTTGAATGGCGATTTGGGCGACGCGGACAGACGAAATCTTACAATGCGAAATCTATTCCCATCACGATCTAATCCGATACTTTGAGCATCAGCTCAGGGTGATTACTAGAACTGATGGAAAGCGTTTGATATTGACAGATTTCAGCGAAAGGTGGGTAACTATGGTGAGCCTGGTTCGTGTGAACGGGGCTAGTCTTGATTTTTTAAGCCTCCCTAATTCACAACGGGAGGCAAGGTAGAGCAATGGATATCCGCTCGGATTGAGGAATATCAACCTCAGTGCGTTATTTAATGTCGACAAAAGAGGAATCGGAGAGCCGTGTTCGAATTTATGTCGAATCCATTACATTCACTTATGTGCTAATACCCTTGGAGAAAGTATGAATCCCCCCAGCTATGGATTAAATAGAAGAACACACGGGATGGCTTGGATGGCAACTGATTTACCGCAGAAAGAAAAGGCAACCTACTCCGGAGAAAAAAAATCTGACACGTCAGTCATGTATCAAAAGATACATGATCGCCTATGCGTGTATCACACATGGAAAATAACTGAATTCACAACGGGGTGGCTTCCTGTGGAGCCCTCCCCTGGTGAGTATAGTCCCTTCTTGTGTGCCTAGTTAATCTGAGTAAGTGCTGTTCCTGGAGTGTACCCGGTTTCCTCATTGATTATGATTCGTGATTCTCAAACTCCACTGTTTTTGTCCCGTTTTTTTATATCGACTGGGCCAATTTCCTTCTCCCCCTTGGTCGTATTTATTTTTTCCTTCGCTTCCCCTTAGCGAGAGAACCTATTGATTTCGTCTGAAGACAGAATACAGCAACCTCCCTTTATATATACAAAGTTGTACGTTGTTATCCTTTACCGTGATTTTTGTCAACCGTTTTGTATTTAAAAGCATAATGAAAAACATTACGTTAATGGATACACAACTTTGTATAAATACTCGCACTAATGAACAACATATAGGTTTTTTGTTGTTCATCTGACTTTCGAACTCCCAGACATTTAACAACAACAACAACAACAACAACAACAACAACAACAACAACACATCCTTCAAATGAAGCATACAAAAGTTTATTTACTGGAGGAAATTAGAAACGGAACGTCAGCTGAAATAAAAAACAGTTATATTTTCTTTTGGGAAATATACAATGCAATAAAATGTTCAGTTTTCCTTGCGGTGAAGTTAATGTGTTCGTAGGCATTGAGTTTGATATGCCGTAAAACAAACCAAACCAAACCAAACCAAACCAGACCAAACCAAACCAAACCAAACCTATAAAACCCCAGCAGCAAAACATGGCGTTGTTTTCGTAAAAAAATGGATTTTTTTCTTGAACTGATATTAGTCGTTGTTCTTCAAATGTGGTATTATTTATAGGATTTAAAAAACAGTTAATATTATAAAAAATAATTTTACTGCATAATAATCCCGTTGAGTTCAATGGAAAGGAAACTCAAACTTGTGCATTTAAATCGGGTAATTTTTTTTCTCTGTGGAACGAAACGAGAAGAAAATCATTCTCCACGGTTATTCCTGATGAACTGATGTCGTCGTCTGAATTTATAAATTCTGTATTAAAATGAAAATTGAAATAATCATGCAATCTTACGAGCGATGTTTGAATGGGAATCACTGAATCAATTCGCTTGAATTAATTTGCTTTGATGTCCTTTTCTTGAATGCCAGACGCAAGCAGGACAGAATTTGACAAAAAGTTCAGTTAACCATATCTATATTTGTAACTTTGGTAATGTCGCCCAGATTGTAACAAAATAACGGAATGAAGAGACTTCATTTTATTTGTCCTTATTCTGTCGCCATCTTTCTTTCTCAATATCTATCTATCTATCTATCTATCTATCTATCTATCTATCTATCTATCTATCTATCTATCTATCTATGTCTTTTCTTTATCTATTTCTATTCCTGTCATCTTTCTCATATCTATTTATCTGTCGTTTTTTCTCTCTTTCTCTCTCTCTCTCTCTCTATCTATCTATATATGGGAGCGCGTTTTCGCAGCGCCGCCCACGCGGCGCCAGCGTAACCGAACCCAAGAAAGAGAACACTGACTTTAGAATTTCAGTTTTTCTGTTTCTGACTAGTCCTGTATATATCGTCTCTCCACTTTAACTTAAATTTAATATAAATATGTCTCCAATAACCATGTCCTGAAGATGGTCTATTAGACCGAAACGTCTGACGTTGACAGACAAAACAAAAACAAAATTAAAAAAAACAGTAAACTCACATATTCGGATTTTGCTTTGTCTTTTTCACATGTTCCTCATATATATGTATGTATGTATGTATAAAATAATTGATTTCTCATATCATAATTTGATGACGTTTTGTGAAAAAAATAATGAAGAAGGGTTTAAGAACGTTTCTGCCGTATTACGCTCCTGCCTTCTTCAGGTGATTGGAATTTCGTACCGAACCCTTGTTGTCGAAATAAAATGGTTCCGTTCGAAATTCCAATCACCTGAAGAAGGCCAAAATGTTGTGAATATGGCAATGAAGAGGAGGATAACAGTCCGAATAATGTAAGGGATTTATTGGCTGAAAAATATTCATGATATAATTTCTATAAATTCACAGCAGCAAAAACTGGCGTCGTTTTCATAAAAAAAGGATTTTTCTCTTAAAACGAACTGATATTAGTCATTGACCTTCAAATCTAGCATTGTTTATAGGATTAAAAAAAACAGTCAATGTTATACAAAATAATTTTACTGAATAATTTAAGCTTCTCTGAAAACGAACTTTGTACACGGGTAATTTCGTTAGAAATTATAATTTCTGTTTCCCGTTGAGTTTAACGGAATGGAAAAGCAAACTTGTGCATTTAAATGGTTGTTTTTTGTTTTTTTCACCTCTAGGGAACAAAACAAGGAGAAAACCATTCTTCACTGTTATTCCTGATGAACAGATTCATAAATTCTGAATTAAAATGAAAATTGAAATAATCATGCAATCTTACGAGCGATGTTTGAATGGGAATCACTGAATCAATTCGCTTGAATTAATTTGCTTTGATATTCTTTTGTTGAATGCCACACGTAAGCAGGTCAGAATTTGACAAAATGTTCAATTATTCATATCTATATTTGTAACATTGTTAATGTCGCCCAGATTGTAACCATAAGAACTGAGGGAAGACGTATCTGTCTATATTTCTGAGATGAGGTATTATGTACATTATTTACATTATTCCGAATATTGTCCTCATCTTTGTCGCCATATTTATTACTACGATTCGGCCGTTGTACGCTCCGGCATTCTTCAGGTGGTTGGAATGTCGAACTGAACCCTTTATTTCGCTCACTGGGGTAGACTGTTCTAGTTCCACGTGGCATGTTTAATGGATGTCAGTTATCAGTTATCTCCTGTTAATTTCCCTCATAAAAGTTCTCCACTGCTTTAGCTGGGTATTGAACTCACACTTTTTTGGGTCCTGTCAATGGATCTAACTAACACCTTTATCCACTGTGCCATGTGCCCTTGAGTGAAGACACTTCATTTTATTTGTCCTCTTTCTGTCTCCATCTTTCTTTCTCAGTGCCTATCTATCTATCTATCTATCTATCTATCTATGTTTCTGTCTTAGTGTTTTCTTTATCTATTTCTATTCCTCTCAGCCTCTTCATATCTATCTAGTTTTCTCTTTATTTTCTTTCTATATTCTCTCTCTCGCTCTCTCTCCATATATATATATATATATATATATATATATATATATATATATATATATATATATATATATATATAAAAGTGAACATAGAAGTCAACACTTAGAGGCTTTTTGGTTTTCGGTTTTTAAGTAACGCAGTATATTATTTTTTATTCATTTTTTTATCGTTATATAACAGTTATAACTATTTTTCGTTCGATTTTTTGTTTTGATTTTTATAGTCTAATTTTTTTAAAGCACTCCCGTAAATCATTACTATTTCACCATGAAGAAGCATGGATAAAGAAAATTGGGATATTTGACACTACAATGGGAAGCTTTGACGGTGCTTGACATGCGAAATCGTAGGTATTTTCTTACTACACGAACTTAGCAAAATAATAGATAGAAATGACACAGGACTCTACAGGGACGACGGTCTCATAATCTTAAGAAACTGCAACAAACAAAACACAGACAAAACTAGGAAAGCAATAATAAAGATTTTCAAAAATAACGGATTCGACATAGATATAAAAACTAACCTAAACGAAGTAGATTTTCTAGGTGTTACCTTCAACCTAAGAAAAGGCACATACAAACCATACAGAAAACCCGATGATAAACCACTCTATATACACACATCTTTCAACCACCCGCCTTCTATAATCAAACAGATACCAAAATCGATTAACCGCGGTCGTCCATAACAGAGGCGACTGAGGTATTGAGAAAAAAACAAGTTCTACGCGAAGATAAAAAAAAAATTGGGGGGACACTAACCTTAACAGTGGTAACGAAGACACGAATTTTACCTGTCAGCCAGAACAGAATCGAACTCTACGGAGGAAAATTCTTTCGAACTAAGGTTCCAGAACACCAGGCGGGAAATACCTGAAGTCTACACTGAGAAAAAACGAAAAATCGTTACACAAAAATACGGTGTAAACATGGAAGACTTTAAGGCAACCATATTGGAACTAATGAAAATGCAATTCGAGCAGCAACCAAAAAAATGAGGAAAGACAGACTAGGATCGAAGAAAAACAATTAGAAATTCAACAGAAAAACGAATCAACTCGAACTGCAAGAATTACTACTTCGGGCAGTAATAAATAAAGGACAAAATTCTGGAAATGAAGCGTCATTCTCGCAAAATGCTATATGGAGCTCTATCAAAGACTTCACTTGTGCACCCGACGAAGACAAAACCTTAGCGGCTTCAGAAGATATGAAGATTGATATGATCGCGGGAATTGGTCAGACGCGAAAAAAGTACGTCTACTACTGAGGAAACTACACTAAATTTGTAGATTACATCCTACTGAGGAAAACGAATGAGTTGACTTTCAAGGAGGCCGTGAAACTTCTAACGGAATTATTTAGTCCGAACACTTTACTATTCCACAAAAGGTGGAAATGTTTAAATTTAACAAAAAAGGATAGCGAAGACTTTATAACATTCGCTTCCGTAGTAAACAAACACTGCGATGACTTTAAGTTATCTGAACTCAGCCCTGACAATTTTAAATGTTTGATATTCGTCCAAGGCCTGGTTTCGACTAAAGATGCGGAGATCAGACGGATAATTCTAACAAAACTTGAGAGTGAACTAGAATTGACGCTACAAAAATTGGCTGAGGACTGTCAGAGATGTATAAGCGTAAAAAATGACTCGAAAGATATCGAAGAGTCTGGCGTCACTCACATACGAAAAGTAAGACAAACACGTTTTTCTCCCTCCTCAAAAACAAACCAAACAAGTTATTTTACTACAAAAAGTCAAATGAAAACTCCACCCAGTCCATGCTATCGCTGTGGGACTTTGCATTGGTACAAAGATTGTCCATACTGCTATAAGACTTGTCTGTCGTGCAATATAGTGGGACATAAAAGTTCGCACTGTAGAACAAAGAAAGAAAACAAAAGCCGAGTAAGAGTCACTGACCAAGCGGACGGGATAAATATACGAAAATGCGTACAAGTAGAAATGTTAATAAAAAAAAATCAGATTACAATTAGATTCCGGATCAGATTTAACCATTATTAGTTTACAGACGTGGACGAAATTAAACAAACCGATCATGTTGAGAACAGATAAAACGGCCAGGTCGGTAACAGGACGGAAAATCAAATTTGATGGGGAGATTATCACAAATGTGACGTTCAACGGGATGACCAACAAATTAAAGATGTATGTTCTAAAAAATACGGAAAATTTATTTGGAACTGACTGGATGCAGAAATTTGACCTCTGGGATTTACCGATAAATACGTTCTGCCAAAAAGTGGAAAGGTTATCGACTGAGACAGAGAAATTGAAGGAGAAATTAAAGGAGAGTTTCCTCGACGTATTTCCAGCCGGCCTCGGGAGGTGTAAAAAAATGGCGGCCAAAATCGAACTAAAAGAAAATGTGCAACCCATTTTCAAGAAGAAAAGAAATGTACCTTTCACATCATTAGAAAAAATAGACGAAGAGTTGGATAGACTCGTGAAAACCGGTATATTGACAAAAGTGGAATATAGTCAATGGGCCGCACCTACGGTTTACGTGAAAAGGGAAATCGAGTGAGATACGAGTATGCGCTGATTTCTCGACGGGATTGAATGCAGCGATTAAGGATTATCACTATCCTCTCCCTAGTCCAGAGGAAGTTTTCACAAAGTTGAACGGAGGAAAAATGATCTCAAAGATAGACTTGAGCGAAGCATACCTACAAGTACCAGTAGATGAGGAAAGCTCGAGGTTGTTGTGCATAAACACACAAAGGGTTATATAAGTTCCAGAGATTACCATTCGGGATCAAGGTCGCGCCGGTGATATTTCAGCAAATAATGGACACTATGCTAGGCGGACTGGATTTCACGATCGCATACCTTGATGACATCCTGATAAATAGCAAAAATATTGAACAACACTGGGAACACGTTTAAGAGGTTTTCAGGCAGATACAAAATTACGGTTTTAAGGTAAAGGAAAATAACTGTGACTTCTTTATGAAGGAGATAAAATATCTGGGCCATATTATTGATGAAGAGGGAAGAAGACCAGACCCAGAAAGAGCCACCGCAATAAAAAAATGTCGACTACAAAAAATTTAGCCGAGTTACAAAGCTTCTTGGGGTTAGTAAACTATTATCAAGAATTTATTCCTAACATGCACAAATTACGCGCACCCCTAAACGAACTGTTGGAGAAGGAAAAGGTTTGGGAATGGTCATATGAATGTCAGTAAACTTTCGACAAAATCATTAAGACTCTAACTGCAGATTTATTTTTAGCGCATTATGATCCAAAATTGGAAATGATAGTCGTGAGTGACGCGAGTGCCTATGGTATTGGGGCATGTATACTTCATAAAATGCCGGATGGGACACTAAAACCCATCGCGCATGCGTCAAGAACATTGCTACCAGCCGAACAAAATTACTCGCAAATCGAAAACGAAGCGGTGGGGAATATGTTTGCGGTTGCGAGATTCCACAGATATATTTAAAACTACAACCTTAAATTGGGGTACCTTCCATCAAACAAAATCGGGCATGCAGACGGTCTTTCGACACTAATACCAACGAAAACGGAGCCATTGGAAGATTCCGTAATTGCAGCTCTACGATATGAGGAAGATATTAGAACATCATTATGTAGTACAATTCGAGACCTCCCCGTCACATTACAGGAAATAAGAAACGAAGCAGTGAATGACGAATTTATAAAGGAAACGAAAACAAAAATTGTAGGAAAAGATAAGCATATATCAGACAGTTTTTCGTTATGTGATAATGTTCTGCTATATAATGAAAGAGTAGTAACCCCGAAAACGCTACAAAGGCGAATCCTCAAGGATTTTCAGATGGGCCACCCAGGAAAGAACATGATGAAATCCTTAATGCGAAGTTACGTGTACTGGTCAAACATGGATCAAGATATTATACATATGGTGGACAAATGCAAGGGATGTTCCTTAGCAGCAAAGGCACCTCCGATCACTCATAAGCCATGTAGATTTCGCAGGTCCATTAGATGGTTTTTACTACTTTATTGTAGTAGGACAGTTACAGCAAATGGCCAGAAGTATTTCGTTGTAGAAAACCTACTTCTGAGACTACAATAAATTGCCTTCCCGAGCTGTTTGCTCGTTTCGGAGTGGTTGATTGTCTAGTCACCGATAATGGGACACAATTTACATCTGCGGATTTTCAAGAATTTTGTGAAACTTTTCAGGTGAAACACATCAAATCCCCGCCATACAACCCAAGATCAAACGGGCAAGCGGAGAGGTTTGTAGATACATTAAAAAGAGCACTAAGGAAAGCTTATGACGTACCAACAGAAAAGGCTTTACAACAATTCTTGCAAGTGTCCAGAATTACACCGAACAGTACGACGCCATCGGCATTCGACAGATTACTGCTAAAAGAGACAAAGCAATCACCAACGTCGTTTGTACCAAAAGGAAAATTTAACCCAGGGGAGAAAGTTTTTTTTTAAATGTTCAAAAACAACACATCCTATTGGGAGCCAGGTACAATAGAGAAACGAATCGGGAACGTGATTTACATAATTCAGTGTCCGAAGTTCTCGCATAAAAGGCACTTAAATCAGATCAGAAAGAGGCTGTTAGAGGATTCTAACGGTCTACCTTAGGAAGAGGAGTAAGTAATGGACACAATATTTGACACATTCAATATGCAAAGGCCTCAGGCAATTTCAGAACTGCGGAAATGAAGCAGAAAAAGAAAATTTACAGAGCCTTTGATGATTAATCCGAAGAGGAAAAAATATTAAAGATACCTGCGAGGTAAAAGCTTGGTAGGTGGGTGTTGTTATGGGTCCTTACCTATAACTACAGAATGAACTCTTCTTAACACTATGTATACTACGCCTCTCAAGAGAGAGGGACGAATCGAGTCGAGCCGATAGTAGTTCACTCCAAACCAGACTGACAGTCATGCTAACACCTTCAACATCTTGTATTCTTATTCCGTGTTATATATCTTCGTTATTTCTACTCTTGTGTTCGTGTTGTTCTTCCTTGGTCCTTACCTGGACCATAACATTAATGAACGATAGAGAAGGATTGATACCCAAAGACACAATCACACACACACACACACACACACACACACACACACACACACACACACACACACACACACACACACACATATATATATATATATATATATATATATATATTGTTATGTCAATTTGCCCACGCACGCATGGACTCTCCTAGATATAAATAGGAGCAGGTACTGCCTTTTGGAGGGGAAAGTTGGTACTACTCTTTCTGTTAATATATGTGTTTAACTCAATTCCTCTCTTTGTGTCTTTATTCCTGGCCCTAACAAGGCCACAACATATATATATATATATATATGTGTGTGTGTGTGTTTGTGTGTGAGTGTGAGAGAATGAGAGATGGTGCCAGACAAATAGAGGCTGCAATATTTTAAATATTTTTCTAAAATTTATTATTATTATTATTGTTGTTGTCATTGTTGTTATTGCTGTTCTTCCTATATTTATATACAAATATCCCAAAATATGCTCCGTGGAACCGACTCCAAGGAGAATGCTTCTCCCAATCATTAGAATCTATTCCAATCTCGGGTTAACCATTATCTTCCCCATACATCAGTATAAACGACGTTGATTAACATGGATGATCGGACCAACATCAGTGTATACGACCGTAAGCCAAAACAACCGCATTTAGAAGGTTACAGAAACTGGTATTCTAATGATGTCACTTATCTAGATACTGACCAGTCTCGACGTTGCTTAACTTCGATGATCGGACTAAAATCGTTGTACCAACGGGATATGACCGTAAGCTTATACCAACCGCACATAAAAATTTACAGCACCTGGTATTTCCGGGCGTTCATCCATCTAGGTACTGACCAGGCCCGATGTTGCTTAACTTCGATGATCGGACCAAAATCAGTGTATATGGCCGTAAGCTAAAACAAACGCACTTGGAAGGTTACAGAAACTGGTATTCTAATGATGGCACCTATCTAGATACTGACCAGTCTCGACGTTGCTTAACTTCGATGATCGCACTAAAATCGTTGTACCAACGTGATATGACCGTAAGCAATACCAACCGCACATAAAAGCTTGCAGCAGCTGGTATTTCGGGGCGATTATCCATCTCGGTACTGACCAGGCCCAACGTTGCTTAACTTCGATGATCGGACTAAAATCGTTATATCAACGTGATATAGCCGTAAGCTATATCAATTGAATATCTAAGCTTACAGTACCTGGTATTCCAAAGCTGTCACCCATCTAGTTACTAACCAAGATCGGCGTTGCTTAACTTCGATGATCGGATGAGAGCCGGTGTTTCAATCTGATATGGCCGCAACCTCTACCTCGTTCTAAATTTGGCTAATTGTAAAAAAATAAAGTAAAATAAGTATAAAAAAATTAAAAAAAAAAATTGCATAATCAAGTCCCAGGCGAAGGAACCATTTTGTTCTTTCTGTTTTCCTTGTCTGCGAATCGCCTTTGTCATCTTGGCAGGCGAAAATTGGAAAAGTGAAAATAAAGTCTGGCGCGAGGAAGATAAGAGAGATGAAAGAGATGAGGCAGGTGGCAATAGGTAAAACGCGGAATGCGATAAGACACTGAAACAGAAGTATATCGCCGAAAGCCAACGCCTCCGCTCTATGCTTCTCAGCAGCAAATGAAAGCATAATCGGATGACTTCTTGTCAGAGATCTGTATAACACCAAAGAGATATAATAAGTAAAAATAATTCCATGGCGTTGAGAAAATCTTCGGATTGCGATAACTAAATGTTGACTTTTTTAAAATTGGTACGCTAGTAAGAATGTTATTATTTATTTTATTCTATCTTTGATAAAACATTTTCATAAGTAATGATTAACGGCTGCATTCTAAATAAAATTGCTGCCTTTCAACGTTCACTTCTCTGTGGAAGGGCTGTATTCAAAATAAATCTCCTGTCGGTGAATGTTTACTGCTCAGTGGAACGGTTGCATTCTAAATAAAACTGCTGTCTTTGAACGTTTACTTCTCTGTAAAATGTCTGCGTTCTAAATAAAACTCCTTCCTTTGAACGTTTACTGATCGGTGGAGCGGCTGCATTTTAAATAAAACTCTTGCATTTGAACATTTACTGCTCTGTGGAACGGCTGGATTATAAATAAAACTCCAGTCTTTGATTCTTACTGCTCTGTGGAACGGCTGTATTCTAAATATACCTTCTGCCGTTGAACGTTTACTTCTCTGTGGAATGGCTACATTCTAAATAAAACTCCTGTCTTTGAATGTTTACTGCTCTGTGGAACGGCTGCATTCTAAATAAAACTTCTGTCTTTGAATGTTTACTGATCTGTGGAATGGCTGCATTCTAAATAAAACGCCAGTATTTGAATGTTTACTGCACTGTGGAACGGCTGCATTCTAAATAAAACTGCTTCCTTTGAACGTTTACTTCTCTGTAGAATGGCTGCATTCTAAATAAAACACCTTCATTTGAACGTTTAATGCAGCTTCTCCCCACGACCCGCTGTTTTGCCGAACTTGCGGAACTTTTTGGAACTTTGTGGATCTTACACCTCAGATGGGAAATATGAAGAGAACGAATGGCGTTCGCTGTAATGTGCGTAGCATAACGATTCTTAGCCGCGAACATTAGGACTTGTGAAACTAAGGAACGCAGATCCTGTGAACACTCTCCATGGAAATAGCGACAGAGCAGCGAGGGGCCTGTCACGTCTCGTCTGTAAGAAAGTGTTTGCCGGGTGGAAAAATAATCCGTCACCTTCAAGGATGCGGAGACCATTTTAGACTCGAGAAGAAAGTAAATACTGGGCGGCAGTACACCCCTTTTGGCCTGATCTGGCTCTCCCTACAAAGCAATGATTTTCCACCATTTTTATCGAACGGCACAGTAAAAAAGCTATGTAGATTATTTAAATTCGGACTGCTATCCTCATCTTCATTGCCGTATTCACAACGTTTCGACCGTTGTACGCTCCGGTCTTCTTCAGGTTGTAAATCCGAACCGCTCCCTTTATTAAGTACATCGGGGTAGATTGTTTGGTTTGTTTGTTTTGTTATTTAATGCCTACAATATTTTTATTGCTGGTAATATGTTTTTCTTCAAAAATCTATTTCTGGCAATATTTTTTCCTTGAAGAAATCTATAGCTGGTCATATTTTTTCCAAAGTATATATAACTGTTTTTATTGCTGGTATTTTTTTTACATATTACTGATATCAATTTTTCCTTTAAAATTATTGCTGGTAATAATTTTTTTTTATACAACGTATTTCTGGTATTAAAAACTATTTTTACACAAGTTTAGTTGTTAACTATTTGCCCATAGCTGGGACCCCTAACAGGTGCTACTACCCGGAGCAGGTTGGACCTGGTAACACCAGCAATTAAGAGGTGGTTCCACACTCCTCAAAACCTCCTGATCAGAGGCCTTGCTGCTGGACATAGTTTATTGTCTTGCCCAGGACGCGAATGTAGTTATAGCGAAGAAAACGGCGACTTACTTCGTCAAACCAAGCGACAGCGCGTCGCGTGTATCTTACGTCGGAAAATGTGGCGAAAAAGAAAATTAATTACCAAAAAAAAAAAAGGCACGTATTCCGCATAACATGCTGAAGACGAAATATTTAAATAAAAAAAAAAGAAATCCGTCGCTATAAAATTATTTTGATATGCAAAAATTGGGCGTCCTCTCCCAGTTGTCGACGAATGGAAAAAATGCTCGAACGATAAAAGGAGTTGGTGTTCACGAATTGGCAGAAGAATTTGTGTATTTTGGTTATTACGTTCGTCGGAGAGTGAGTTATTTTTCTGACTGGTTACGTGTATTGGGATTTGTGAGATAGTACCTACGAATCGAGTTTTCGGCATTTCTTTCTGCCCCCGATATTCGAATCAGAACTTACAGTGATTTATTCTCTGCGTTTTGGAAGTAAACTGCGACTAATATTTCCTTTGCTTTCAGAACGCTTACTGTAGTTTATCGTAATACTCAGGACGGACGGGGTGGATTGTTTTAGTTCCACGTGCCATGCCTCTTCCGGATGTCTCAGTTATTTCCCTTTAACTAAGTTTGGTTCTCCACTGCTGCGGCCTGGTATTGAACTCTTTGGGTCTAGTCACTGGATCTAACCAACGTCTTTATCCACTGGGCCATGTGTATGGTGGAAAAAATGGTGAAAAATCATTGCTTTAATTTATTGCTTCAAAAATAATTCAATTTGAGCCCTGACCACCGCTTGGTAGCTATTTTTATATCTACCGTGAAACATTACATATTTGAATCCGGAGCTCAGACAGAAGGGTTAAAATTGTTCAGAAACGTAGGGCTCAAAGGGTTAAATTATGATGATCAGAATAGAGTAAAAAAGAAAGAGTTTACATTTTATGATTCATTTATTAAGATAACCATTATTATTATAATAAAAAAAGGTAATAATTAAACTTCTTAAAATAGTGTATTTATTTATTTTTCTGTGTTTTTTTAGATAATAATAGTTTAGTCATAAAAGTCATACTAATGAACACAGCTGAGAGTACAATGGATGGATTCATAACTTTCCCAAGGAAATTGCGACTGAGTGAATATAACGAACCCGACCGGACTTGAAACTCAGCTCTCTGATTAATAATTCCGAGCCATTATCCATTACGCCACCTGCACATCCAAGCGTAGAGCACTTGGTATTCCCAAATTGTTACCCCTCTAAGCACTGACCAGGCTTGACGTTGCTTAACTTTGATGACCGTACGGAGTTTCAGCGTGATATGGCCGCAAGCAAAACAACTTTCCAGCCTTGCTTGGGGTGATATGCTTAATAAAAAAAAAATTTAAAAAAAAAACTTGTAATAAAAAGATAGTAATTTAAATTCCTTTAAAAAATTGTATCTTAAAACTTCATTGTAATTTAACATTTAATGCGATGTCTGTGACGAAAGACATGACTTACCCCAGAATTCGAAACGGGCACGAACGTGTCTTGCCTGCAAAGTGATGACAAAATGAAATATGGCCGCTATTGAAGACACAATTTGTGCGCGCTAATCTCGTCCAAAACGAGACGATATTTGCAGACATGAAAATTTTGGCCGTATTGGAATAGCATAAAAAGCGGGGTGCCAGTAGCACGAGAGGAGCGAAGTCATTCGGCGGACAGCGTGTGATAGAGTTGGACATACGGATTGACAGACGGGCAAAAAGGAAGTCGAAGTAGGCGCGTCTGAGTTGTTGTCTGTTTCACAACTGCTTGGTGTAACGGCTGAGAAAGGGAGTCTCGCAATCCATTTCCTTGAGGCGACCGAAGAAGAAGAAAATATAGCTGGTCTTAACTTTGATGATCGTACGGTGTTTCAGCCTGTTATGGCCGCAAGCAAAACAACTTACTATAACTTGTAACAAAAACATAATAATTAAAATTCTTTTAAAAAATTGTATTTTAAAACTTTATTATAATTTAACATTGAATGCCCTGTCTGTGATGAAAGACATGACTTACCTCAGAATTAGAAACGAGTGCGAACGTGTCTTGCCTGCAAAGTAATGACAAAATGAAATATGGCCGCTATTGAAGGCGCAATTTATGCGCGCTAATATCGTCCAAAACGAGACGATGTTTGCAGACATGCAAATTTTGGCCGTATTGGAATAGCATAAAAGGAAAAAGTTTGGTTTACTTTTGTTTTACGGCATATCAACCCCTTAATGGGCTATTTAATGTCGACAAGATTTTCAGGATAGATTCGTATGAATAGAATATGTATTCTTTGTAAGAAATTAGTTTGTAGATCAGATTTCATTGACGTATTTTTATAAAGAGGGTCTTTGTCGATGTTGTAACCTAGAAAAGGTTACTGAATAAGGAATAACCAAACGGAAGTTGGAAATGAAATGCTAATCTTTATAACGTCAATAAAATACAATACTCGCCAGAGGCGTAAAGTAGGTAAGCCACTGCTAGTGGTGCCCTACTTGGACAGCATATTACACCCCACTTACAATAGTGTCCAACGTATTTATGAGGATTGGGACATACCCATTAGTGTTCATAGAGACGGTATATAACAATAGTAAAAAATCATTTGAAATGAATTTTCCTAGTAAAAAAATCATTTCCAACATATTTTCATAGTAAAATTCATTTTCAATGTGTTTTTGTTGTAACCAAGAAAAGGTTACTGAATGAGGAATAACCAAAACGGAAGTTGGAAATGAAATGATAATCTTTATAACATCAACAAAATAGAATACTCGCCAGCGGAGTGAAGTAGGTAAACCACTGCTAGTGATGGAATACTGAGACAGCATATTACCCCCCACTTACAATAGTATTCATAGGTACGGTATATAACAGTCGAGAGTCAACTGTATTGCTGGTAATAATTATTTTTTGCTTTGTTTTTTTTTTCAAAAATGTATTGCTGGTATTTTTAATATAAAAATCTATTTTTATACTATCATAGTGTTTTGACGCTAATTTGGGGGCTCACTATTTGCCCATAGCTGGGACTCTAACATGTGATACCACCCCGGATCAGAGTTTACCTGAGAACAACAGCAATTAAGAAGTGGTTCGACTCTTCTGAAAACCGACTAACTAGAAGCCTTGCTGCCGGATGTAGTTTATCGTCATACCAAGGACAGAAGACAAATATTGATGGCAATGTCTCAAATGCTACTTAGGAGAATAAAAGAGGGGATGTTGGGGAAAGCTATGATATGGAGAGCTATGAACACCAATGTCTGGAACGGAATCGGTATATAAAAAATAGTGAATGGATAGCAGAACAGGGTCAAATAGTGACGGTAATGACTAAAATGTTAGTCAGAACAACAAAAGAGAGGATGTTGTGGAGAGCCATGATTACCAATGCCTTGAAGGAAGTCGGTAGATAAAAATAATTAATGGATGGCAGAAAATGGACAAAGAGTGATGGTAATGGCTTAAATGTTACTTAAAGCAAAAATGAGAGGATGTTGTGGAGGCACATGATCGCCAACGTCATGAGGGTTTCGACTAAACAAAACGTAGAGGTGAATATGTTACTTAGATATTTAGATGACTGTGTTGTTGGTTGATTTGTAAAGGAAACCTCAAGAGTGGTCGAAGAAAGCGAGAAAAAAGGACTAACTGTCGAGCGCAAGAAGAAAGAAATTATGGTTATCGGCATGAGAACAGTCTTAAGATGCAAATAACAAATTGGAGATGCAGAAGCAGATGCAGAAGTTGGAAACAATGCAACACCCATTGGAGTAGCAAAATTCCAAAAGCTAAGAAAGGCGCTGAGGAACGGTAAGTTTTTGTTAGAAACAAATAAAGGTGTGCTTATATGGTAGTGACTGCTGGATAATCTCTAGATAAAACCAGAAGCAACAAAAATGTGATTATCCAGAAGAATGCTGAGAATTCCATTGACGGAGTGATTAAACAGGAAAGTCTTAAAGAAAATGTCAACACTTCTATTCATAATCAAGAAAAGACAGGCGAAATTCCTTGAACACATAATGAGGAAAGAGGGCTTGGAAAATCTAACACGCATGGGGTGTATTGAGCGCAAGAGAGACAGGCGAAGGAAGCGATCCACGTAAGTGAGAGGCTTGCGTGAATGGGTGGCAAAACTGGGGGACTGGTTAAGAAGAGAAGAAAAACGGCTAAGAGTCACAAGAGATAGGAAGTTGTGCAGGGCCATGATGGCGTATGTCTTGACGGGATGCGGAACATAGATGAGAAAGAATGTTGGTCTTGTTCTTGGGATTTTTTTGTTTGACGACATCGGTTCATTGTCGAAACATGTCTAAAAAGACAGGCGAAATTCCTTGAACACATAATGAGGAAAGAGGGCTTGGAAAATCTAACGCTCCTGGGGCGCAAGCGAGAGAGAGAGAGAGAGAGAAAGAGAAAGAGAGAGAAAAAGAGAGAAAGACAGAGAGGGAGAGTTAGGGGGCGAAAGGGCTTATACATGTGGATGGTAGAATGGAATGGACAGGGAGAGTGAAAGGAGAAAAACTGGTAAAAAGCGAACGAGATAGAATGTAGTGGAGAGTCATGATCGCCTATGACTGGACGGGACTAAGATTTGTTTAGATATGTGTGTGCGTGTATGTACGTGTGCTTGTAAAATCCTTCTTGACTTTTCGGTGTGTATATACCTAACATGTGAGCAATGGCGAGGTGTTGGAGAAAATGAAAACAAAAAGGAAACTTAGACGTAACATCAGTAAGAGGCAGTTGAAAAAATTCCGGGGTACGTAACGAGGAAGGACGGCTTGGAAAATCTGATACTCACAGGGCAAATTGATGGAAAGAGTGAGAGAAAAAAGCATCGCGAAACTTTCTTGATGGTCTTGAGTAAATGGATGGTGCAACAGGGTTTGGGAGAAATAACAAAAAAAACTTATCATGAACTACAAAGGACAGGAAGATGTGGAGAGCCATGATCGCCTATATCTTGAAGGAACACGGCACATAAAAGTAGTATATGTGGATTTTTGTGCGGGCTTATAAAATCTGTTTTCATTGACTATGTTATGTATAAATATATTTGTGTGGTTTATGCTTGTAAAATCCTTGACTCTTTGCGCATGCGTGTTTATGTTTGTGCGTGTGGCGTGTGTGTTTATGTGTCTGTGCGTGTGGGTGTGTACGCTCCTATAGTCGAAAATACGTGTGCGTGTGCATCTTAATATAAATAGGATTTCCACAGAAACAGACTTGCCTGTGTGCGCAGCGCCCTCTGGTGGACTGCATCCGCGATTATCAAATCAGAATAAATCATACGACAGCAGACAGATTATAAGCCTGTGTAAAGACGGAAAAAAATATTTAAATAAAAGCCAAAAACTCTTTAAAACAGAAACAGTCAAAGAACGATGGCGACGAATTTTCCATCTTTTATGTGACGAAGAAAAGAGAGAGAGAGAGAGAGAAAAAAAAAGAAACTTACTTCCAAGACAAAATCCGAACAAAATGCATAAGAAACAGCGCAGAGAGAAAAACGCGACAGACAATTCCAATAAAAGAAAGAAAATGACTCAAAGAAATAAACGAACCAACGAAATGAAAACAACTAGTAAAATATTAAGATTAGTGCGTAAAAAAGAATTAGGAAAACGAATAAAAATTCATAAAATGTTTAATCGTGGTGGGAATAATATGTAGGGGGTTTCTATAGTCGCGGAAAATAAGACGGTGGGTGTTTGATAGTAATCATGGCGGCCATGTTTGCTTCCATTTTCATTATAACAACAACGGCTTTAATGTTTCTGAATTTAGCAGCCTAAACTTTTTTTCAATGGCGTATCTTTAGAGACGAAGCTACACCTATTTTTTTTACATAGATGTCACCCTTTTAAGTACTCACCAGGGTTGACGTTGCTTAACTTCCCTGACACATGCAATCTTCAAACATTTCACCCAATACAAGCCACAAGAGACGCTCAAGGTAGATTCTAATTTGAAAACACTGACTCACAAAGAAATGTTGAAACAAATTCAGTGCTGTTCGATAAAAGTGACTCACCTGATTTTTTTTTACTTAAAAATTTTTCGCCTATTGTTTTTGGTTCAAACTAATTTTTAATCTTACTAATATAAAGATCCCTTCCCGACCACCTAGTAAAAAAGTTTACTCACCCTAAAGTATTCTATTGATAATTATAATTTTAGATATAAATGAGATTTAGGGAAAAACGACTCACTTATTTCCTGCAACTAGTAATCAATAGAAACATAACCGAACAGCTTAAAATAAAGAATAATAGAGGTATAATTTATTTATAATAGGTAATATAGTTCGAAATATTTAATAATCTATAGGTCCTCCTTTATTTTGAATAAACTTTTCAACCCTTTTTCGCATTGACTTGAGAGGTTCTGGCAAATCTTATATCCAAGCATTGAATTCCATTCGGATATGTTGCTCAACTGCTTTCTCGACAGCCTGTAGTTTATAATGCTCCATAAGTTTTCTATGGGGTTGAGGTCAGGAGATTAGAGCGGCCATGTCATAACACTCACCTGCTTCTCATCAAAGTATTCCTTCATCAATTTTGATTTGTGACAGGGAGCATTATCCTGCATAAAAATGAGCTTGGCGGGGTCGATTTGCACCCTTTCAGGAGAAGGGAGCAGACAAGACTCTAAAATTCTCTTGTACTGCTTGCTCCTGAGGGTCTTTTCAATAGGTTTTAAGAAACCAGTTCCATGAAAAGAAAAGCATCCCCAGAACATTATACTGAATGGATGCTTGACAATACTTACTGCTAAATTCAAAGAGCTTTCAAAGCTTCTTCTTCGAATTTTAGATCGCTTATCCTTTGAATTTAGCTCAACTCTCGTTTCATCGGAGAAGAGAACATTTATTTAAAAAAAATCAGGTGAGTCACTTTTATCGAACAGCACTGTAAATCCATTCATTTTATATATATATATATATATATATATATTAGTCTAAAAGCCTCCCTTTAGGACGCCATTTAAGCTAGCTCTTGCGGAGGTCTCTTGATTGGCCATTCGGCTTGTTCAGGAGTCTGAGAGTCCCTAGATTTTTGCATATTCTCAGCACTGGAGGATCTCCAGGCTGCCATTTGATCTGGGTTTTCATTTGCATTGGACTTTCTTTTCCTCGCTGCAGCCTTGGCTCTTTCAATTGCAATCTGGTCCTCTGTTGGCGGAGATTTCTTTTTGCGAGGCATACTGCTGCCGCATGCGATAGGCAACAATAAACTACAGAAGAACTGTATTTAAGTATTGCATTATTATTTATGCCTACCTTTTAAAAGTTCAACAATAATTCTTTGGCCACCACTTAATTTAAAGAAAATTTGATGTACATAGGTCTTTACTTTCTATAGAAAAAATTATTTTTATTTCATGGGTGACTTTTGCTGGATTTCGCAACTAATTTCAATTATTCCCAAATTTACTTCCACGTTATAAAAATTCGCAGCACAAAATTACGTAAAAAATACCCGAAAACAATCTCAGGGAATCTAACATTTCTGTAATATGAGCTATTGAAATTTAGAGAGTTGTGTCCCTTTATTTGAAAAAGTATAACACATTGACACTTCGACACTCGCATTTATTATATTCGCATTTATATATTGTTTATATTCGCATTTATTATATATATATATATATATATATATATATATATATATATATAATTATTTATTTAAGAATTGTAACATAAATATGTTATAAAATCTACAAATATATGTATATATATATATATATATATATATATATATATATATATATATATATATAACAAGTTATAATATATATATATATATAATAAGATACTTTTTAAAGCTTCGTCAGATTTCTCAATCTCTGACAGTTTTAATATAAGTGAAACATGTTAGATTGATAAACGTTTCCTGTCGAATTCCTGTTCATAATAGATCAACATTTGACCTTTAACTGGTATATATATATATATATATATATATATATATATATATATATATATATATATATATATATATATATATATATATCAGCGATATTGGACAATCACTTACAGGCTGACGATAGCCGTGTGAAGAACGGTTAGAAATAGACAATACCTACATTGAGGTAATATTTGTTTTTTTTTTCTGTAATATATATATATATATATATATATATATATATATATATATATATTGATATTTTGAAAAGTAAACATTGTACAAAAGTACAAATTGGTACACTCAAAGATTCTAAGTAGCTTGTTTCATTATCTTAAATTGACATTTTTGTACGCCTGCAATAATGTGTGACGAATTTAAAAACACTTTACAATATATAACATAACGTATTTAGCTTATCAATATGATTGAAATTTTCACTACATACTTATCTACTTAGAATCTTTCAGTGTACCAAGTTCACTTTTGTACAATGTTTAATATTCAAACTATCAAAATGTCACCTGCAATAAAGCGTGATACACAGCTATATATACATATATATATATATATATATATGTGTGTGTGTGTGTTGTTTGTATGTATATATATACACATTATTTACATTATTCGGACTATTGTCCTTATCTTAATCGACATATTTATTTTAACGTTTTAGCCGTTGTAAGCTTCGGCCTTCTTCAGGTGGTTGGAATGTCGAACTGAACCCTTTATTTCGTTCACTGGGATAATCTGTTCTAGTTCCATGTAACATCTTTAATGGGTGTCAGTTATCAGTTATCTCCTGTTAATTTCCCTCTGAAAGTTCTCCACTGCCTTCGCTGGGTATTGAACTCACACTCTTTGGGTCCTGTCACTGGATCTAACTAACGCCTTTATCCACTGTGCCATGTGTCCTTGAGGACACATGGCACAGTGGATAAAGAGTGTGAGTTCAATACGACGTATTCATATCCAAACAACCCATTTAGAAAAAAATCTGTATGTATACAAGTACGTATTTAACGTCGAAACAAAAGTGCCGAAAAAATTTCTGTCGTTGAAAAAAAAACAGACGACATGTGTTGAACGGATGTCATCATTCGTTTGAAAAAAAAGCACCCCCTACCCTACCTTGACTTAACCTCTTTTCGAAAGTAGCTAATATGTTGATACAATAGTTGTTAGTGAAAATGAATACTCTATCGCTCCTTATTAAAATGATTGGTTTCCTCCCTATCCATAGAAACTAATATTATAAATGTACGTGTTTATAAAGCTCCGTAAATTTCAAATTATTTACTTTGTCCCCCCACGAGGACGAGATGTGACACAAGGTCTATTTTTAGGTGGGGACCCGAGCGCGTACACCCGGACAGCAACAAAAAATTCCCTTCAGCCCCCGCAACCGTCGGTTGCGCAGGCCTCGGTGCGAGCACCGATCCCTCCCTCTAGAGCAATGGGAGAGCGCGGCCTTGGGCAGCTGTTCCCCAGGGCTGGGCACCTCTCAGTATAATTTTCTCAGTTGCCCCTCTGTCCTTTGACAGAGAAGCCCCTGAGCGCACTCTGTCCAAGGGGAGAGAGGCAACTGAGAGAGGATAAGCAGACGTGAACCTATTCAAAATGAGTAAGGTGCACGCATTATGGGAAGAGTAGCACCTCAAAAAGGAGTATAGCGCTAAAAGCAAAAGTGTACTCAACATCAGTGCACCCACAAAGTCCTCCCAATCATTAAATAAATAATAAAAAAATATATCGTATATTCTTACTTCTTGGTTTACACTATGGTAAATTGTCATTAAAAAGAGCCACTGAAAAGAGGAAGTAAAAAAAAAATCTGCACTTTGAAATCTGTAGCGTCGAAAAAGTTACAGACAAAAAAGAAAAAAAAAGAAGAGTAACACCAAAAATGAGAGAAGTTGTCACATATTTGCAGACGATTTCTCAAAGAAAACAAAAGTAATTGTTCCCAGCAGAATATGGCGACTTTGTAATATAAATAAATATACATTATTCGTCTGCAGCATTGTTTTTCGAAGTTATCAGCATGAGGAATCCTGGCGTAAGAAAGAAACAACAACAATAAAGTATAAAGAAAGTTATAAGAGAAAGAAAAAAGCACTTACAAAAAGTTTATATATATTCGCGTGACCGGATCACGTGATTTGCTTTCATTGGATTATGCTTAACATTGGCGTGTACCTTACGAGGTCAAGCCACTCAGTTGAAAACATGATTACAGTTGTTTGTGTGTCTCTCTTTCCTTTCTTTTTTTTCTTTTGTGTTTTGCGTTCTTCTCTCAAAATCAACACTTCATTTATTTTTGTTCCTATATTTTTCAATCTCTTTTTTTTAATTTTCATTTTTATTTTTCTGTATTCACCTTCAATTGTGATAGGCATTTTCCTTTTAGAGTTAACATCGTGCTTATTCAGAAAGAAGACACGTACATTTTGGGGACTGATTATATTTTTTCGGTTTTAGCGATTTACATTATTCTTAATCCTCTCAATAGGAATTCTTTTTCTTCTTTTTCCGACGTCTTCTTTTGTTTTTCTTCTTAATCCGTCGTCCTCTTTTGTTTCTTCTTCTTCTTCTTCTTCTTCTTCTTCTTCTTCTTCTTCTTCTTCTTCTTCTTCTTCTTCTTCTTCTTCTTCTTCTTCTTAATCCGCCGTCTTCTTGTTTTTTCTTAATCCTCCTTCTTTTTCTTCTTCTTCTTCTTCTGTTTTTTCTTCTTAATCCGTCGTCTTCTTGTTTTGTCTTAATCCTTCTTCTTTTTCTTCTACTTCTTCTTTTGTTTTTTCTTCTTAATCCGTCGTCTTCTTGTTTTGTCTTAATCCTTCTTCTTTTTCTTCTTCTTTTGTTTTTTCTTCTTAATCCGTCGCCTTCTTGTTTTTTCTTAATCCTTCTTCTTTTTCTTCTTCTTCTTCTGTTGTTTTTTCTTCTTAATCCGTCGCCTTCTTGTTTTTTCTTAATCCTTCTTCTTTTTCTTCTACTTCTTCTTTTGTTTTTTCTTCTTAATCCGTCGTCTTCTTGTTTTGTCTTAATCCTTCTTCTTTTTCTTCTTCTTTTGTTTTTTCTTCTTAATCCGTCGCCTTCTTGTTTTTTCTTAATCCTTCTTCTTTTTCTTCTTCTTCTTCTTTTGTTTTTTCTTCTTAATCTGTCGCCTGCTTGTTTTTTCTTAACCCTTCTTCTTTTTCTTCTTCTTCTTCTTTTGTTTTTTCTTCTTAATCCGTCGTCTTCTTTTTTTCTTAATCCTTCTTCTTTTTCTCCTTCTTTTGTTTTTTCTTCTTAATCCGTCGCCTTCTTGTTTTTTCTTAATCCTTCTTCTTTTTCTCCTTCTTCTTCTTTTGTTTTTTCTTCTTAATCCGTCGTCTTCTTGTTTTGTCTTAATCCTTCTTCTCTTTCTCCTTCTTCTTCTTCTTGTTGTTCTTGTTGTTGTTGTTCTTTTTCTTTATACGTCGTCTTCTTTTGTTTTTTCTTCTTAATCCGTCTTCTTTTTTTTCTTAGTCCTCTATCCGTCTTCACATCATCATCATATCTTCTTCACTATTCCCCCTCCTCATGTAGCTCTCTATCCTTGACTATACTTTATATTTGAGATATAATCTTTCTCAGTCCATTATTCGTTTTCTTCTTCTTCGGTTACTACTGTGTCTACTTCTCTTTCATTATAAGTTTTTCTTCATTCTATCTTCTTTGTATTTAAAAATGCTTACTCAATACCATCTTCTTCTTCTTCTTCTTCTTCTTCTTCTTCTTCTTCTTCTTCTACTTCTTCTTCTTCTTCTTCTTCTTCTTCATTATCCATCTATCTTCATTTTCTTTATCCTCTTCTCTTTCATTATCCGTTTTCTTCTTTATTTTCTGTCTTTATATTCTAGACAAAAAAAAACTCTTACTCAACACCTTCCCTTTTTCTTCCTCCCCGCCCCCTCCTCCTCCATATTCTTATTCTTCTTCTTCTTCTTCTTCTTCTTCTTCTTCTTCTTCTTCTTCTTCTTCTTCTTCTCTCACCCCCCTTTATTCATTGTTGATTTTTACAGATCCTGTCTCCTTCCTAGAGATTATCCACGCTGGCGCCAGTGTCAGATATGTCACGCATGCACGTGTTCTATCACACTAAAAACGCTTATTGACACAATCTCTGTCCATACGCCTCGGCTCCCCACCCCGCTTATCTCTTGTTACCTTTGTCAAAAACAACCTTATACATCCTATTAACCCTAGCTGTTACCAACGTCCCTCACCTTGTCTCTAAATTCTTCAGTTATTCTCTTTTCAATTTACCACATTCTTTTACACAAACCACATAGCTAACACTAACATTACGGACATCAACATAACCATCGCACTGATGTCAAGGTTGTAAATGACGGTTACAGTACTATTTTGTTATTGCCCAAACAGGTGAGGTAGTCATGACCCGCGCTTTTTTCTCTTCAGGACGTAGACAATCATGGCTTCTGACAATTCGATATCCCTTATAGTTTGATTGTTTCATTTTTACGGTTTATCAACCCTTTGCAGGTTATTTAAAGCCAGAAAATATCTTTAGATAGTAAGAATATTTTAGAGATAATATATGTGCTGTGATACAAATCTCATTAATTAACCCATAGCTGAGGGAAGAATAGTGATTTTCCAAGCGTAGCTCAGATGCGGCACAAGGCCGAAAGTATGGGGCACCCAGTGAGGATCGAACTCACTATTCAGTCGTAATTGTTCTAGCGAGACAAGCTTGCTAACCATTACACCAGCTCGTGGTGCCCAGCTGAGGTGAGAATAGACGGATTCATACCTTTCCCAAGGGTATTTGAGTGTATGTGAATATAACGAACCCAACCGGAATTGGAACTCTGCTCTCCGACTAATCATTTCGAGCCATGATCCGTTATACCACCCGCAGATCGAAATTTAGAGCACCGGGTATTCCTACGGGGTTACCCATCTCGGACTGATCAGGGTCTATATTGCTTAACGTCGGTGATACTGGAACCGTTATTTCAACGTGAAGCGTCTATATGCATCCCTCGTAACTCATACCTATGTTTGTCCTTTTACTATTCCCTTGACTTCCTACCATCCATTTACACAAGCTCGTCATCTTGGTGGGTCGCTACCGCCTTGTACTGTGGATTCCCAATTTGTTTCAGTTTTAATTCGGACCTCTTATTCGCTTACGCGATCAGTCCGTGATATTTTCAGCACCCTTCTGTAGAACCACAATTCTGTTACCTCCGATCTTCTCTTCATCTGTGGAGAAATTGTCTAGCATTCATTGCCATACAAGAGGTTTGATGTTACATAACAGTTTAGCACTGTTCTCTTTGCCAAGCCTCTCAGCCCTTGTTCCGACATCCGTTCGCACAAGCTGGTCAGGTAAGCGGTCCGTTGACTTCCGCTGTCTTTTTGCTCTCAATATGCCCTGTGAGTGTCAAATTCTCCACCTAAACAGTCCTCATTATGTGCCCATGACGTTTCAGCTGTCTCTTTCTGGTGTAGTTTAAGTGTCCTTTTTTCTTATTTTCCTTAAGACTTCCAGTATTCATTGCCATACAAAAGGTTTGATGTTGCATAACATTTTAGCACTGTTCTCTTTGTTTTTAAAAATATTTTCGCGTTTCTTAATTATTTGCTTAGATTTTGTAATGCCTTTTTTCGTTTCCAATGCACGTTCGAATTTCGGTGTAGCAAGTTCCAATATTTGTTAAAACAAATTCGTACCTTGTATTTTTTCTCTTGCTAACAACCATACGTTGTGTCATCTTACAATAGATGGTTGAATTTTAGTACAGTTTTTTTTTACCATAATGTAAGTTTTGATTGATAAAATCCACCAATTTTAATCTAAGATTGATAGTGAAGTGGTTTCTCTTTACTTTCTCTACAGTGATTTATTTTTTGGTTTGGTTTGATTTGTTTTATGGCCTATCAACCTTAATGGGTCATTTAATGCTGACAATTTTTTTTTCTGGTAATATTTTTGTTTTGTCAAAAATCTATTTCTGTTAATATTTTTTCCCTCAAAAATGTATAGCTGGTAATATTATTTTTTCAAAAATGTATTGCTGGTAATAGTTTTTTTCAAAAACATATTGCTGGTAGTATTTCTGGTATTAAAACCTATTTTTACACTTTTATAATGCCTTTTACCTCAGTTTCTGGGTTAACTATTTGCCCATAGCTGGGACCCTAACAGGTGCTACTACTCTGGGTAAGGGCGGGCCTGGGAAGATCAGCAATTAAGAGGTGGTTCCACGCTCCTCAAAGCCTCCTGAAGAGGCCTTTCTGTTGGACGTAGTTTATCGTCTTACCCTGGACGTGGATGTAGTTTATCGTAATACCCAGGACGCCCGATTGGGGGGTGTCTTACCCCTCTGCAGAGGTGCAGTCGGTATATTCTACAGCCCCAGTCGACAGGGCTACAGTGATTTATTGAGACACCACCTCTGAAAGCTGGAATGTGGTTTTACAGAAGGATGCAAGGAAGAGGCTGAGATTGCCATGGACTAAAGGTGTGAGCAACGACGAAGTTTTTAAAGAAAATGGGAACAAAAATGACTCTTGTATTTAACATCAGGAAGAAACAGTTGAATTTTCTAAGGCACATAATGAGGAAAGACGGCTTGGAAAATTCAATACTCACAAGACAGACTGAAGGCAAGATGGACAGAATAAAGAGAACAACGTAAAACCTGCCCACCGAGCTTGAGTAAATGGATCGCGGAACAAGTTTTACGAGAGATAACACTCCGTAGTTCTTATGTCGTAGAACTGGAGATTTTTTTTTTGTTAAGCGTATCACCCCAAGCAAGGCTGGAGGCCACTATCACGCAAGGGGGTTACAGAAGATTTGAAGCAAGAGCAGATAGGAATGAAAGGTGAAAGGATGTCGAGAAGGAAAGTGGATAGATCAAGGCAACTGGAGATGTCGATTGACGCTACACTTAAACCGTTGGAGATTGTATTTGTCAGGGAAACAGTAATAAGGAAGGGAGTTCCATAGGCGAGATGTGCGAGACATGAAGCTATTGGAGTAGAAGAGACGTCTACATCTAACAGTTTCAAAAAGTAATTTTTCAACATTAGGGGTTGGAACGGGATGCCAGCCTCGTAGGACGTTTAAATTCAAGAGGACTAGGGACAAGCGAAAGCAGCTCCTCGGAGCAATTACCGTGAAAGTACTTGTAAAAAAAGGCAGAGCGAGGCAACATCGCGTCTGTGAGAGAGCGACTGCAGATGAGATGACACATCAGGGCCAATCACATAAAATGCACATACATTTTCAATAACATTGATCAAACCTTGCTCTCTCAAAATGACGGAAATTCCGTTGGCAAATGGATTGGAAAAAAAAAACTTGTAGTTGTTCCACTATCAAATAGTACTGACCAAAGGAGGATCAGCAACATGGCAACTGAAACCAAGGATGAAGTTGTGCAGGAGATCAAGTCTGTAACATTTGACTTATTTTCAGTTTGACTCGATGAATCGGCTGTGGTATCTTGTTACCAGTTGACGGTGTTTCCAAGGTACAGGGGTTGGACAAAATAATTGAAAACACTTGTTAAAATCAAAGGAAATATTTAATATGGGGCTAGTCCTCCGTTAGCCTCACATACAGCTTTAATACGTCTAGAAATGGAATCATACAGCTTCCTGACTTCATCCAGAGGAATTTTCAGCCATTCTTCCATTAAAACCTTCTCCAGCTCTTTAAGACACGATGGTGGAGGATAGCGGCTCCTAACTTGTCGCTCAAAAATGCACCACAAATGTTTAATAATATTGATATCTGGAGATTGGGGAGGCCACACCATGTGTTCTAGTTCACTTTTATGCTCTTCATACCAATTCTTAACCACTTGAGCGGTATCTATTGGAGCATTATCGTCTTGGAAGATGCAGTCACCATCAGGGAATAAAGTCTGGGCCATTGGATGAACATGATCTCTAAAAATGTTCAGGTAATCTTTGCTGTTGATTCTACCACGCAGTGCAACTATTGGACCGAGACTTTTCCATGATATGGTTGCCCAAACTATCACTGATCCCCCTCCATGCTTCATTGTTGGAAGAAGGCAGTCACGGTTGTAATCTTCTTTGGGCTGCCTCCACACATAAACTCGCCCTGAAGTTGGGAATAGAGAAAAACTGGACTCGTCTGAGAATATGACTTGCTTTCATTCGTCTTCAGACCAGGCATTGTGATCTCTGCACCACTTCAACCACTTCTGAATGTTGCGAGTGGAGCGACGAGGTTTCCTTACGGTGGATCTTCCATAATATCCAGCTTTATGGAGCTCACGATAAACAGTTTTAGTAGAATTTGGACTATTCAGATGATTATTCAACTCAGCAGTCACTTTGGCCGCAATAGTTCGGTGATTTTTTGCCACATTGCGTTTCAATGCATGTCGGTCTCTGTCAGTAAGTTTGCAAGTCCGGCCCGAATTGCTACGGTTTCTAGACGTTTTGCCCTGTTTCTCGAATTGTGTCACCGTTCTTGATATGGTAGCTCTTGAAAAACCAAACAGTTTAGTGATCGAGGCCTCCGGCCATGCGAGCTTCAACAATTTGCCCTTTTTCGAACTCTCAGAGGTCACGCATTTAGCTTAAATTTTATTAAATTCTAAAAATAAATAAGACAAAGACAGTAAATTAGATAAATAAACGTATTTACAATAGATATAAACTGCAATTATGAAGTTTTAGTTAAATTTCTTAATATAATAGGTCTTTGAAATATAGGAGTGGAATTTGCACATGTTCCAATTATTTTGTCCAACCGCTGTATGTATTATTTAAAGAGAAATTTATCTTTTATTCCCCACTTGAAAGATCTACTATGCCCTCTGATATTTTTTCAAAAGGTTTCATCTTTACGTGAATCAGAAAATCATTTGTGGGATAACAGATGTGGGTGCTGTATAGATGAAAGTTCTCCAATGCCTTAACTGTGTACTGAACTCACACTCTTTGGGTCCTGGCACTGGATCTAACTAAAGCCTTTATTCACTATGCCATGTGTCCATGTAGTCTGTGTATGATTTTCTGGGTTTTATAAACCTAATGTCATCAGCAACATCCCAATAATCTGAAGAAGGCCGGAGCGTACAACGGCCGAAACGTTGTAATAAATATGGCGATAAAGATGAGGACAATAGTCCGAATAATGTAAATAATGTACATAATAGCTTATCTCAGAAATATAAACAGATACAGAAAGGCTGAAACGTTGTAATAAATATGGCGACAAAGATGAGAAAAATAGGCCGAATCATGTAAATAATGTACATAATACCTCATCTCAGAAATATAGACAGATACAGAAAGGCCGAAACATTGTAATAAATATGGCGACAAAGTTGAGGACAATAGTCCGAATAATGTAAATAGTTTACATAATACCTCATCTCAGAAATATAGACAGATACAGAAAGGCTGAAACGTTGTAATAAATACGGCGACAAAGATGAGGACAATAGTCCGAATAATGTAAATAATGTACATAATACCTCATCTCAGAAATATAGACAGATACAGAAAGGCCGAAACATTGTAATAAATATGGTGACAAAGTTGAGGACAATAGTACGAATAATGCAAATAGTTTACATAATACCTCATCTCAGAAATATAGACAGATACAGAAAGGCTGAAACGTTGTAATAAATACGGCGACAAAGATGAGGACAATAGTCCGAATAATTTAAATTGTGTACATAATACCTAATCTCAGAAATATAGACAGATACTGAAAGGCTGAAACGTTGTAATAAATATATCGACAAAGATGAGGACAATAGTCCGAATAATGTAAATAATGTACATAATACCTCATCTCAGAAATATAGACAGATACTGAAGGGCCGAAACGTTGTAATAAATATGGCGACAAAGATGAGGACAATAGTCCGAATAATGTAAATAATGTACATAATACCTCATCTCAGAAATATAGACAGATACTGAAAGGCCGAAACGTTGTAATAAATATGGCGACAAAGATGAGGACTATAGTCCGAATAATGTAAATAATGTACATAATACCTCATCTCAGAAATATAGACAGATACTGAAAGGCCGAAACGTTGTAATAAATACGGCGACAAAGATGAGGACAATAGTCCGAATAATGTAAATAATGTACATAATACCTCATCTCAGAAATATAGACAGATACTGAAGGGCCGAAACGTTGTAATAAATATGGCGACAAAGATGAGGACAATAGTCCGAATAATGTAAATAATGTACATAATACCTCATCTCAGAAATATAGACAGATACTGAAGGGCCGAAACGTTGTAATAAATATGGCGACAAAGATGAGGACAATAGTCCGAATAATGTAAATAATGTACATAATACCTCATCTCAGAAATATAGACAGATACTGAAAGGCCGAAACGCTGTAATAAATATGGCGACAAAGATGAGAACAATAGTCCGAATAATGTAAATAATGTACATAATATCTCATCTCAGAAATATATACAGATACTGAAAGGCCGGAACGTTGTAATAAATATGGCGACAAAGATGAGGACAATAGTCCGAATAATGTAAATAGTTTACATAATACCTCATCTCAGAAATATATACAGATACTGAAAGACCGAAACGTTGTAATAAATATGGCGACAAAGATGAGGACAATAGTCCGAATAATGTAAATAGTTTACATAATACCTCATCTCAGAAATATAGACAGATACTGAAGAAATACAGCATCATAAAATTCTTGGATGTCTTCAAAACTTTCATGAGCAAGATGGAAACTTGTAAGATATAGGTTAATCACCCACCCCAAAAAATGTTGTAATGTTTGAGAAGCTGTCATCCGTTCTTGTTGTGGGTGGTGAAGACCAAGTCCTACCAGACTTTGCATGCAATAAAAATTTGGCAAGATCTGACAGCACTGGAAAATGAATTCTGTCGATATTCCCTTGCGTTCGGTGATGATAAGTTGGCATTCGTGTGAAATCCATTCAAAATGTAAAATGAAAAATTTCCTGCTGATTGTCAAGATGAATTTCTGGGGCGAAACTGATTCGGGAGCAAGAGGAATCAATCACAGAATTTTGGCCCTTCTTGTGAGATTCCAACCAAAAAGTGTCAAACCGTGCACTCCTTCTACAGGGCTGTTCGATAAAAGTGACTGACCTGATTTTTTTTCTAAATGTTCTCTTCTCCGATGAAACGAAACGTGAGCCAAATTCAAAGAATAAGCGATCTAAAATCCGAAGAAGCTTTGAAAGCTCATTGAATTTAGCTGTAAAAATAATAAAATACCTCATCTCAGAACTATCGACAGTCCGAACAATGTAAATAATATAAATAATTAAATACCTCATCTCAAAACTATCAACTGATCCGGGAGAGGGAGAGTGTACGAGGACTGAAACGTCGCGAATATGGCAATAAAGATGAGGACAAAAGTCTGAACAATGTAAATAATGTAAATAATTAAATACCTCATCTCAGAACTATCGACAGATTCTGAGGGAGGCCGGAGTGTACGACGGCTGAAACGTCGCGAATATGGCAATAAAGATGAGGACAACAGTCCGAACAATGTAAATAATGTGAGATCCAAGATATTTGAAGTCCTCAACACAGGTGAGTCACTTTTATCGAACATCACTGTATTTTAATCAGAAATTTTTATTATTTCAAACGTTATATAGCCTGTTAAAACGTTAATAAAGAAAATGTGCTTTGCTACAGGGACTTTCTTTCTCGAATACGCCGATAGATATAACACACACTATTTAAAGTAAAAGTCTAGATGTGGTATCTAAAAAGAATTAGATAGATAGACAATGAATAGATTCAGATATATATATATATATATATATAGATAGATAGATAGATAGATAGATAGATAGATAGATAACTATGAACCTAAAGAGCCAGGCAAACGTACCTAGGTTTCACCTACGCGGATCGTAAGGGTACGCTGACCAAAGAGGTAACATTAACAGAATATAAATAGCCTACAACATAAAAACAAGCATGACCATGTGACTAAAAAAACAAAAAAACGAAAAAAAAAAACACAAATAAAACAGTAACTCAACAACGGGAGGGGTTTAATTAGGGTTTCAATAACAGGAAGAAAAAAAAAATGGAAAAGAAGAAAACCAAACCTATTCTAGTAACCAGCGTTTCCTATGTCTACACTTACTCAAGATTTCATATTTTAGATTTAGCATACTGTTGGGTTTTTATACAAAGCGATGGCTAACTTTTCCTCTGTACATAATGGACAAAATTTATTACCTGCTTTATACTTATGACATTTCTTTAATATTTCCTAGTTCAAAATGGAGTCTTTATTATAGTCATGTTTAATTTTCCATACGTAAGTAAATAACGTGGTGTTATACTTGCATCTTTCGTTATTAAAACTACTAAGATGTTTTTAAAACTATTTTGAGTAGATCCTATATATACTTTGGGGTTTTCATCAGTATTACTGAGTTTAGCTTATATATTTTTACTTGGTATACCACGCACACTTGCTGGCACTTTCCCTTTACTCGCGTTGGAGTTTTTTCTTTGGACTCTGAGCTTGGATTCTGGACGATTGTTTTCGCCTCAGTTACATGTTCTTAGTTCTTTCTTTTTTTTATCCCTTATTTTTCCTTGGGTGTTGGTTTGTTCATTTACAAGCCGAAAAACCTAAGGTTTTTACAGACGAGTATAATTACTTATATTTATATTATTATTATTAGATAGATAGATATGAACAGAAGCAGATAGATAGATAGATACGAACAGATAGATTAATAGAAAAGTACGAACAGATAGATAAATACGAACAGATAGATAGATAGATATGAATAGAAGCAGATAGATAGATAGATAGATAGATAGATAGATATGAACAGAAGCAGATAGATAGATAGATAGATAGATAGATAGATAGATAGATAGATATGAACAAAAGCAGATAGATAGATAGTTAGATAGATAGATACTTAGATAGATATGGATATAAGCATAATAAGATCGATAGATAGATAAATCATATATATATGTATATATATATATATATATGTGTGTGTGTGTGTGTGTGTGTATGTGTGTACTTGTGTGTTTTTCTGTGTATATCTTTGTTCTCAGTGTGTGCTTTAAGAATTTTTTTTTCTTTGTCCTATTACTGTTATGCCCATATTAATTGCCATACATCATTAATATACTGAAGATGGTACACACCTCATATATGTGCGTGTGGTGGGGATAGAGAGAGAGAGAGTGAAAAAGAGAGATATAGAAAAATATTTTTTTTAATAAAAGAAAAAGTAAGAAAATGCAGTTTTTTTCCAGGGGACTGCCTAATGACTAGACACAAAATGGCAACCGTTATTTTCGCTATTAGGTTATTATCTAAACATACGTATCCAGTGACAGACGAAAATTATCCGTATGCAGGGATACCAGACAGAAGGTCGCATTTTTTAATATTATCAGTTGTAATAAGAATCGTATTAACGTCCCCAAAAGAAAAAAAATATGCCAGATTGAACGACAAAATTATCTCCCCTGAATACAAATGGCGCCGAAGCATTTTAAACTTCTATACATAAAAATATATCTGTTTTCATCAAGGAATGTGAGACAGGGAAAATAGACCTCCTTGACTATCAATTAATCGAAACACAATGACTGTAGTTATCGTCCCTGAGAATAGAAACATCAACTACTTAAACATGGTTAGATTTTTTTGAGCAAGTCAATAAAATTGATATATTTGTTATGTTTACAGATTATACTTACCTGATATCTATCTATCTATCTATCTATCTATCTATCTATCTATCTATCTATCTATCTATCTATCTGCTTCTGTTCATATCTATCTATCTATCTATCTATCTATCTATCAATCTATCTAAGACTGATATTGTGTTACAGTTCTGTTCTCTTTTCTTTGTTTCGAACGTGATTTTCCTCTTTCTTAATACTTTGCTTTCGAAGGCATCTTTCGTTATCCCAATGCGCCGAGTGTAAATCCTGTCAGATGACTTAAACTAGAAATAATGGAAATTAAAGGAAAATCTTGATGTGTAATTTGAAGGGAATCTCTTCGTCTCAAATGACATCTAAAGATAAGAATCTAAGACAAAGCGTGTAATTAGGTAAGAACTGATACGGACTTTGAAGAGAAGCTTCATCCTTTTATTCTCTCTTTCTATCTATCTATCTATCTATCTATCTATCTATCTATCTATCTATCTATAAATGGGGACTTTCTAAGCGTAACTTAGATGTGGGACAAAGCCGAATATATGCAACACCATGTCAGGATCGAACTAACTATTCCCTAGGGAGACAAACTTACTAACCATAACATTACGACGACGTCCCCCTATATGTGCATATATGAAAATTATATATATATATATATATATATATATATATATATATATATATATGGGGAAGAGCTATTTCGGCAGACGGAGATATCGGTCATCTGTCTTATCAACCCCGGTGTGGAGTGAGTTCGTGTCTGTACAGTTAGTGGGGCGGGAAATACAATTTAAATGTGAAAGCTAAAAAAAAAAAAAAATCAACTTGTCGAAAAGCTCATACAGAATTTATTCATTTCAATGTTTCAGTCAGACGAAAGGCACGAGGCAGGGTTCAGGGGAGGGTGGAAGTTATTTGTCTTAAAGGGAAGAAGTTTTATAAAATTAAACCCGAATATTAAACTTAAGGCATTAGTTTGCGGTTATATGAAGAATGAAATATTAATTTAAAATTAAAAGAGGAATAAAAAGCTGTCTAAAAATAAATTTAAACTATGTAGATAAAAGGATGGAAGGGATTAATGGAAAGAGAGTTGGGGAGAGATCTTAGAGTAGGTGGAAGTTTATAAAGTATAATAGAGCGTAAAGAGCTTACAGAAGAGGAAATCAAATATAGAAATTAGAATTAGTTATATTGTCGAAATTTGAAGAGTTAGAAGGGAGAGAATGTTATGGAATTATGCTAGCTGATTAAGTTAAGCCTATATTATGGAAATTTGAATTTGTTTTTATGTCGACATTTTAACACTACTTTATGAGGAATGAATTAGTGTTAAAATGTTGACATAAAAACAAATTCAAATTTCCATAATTAAATTACACTTAAATTCTATTCCCCGCCCCTAACTGTATAGATACGAACTCAGTCCACACCGAGGTTGATAAAATAGACGACCGATATCTTTGTTTGCCGAAATAATCTATTCCCCATATGAGGCAATTTGTGATTTTATTGTTTGTTAATTAAATTGGTCTGTATTAATAAATTTATTTAACTCTTTTTGTGGATCAGTTTTAATATTTTATATTACTAGGATCCACTTAGATTATATACTAAGGGATTTGTTACCTTTACTATATATATATATATATTTAAAGACATTTATATAATATGTTTAACGTTCTTTTTATAGATACAAGTATTTAAGCAAATGCTCTGTTTTATAATAAACAGTATTAAATAACATTTACCGGCCTAAATGTCCGAGAAATTTTCATAGAAAACTTTCGCTCTCCGACAGGAATCGAACCTGTATCCTATACGGAACCATCATTTCGCGTGATGTGCCTTAACCGTCCGGCCACGAAGAAGCGTCTGGTTAGCAAGGTCGATTTTACTATCTTTTTGCTAACCAGACGCTTCACCGGGTTATGCTTAAAATATTTTCAAGGAGGACTAGAAGTAAGTGGAGCCGACATCTTTTCGAGGACTCCAACGCAAAAAAAACAGTTCTTAACCGAAAACACGTTCTTGCTAGGCTGGATTTTGCAAACGAACATTGTATCAAACCTGTAGCATTTTGGGAAAATGTACTTTGGTCAGACGAAACTTGAAAATTTAAATTTTTAGCAGAAATGCTGTGGCAAAGGTCTAGAGAAAAAAGAGTACTGAATATTCGCCGAAGAATATCCCAACAGTAAAATTTGGAGGCGGATCAGTCATGATCTGGGGTTGCTTTAGTGCCCAAGGAACATTGAAATAATAGAAGGGAGGATGAATGGAGCATGTTATTGGGATATTTTGTGGAGATATTTAGGTCGCAGTCGACATTCGCTGGGCTTGAATCCATGTTGGGTTTTTCAACAAGACAACGACTCTAAACATACTGCAAAGTTTACAAAATTATCTTTAAGTTCAAATAGAATAGACGTTCTAAAATGGCGAAGTCAATCTCCAGATCTCAATCCGATTGAAGATTTCTGGAGAGAGCTGAAACTAAGAATTCAAAGAAGGAACCCTGCAAAACCTGCATGAACTAAAGGAATTTTCTCGTGAAGAATGGAAAACTATTAGCCAAGAAACATGCAAGAAATTCGTAGGGGTCTACTTTAAACGCATACATGCTGTAACTAGTAATAACGGTTACGTTACGAAATATTAATCGATTATTTAATAAATGTATTGTAAAAATTTGCCTTATTAAATATTAGTTTTTCTTTGTTGGATATTTTTATTGGTTATTTATTTAAAATCTGATTGTTTGACTGAAGGCTTAAACATATGTATTATTAGCAGTAAAAGTTTCATTAATCTGTGTTAGAAATACCAAAAGAAAATGTGTTTTAATGTGTTGTAAACTTTTGCGTGGCACTGTAGGTTTCACCAGTCCACAGATGACATTGGTAGATGTCGTTGCTATATGCAAAGATTTACTTCTCGCTAGTGGAAGGCACTTCCAGCTTCTTGCTTTCCAATAAATTTTTCATAATTTAAATGTAATGTAAATAGTTATTTTCTATCTTCTTAATTCCTGTTCTGTTAGCGTTTCCTCTGCTTAATAAGGATTTTTTTTCTTTTTCACATTTTCTTTAAAACACCTCTTAGTGTCTTTATTACCTTGCCTGGGGTGAAATGATTAAAAACGAAAAAAAAAGAAAAAAAAAAGAACAAAGTTAGCCAAACCCCAGTCCCTTTGAGTGTTACCATCAAATAAGTTGACCAGAATTTATTAGTATGTAGCTTTTGACTTCTTTTTCAGTTTTTACCTAGTTTATTCATTCACTCCACATATAGTTTAAAGTTCAGTATTGTTATTTGCTTAACTTTTGTAATTGTACAGGAATCAGTATTTCAACCTCACAGATGAATGAGAAGACTTAAGTGGGGAGAAGTGAGGAAGGGACAATAAAGGAACAGGGTTCAAGAAGGCGGAAGATGGCAATTGATGTTGTATTTAAAGTTTCGAAGATTCTAGTTGGCAGGAAAGCAAGAAATTGAAATGGAGTTGCTTAACTTTGGTAATTGTACAGGAATCAGTATTTCAACCTCACGGATGAATGAGAAGACTTAAGTGGGGAGAAGTGAGGAAACGACAATAAAGGAACAGGGTTCAAGAAGACAGAAGATGGCAATTGATGTTGTATTTAAAGTTTCGAAGATTCTAGTTGGCAGGAAAGCAAGAAATTGAAAGGGAGTTGCTTAACTTTGGTAATTGTACAGGAATCAGTATTTCAACCTCACGGATGAATGAGAAGACTTAAGTGGGGAGAAGTGAGGAAACGACAATAAAGGAACAGGGTTCAAGAAGACAGAAGATGGCGATTGATGTTGTTTTTAAAGTTTTGAAAATTGTAGTTGGCAGGGAAGCAAGAAATCGGAAGTGGTTTGCTTAACTTTGGTAATTTTAGAGGAATCAGTATTTCAACCTCACAGATGAATGAGAAGACTTACGTGGGGAGAAATGAGGAAGGGAGAATAAAGGAACAGGGTTAAAGAAGACAAAAGATGGTGATTGGCCTTGAATTTAAATTTTTTTTTCATATTCTTTAACACACGTCTTAGCGATTTTATTACCTTGCCTAGGGTGAAAAGATTAAAAATGCAAAAAACAAAAAAAAAAGAAGTTAGCCAAACCTCTGTCTCCTTGAGTTTTACCTTCAATTAACTTGACCCTCATTTATTGGTATGTAGCTTTTCGTCTTCTGTGTCAGTATTTACCTCGTTCATTCATACACTTCACATATAGTTTAAAGCTCAGTATTATTGATGTGCTTTGTGAGGAAATGGAAATCGGCTCGGTGTGAGAACTTGGAAAGCGGAGTACGATTTCTAGTCGAGTTCGTTAGGTTCACTTACGCGCAAAATACCTTTGGGGAATTTCTTTGTTCATCTTTATTTTTGGGTGCTTACGTTTACTTTCTTATCAGTTGCATATATGTTTACTAGCATGATAGAGCTACAAAACCCAGCTGAAAAGTGAAATAAGGACGCGCCAGCAAAACTGCAACGATGATCCGTAAATATAAAAATTGTAAGACACATTTTAAGAAAAAAATAAGGATAAAAGGGAAAATTATAAAAAGAGAAACCAAACAAATAAGATATAATAAAGAGGTTAAAAGGGGAGGAAGAGAAAGAAAAGTAAGTCGTAAGACGAGCCAATATAATAAATCGTTTTTATTTTATTAATGTATATATATATATATATATATATATATATATATATATATATATACTAGCAGCATAGCCCGGCGTTGCCCGTGCTTGATTAAAAAATCGTACGACTCATACAGCAATCGCTATCACTTGACTTAAAATATTTTTCCCCTTCCTTCCCTTTAAAGGAGTGCCCTTTTCCGTGTTGATGTTGCTACATGCCTTACTTCTTGCCTATATCACACTGCGAATTTTTTCTAAGCTTTATACTAAACATTAAATCTGTTACGAAAAAAGAACTAAACAAAATGAACACAAAACGATCAGCTTTAAAAAAGGACTCGTAACTGGAAAAACCGAATGAAAAAAGAATGTTAACAACAAACATTTTTTCACACCCAACCCAGTTCTGCGGAATCAGAATCAATGTTGAGTTTAAGCAAGCGAATGAGCTAATTGGAGTAAAGTGCCATGCAGATTTAATTTTTTCCCACCTGTGACGAATGCAGCTATCGATTTTTTTTGCATGCTAGCATGCTAGTTAACATTCGTGTCAGTCAGCTGTTGGCTCTCACGCTGGCCAGTACAATCTTCCTGCCTACTCGTGACAGCCAGCTATAGGCTCTCACTCTGGCCAGTAGAAAATGGCCGCAAACTACATGAAAACTACCGTAGAAGCATGAAAAAAAAATCGATTATTTCCACTATCGATGGGAGTTGGGGAATGCAAAGTCGGTCTTTCCTTCCTGCTAACTTGGAGCATGGGCATGCAAATTTTCGTGCAAATCCGTCGAAAATTGCGGCCGTGCATTCGTCAAACACACACACACACACACACACACACACACACACACACACACACACACACACACACACACATACATCCTGCCTTTTATAGATAGAGATTGGTTTGTTTTCTTCTCTTCTTCCAAAAAACACCCTGTCTTGGTCGCATGTAGGAAGATCAGTACAACCAAGCATACCTGATCTATAACATCGAATAGCCCAAGTGAAGTCTTGATTAGTTACCGTTTTCTGGGGGTAACTTATATAATGCACGCCCTAAAGCTAGTAGCAAATTTTATTCTGGGTGCGGGCCGAATACTAATCATATTCAGTCGAGTCGCCCATCAATGAAGTCAGTTGTTTATTTACACCCGAAACTTCTAGTGACATGGGAGCAACAACATTGACGACGCACCTAGATTCAACACTTAAAGGTGTATTTTTAATAATTACATCGACCGCATATGATGACCCAAGAATAACTATGGTTGACCAAATATTAATGTAATTAATTTACAGTATATATCGGCATTCAAGGCGACTTTTTAACCATAAGACGTCCCCCAAAACAGTGAGTCGTCTTATACTCCAAGTATAAAATATGGACCTTAAATCCAGTGGTTTATAGTAAGCTGTTATCATGGGAGATTTTTGACGGTCGAATCACCGCTGACTTGGTAGCAATCAACACTAATATTTTCTACTGAAAAAAAAAACAAAAACAAAACTTAATTAATTTTATTATAATAAAATGATAAGTGTTCTGTAATAAAGTACTTTTACCTTATATAATATGTGGCATGATTGTTAAATAATAAAACCAAGAGAGAAATCTAAAACTATAGTCACACACTGTAAACAAAGCAACTGCTAGCCTTGGGTACGTCAAAAGCGCTTGGCCAGACAGACCGTTCAGGAAAAAAATATGTTTATATTAATAATTCAAGGAATACAGTAGTAGTCATTGTTTAGCATACTAGCCATTTCTTGTCGGCACGTGGGTTGGTGCGAGCTGTCACATTGTTTCACTAGCATTATCTATGGTAACATTATTAGAATTCAGTTATCACAAGACTCCCGCCATCATGACCCCCACCAACTGCCGGTAAAAGAAGAAACTACGAAGTATGTTTCAAGTTGAAAGAAATAAACTTTACCAATGAACATAGTAACTGCGCTATTGCAAGACATTATGGTGGAACAGAAAAGATGATTCGAGATTGGAGAGAAATAGAAGACGCCTTACAGAGAATAAAAAGCACTAGACTTTGGCAGCTACTTGAAAATCATGTAGTGCGTGAATATCTTGAAAATAGTTATATAGAAATAATATACGTATTTTTGCACTCAAGTCGGCTAAATATAAGATAGATAGATAGATAGATAATGAACAGGCTAAGATAGACAGATAGATATATATGAACAGACCAACTTAGATAGATAGATAGATAGATAGATAATGAACAGGCTAAGATAGACAGATAGATAGATATGAACAGACCAAGATAGATAGATAGATATAGATAGATAGATAGATAGATAGATAGATAGATAAAGAACAAAATTAGATAGATAATGAACAGAATCAGATAGATAGATAGATAGACAGATAGATAGATAATGAACAGAACCAGATAGATAAATAGATAGATAGTTAGATAGATAATAAACATAGATAGATAGATAGAAAGAAAGATAGATACTATTATCTGTCTAAAAAGAGTTCATTATATGATCTAATTAGATTATCTTCGAAGCACAACGTACTTATTACGTGTCTCCACCATATATATATATATATATATATATATATATATATATATATATGTGTGTGTGTGTGTGTGTGTGTGTATGTGTGCGTGCGTGTGTGTGTGTGTGTATGTGTGTGTGTGTGTGTGTGTGTGTAAAGTCTATCCTGTTACGAATGATGCGAGGAACATTGCCATGATTATAAGAATTCAGTGGGTGACCTCTTCAAAGTCCGTATCAGTTCTTACCTAATTACATGCTTTGTCTTAGATTCTTATCTTTAGATGTCATTTGAGACGAAGAGATTCCCTTCAAATTACACATCAAGATTTTCCTTTAATTTCCATTATTTCTAGTTTAAGTCATCTGACAGGATTTACACTCGGCGCATTGGGATAACGAAAGATGCCTTCGAAAGCAAAGTATTAAGAAAGAGGAAAATCACGTTCGAAACAAAGAAAAGAGAACAGAACTGTAACACAATATCAGTCTTAGATAGATAGATAGATAGATAGATAGATAGATAGATAGATAGATAGATAGATAGATATGAACAGAAGCAGATAGACAGATAGGCAGATAGATAGCTAGATATGAACAGAAGGTAGGTAGGTAGAATAGAATAGAAATATTAACTTAGATATCAATAGACAGAATCATACTGACAGAAAAGAGTGGATATATCTTGGCAAATTTAGATAGATAGATAGATAGATAATGAACTAAATGAAATAGATAGATAGAGTCGGTAGAAAGTTCGCTTTCCGACCGTGAAAACCTGGTTCGAAGCATATAATTTCATGTTCGATTTTTCAGGAAGGTGACTTCACGATGTTATCGGTGTGGAGGTGACGATCTCAGCGTGATGCATCTTAAGAAAGTGCCTAAAAACCATAGGTGGGTTTGAACCAAGCCGTTCGAGCGAAATTAGGTAAGCGGGATGCAGTCCCTGTCTAGACTGTTGATCACTCTAGATAACGAACTTTCTCCCGGAAACTGTAACTAAACTCAGCTCAGCAAGGTTGCAGTACAAAGCACAGGCGGGCTCTGTGGGTGTTTAACTGGCGTCTGAAACGAGGATTATCTAGCCGCCTTAGTAGACGGTCACCCCCCGATAAGAGTGGCTGTGCCATTTTTTTATCAGTGATTATTTACCTGGTTATGATTATTTACCTAGATCGGGTTTAACATAGGGAACTCGAGCACGTATACACAAAAGACTAAAACTGTACAGAAACGTCGGTTGCGCCGGCATCGGTTTGATTTCTGACAAAGAACAATGGGCGAGCAGCCACGGGCTGCTGTTCCCCGCTACCGGACTACTCACAGTACCTGACCAGTCCTTCTATGAAGACGGGAATTCAGACAACAGAAATGTGGTTCTACAGACGGTTGCTGTGAACACCATGCAGACATCATGTGAGCAACTCGGAAATTTTAATTGAAGGAACACTGTTTAAGAAGAGAGAGGTCGACGATAGACGTTGCATTTAAATCTTTGAAGATTGCAGTTGGCAGGGAAGCAAGAAATTGGAAGGGAGTTGCTTAACTTTGGTAATTGTACAGGAATCAGTATTTCAACCTCACAGATGAATCAGAAGACTTAAGTGGGGAGAAATGAGGAAGGGACAATAAAGGAACAGGGTTCAAGAAGACAGAAGATGGCGATTGATGTTGTATTTAAAGTTTTGAAGATTGTAGTTGGCAGGGAAGCAAGAAATTGAAAGGGAGTTGCTTAACTTTGGTAATTGTACAGGAATAAGTATTTCAAACTCACAGATGAATGAGAAGACTTAAGTGGGGAGAAGTGAGGAAGGGACAATAAAGGAACAGGGTTCAAGAAGACAGAAGATGGCAACTGATGTTGTATTTAAAGTTTTCAAGATTCTAGTTGGCAGGGAAGCAAGAAATTGAAAGGGAGTTACTTAACTTTGGTAATTGTACAGGAATCAGTATTTCAACCTCACAGATGAATGAGAAGACTTAAGTGGGGAGAAGTGAGGAAGGGACAATAAAGGAACAGGGTTCAAGAGGACAGAAGATGGCGATTGATGTTGTATTTAAAGTTTTGAAGATTGTTGTTGTCAGGGAAGCAAGAAATTGGAAGGGAGTTGCTTAACTTTGGTAATTGTACAGGAATCAGTATTTCAACCTCACAGATGAATCAGAAGACTTCAGTGGGGAGAAGTGAGGAAGGGACAATAAAGGAACAGGATTCAAGAAGACAGAAGATGGCAACTGATGTTGTATTTAAAGTTTTGAAGATTGTCGTTGTCAGGGAAGCAAGAAATTGGAAGGGAGTTGCTTAACTTTGGTAATTGTATAGGAATCAGTATTTCAACCTCACAGATGAATGAGAAGACTTAAGTGGGGAGAAGTGAAGAAGGGACAATAAAGGAACAGGGTTCAAGAGGACAGAAGATGGCGATTGATGTTGTATTTAAAGTTTTGAAGATTGTCGTTGTCAGGGAAGCAAGAAATTGGAAGGGAGTTTCTTAACTTTGGTAATTGTACAGGAATCAGTATTTCAACCTCACAGATGAATGAGAAGACTTCAGTGGGGAGAAGTGAGGAAGGGACAATAAAGGAACTGGGTTCAAGAAGACAGAAGATGGCAACTGATGTTGTATTTAAAGTTTTGAAGATTGTCGTTGTCAGGGAAGCAAGAAATTGGAAGGGAGTTGCTTAACTTTGGTAATTGTACAGGAATCAGTATTTCAACCTCACAGATGAATGAGAAGACTTAAGTGGGGAGAAGTGAGGAAGGGACAATAAAGGAACAGGGTTCAAGAAGACAGAAGATGGCGATTGATGTTTTATTTAAAGTTTTGAAGATTGCAGTTGGCAGGGAAGCAAGAAATTGGAAGGGAGTTGCTTAACTTTGGTAATTGTACAGGAATCAGTATTTCAACCTCACAGATGAATGAGAAGACTTAAGTGGGGAGAAGTGAGGAAGGGACAATAAAGGAACAGGGTTCAAGAAGACAGAAGATGGCAACTGATGTTGTATTTAAAGTTTTGAAGATTGTCGTTGTCAGGGAAGCAAGAAATTGGAAGGGAGTTGCTTAACTTTGGTAATTGTACAGGAATCAGTATTTCAACCTCACAGATGAATGAGAAGACTTAAGTGGGGAGAAGTGAGGAAGGAACAATAAAGGAACAGGGTTCAAGAAGACAGAAGATGGCGATTGATGTTTTATTTAAAGTTTTGAAGATTGCAGTTGGCAGGGAAGCAAGAAATTGGAAGGGAGTTGCTTAACTTTGGTAATTGTACAGGAATCAGTATTTCAACCTCACAGATGAATGAGAAGACTTAAGTGGGGAGAAGTGAGGAAGGGACAATAAAGGAACAGGGTTCAAGAAGACAGAAGATGGCAACTGATGTTGTATTTAAAGTTTTGAAGATTGTCGTTGTCAGGGAAGCAAGAAATTGGAAGGGAGTTGCTTAACTTTGGTAATTGTACAGGAATCAGTATTTCAACCTCACAGATGAATGAGAAGACTTCAGTGGGGAGAAGTGAGGAAGGGACAATAAAGGAACTGGGTTCAAGAAGACAGAAGATGGCAACTGATGTTGTATTTAAAGTTTTGAAGATTGTCGTTGTCAGGGAAGCAAGAAATTGGAAGGGAGTTGCTTAACTTTGGTAATTGTACAGGAATCAGTATTTCAACCTCACAGATGAATGAGAAGACTTAAGTGGGGAGAAGTGAGGAAGGGACAATAAAGGAACAGGGTTCAAGAAGACAGAAGATGGCGATTGATGTTTTATTTAAAGTTTTGAAGATTGCAGTTGGCAGGGAAGCAAGAAATTGGAAGGGAGTTGCTTAACTTTGGTAATTGTACAGGAATCAGTATTTCAACCTCACAGATGAATGAGAAGACTTAAGTGGGGAGAAGTGAGGAAGGGACAATAAAGGAACAGGGTTCAAGAAGACAGAAGATGGCAACTGATGTTGTATTTAAAGTTTTGAAGATTGTCGTTGTCAGGGAAGCAAGAAATTGGAAGGGAGTTGCTTAACTTTGGTAATTGTACAGGAATCAGTATTTCAACCTCACAGATGAATGAGAAGACTTAAGTGGGGAGAAGTGAGGAAGGGACAATAAAGGAACAGGGTTCAAGAAGACAGAAGATGGCGATTGATGTTTTATTTAAAGTTTTGAAGATTGCAGTTGGCAGGGAAGCAAGAAATTGGAAGGGAGTTGCTTAACTTTGGTAATTGTACAGGAATCAGTATTTCAACCTCACAGATGAATGAGAAGACTTAAGTGGGGAGAAGTGAGGAAGGGACAATAAAGGAACAGGGTTCAAGAAGACAGAAGATGGCAACTGATGTTGTATTTAAAGTTTTGAAGATTGTCGTTGTCAGGGAAGCAAGAAATTGGAAGGGAGTTGCTTAACTTTGGTAATTGTACAGGAATCAGTATTTCAACCTCACAGATGAATGAGAAGACTTCAGTGGGGAGAAGTGAGGAAGGGACAATAAAGGAACTGGGTTCAAGAAGACAGAAGATGGCAACTGATGTTGTATTTAAAGTTTTGAAGATTGTCGTTGTCAGGGAAGCAAGAAATTGGAAGGGAGTTGCTTAACTTTGGTAATTGTACAGGAATCAGTATTTCAACCTCACAGATGAATGAGAAGACTTAAGTGGGGAGAAGTGAGGAAGGGACAATAAAGGAACAGGGTTCAAGAAGACAGAAGATGGCGATTGATGTTTTATTTAAAGTTTTGAAGATTGCAGTTGGCAGGGAAGCAAGAAATTGGAAGGGAGTTGCTTAACTTTGGTAATTGTACAGGAATCAGTATTTCAACCTCACAGATGAATGAGAAGACTTAAGTGGGGAGAAGTGAGGAAGGGACAATAAAGGAACAGGGTTCAAGAAGACAGAAGATGGCGATTGATGTTTTATTTAAAGTTTTGAAGATTGCAGTTGGCAGGGAAGCAAGAAATTGGAAGGGAGTTGCTTAACTTTGGTAATTGTACAGGAATCAGTATTTCAACCTCACAGATGAATGAGAAGACTTAAGTGGGGAGAAGTGAGGAAGGGACAATAAAGGAACAGGGTTCAAGAAGACAGAAGATGGCGATTGATGTTTTATTTAAAGTTTTGAAGATTGCAGTTGGCAGGGAAGCAAGAAATTGGAAGGGAGTTGCTTAACTTTGGTAATTGTACAGGAATCAGTATTTCAACCTCACAGATGAATGAGAAGACTTAAGTGGGGAGAAGTGAGGAAGGGACAATAAGGGAACAGGGTTCAAGAAGACAGAAGATGGCAACTGATGTTGTATTTAAAGTTTTGAAGATTGTCGTTGTCAGGGAAGCAAGAAATTGGAAGGGAGTTGCTTAACTTTGGTAATTGTACAGGAATCAGTATTTCAACCTCACAGATGAATGAGAAGACTTCAGTGGGGAGAAGTGAGGAAGGGACAATAAAGGAACAGGGTTAAAGAATTCAGAATTTGGCGATTAACGTTGCATTTGAAGATTGTAGATGGTAGGGAAGCAAGAAATGGTTAGTCAGTTGTTTAACTTACGTAATTGTACAGGAATTTCAACAAAATTGTTGAAAATATGACTTCAGGCTATAGAAAAAATAGTGCTATGTTTTGCTTAACGGATGTTCTCCTATATGACAATGAATGCTGGATAATCTCTTAATAGATAAAGGGTAGACTTGAGGCAACAGAGAAAAAACAAAATATTACTGAAATGTTACTTAAATTTAATTCTCCTATATGACAAGTAATTCCGCAGAATCTCCTTACTTATGACGAAGAGACGATGCAACAGAAATATTACTCTATAGTTGGACACTGAGAATAACTTTGGCCGAAATTTAATATCTACACGAACATGGAATTGCGAAGAGCAGTGATCACCAAAGTCCTGTTATTATACTGCACATAGAAGAAGAAGCAGAAGCAGATGCAGAAGCAGCAGAAGAAGAGGATGCAGAAGAAGAAGAAGCAGAAGAAGAAGCAGAAGAAAAGAAGAAGCAGAAGCAGAAGCAGAAGAAGAAGAAGAAGAAGAAGAAGAAGAAGAAGAAGAAGAAGAAGAAGAAAAAGAAGGAGAAGAAGCAGGAGAGGAGGAAGAAGAAGGATAAAAGGAATTCTATCCATTTTGTGTAGCCAGTTATGTTTCTGCAGAATGTATGTCTTTACTAATGGTACCATGTATCGAATTCTCAAATGCTAAGCATTAAGAAATAGGAAAAGTTTCTCTTCGAAACAAATAAAATGTATTGAAGTGTGGCCTAATATCAGTCATCCTCTATGGCAGTGAATACATTACGATCTCGTAACAGATGAAGAAGAGACATGAAGCAACAGAAATGTCGTTCACCCGGAAGAGGTTGAGAATATCATGGAATAGACAAGTGAGCAACGACTAAGGTTTTCGTAAAAAGTAAAGAAATGGAAACATTTAATTAACATCAGAAAAGAGCAATTGAAATTTCTGAGGAGGAAAGACGGCTTGGAAAATTTGATACACGCTGGACATATTGAAGGCAAGATGGGCAAAGAAAAACAGCGCAAAAAGTACCTAAGACGTTTGTGTAAATAGATGGGTGATAAGGAAAAATTGACTAAGAGCCATAAACGACAAGAAATTGTGGAGAGCCATGATCGCCAAGGTCTTGAAGGACATGAGACATAGAAGATGCAGATTTTACATTAATTTAACGTTTACAATAGCCTTCATTGAGTATAACAACAATTTGGGCCCTTTGTGTGGGTGAAAGTGAATTTACATCTCACCAATTGAATATGAAGGGAATGTGGGTGGTTATCTATAATACGCGTTGGATGGTGGGTCCTAGCCATTTTAAATAGTGGGAGTAAAGAATGAGGTTCTTCCGAGCAATTTTCATGGAAATAGGGATAGAGCAGTGGGAGGCTCGCGACGCTTAGTCTGGAGAAAGGGGTGGCACAGTGGTAAAAAAATTCATCACCCACAAGGAGGCGGAGATGGTTTTGGGCACTAACAAGACTGGAAAGTAAAGACTGGGACGCTCTTGTCCATATATGACGGCAGTACTTCATTTTGGGCCTGATATACCTCTTGTAAAGTTAGAGGATATCAATGGGCGTTTCCATTTTGGGCCTGATCTGGCTTATACTCTACTTTTACAAAAGCCAGATCAGGCCCAAAATGAAGATGCTGATATACTCTATCAGGAGGGGGTCTACTTTTGATGTCTGATCTGGCTCTTGTACAGGAAGAGGATAACAGCGGCGACATCATTTTGGGTTTGATTCGCCTCTTGTGCGGTAGAGAATAACAAAAAGCGTCTTCATTTTGGACCTCGTCCTTCCCTTTTAAATGGGGTGCATATCAGGGGGCGTATTCATTTTGGGCCTGATCTGGCTGCTGTAATGATATCTTTATTCTGGGTCTGATTTGGCCCTTGTAAAGGTAAAGGATATCAGGAGGCTTCATTTCGGGCTTGATCTGGCTTTTGTGAACGTAGAGTATACCAGGTGAAGTTTTGTTTTGGCCCTGATCTGGCCATGGTAAAGCCAGAGTAAAACAGGTAGCGTCTTCATTTTGGCACAATTCGGGCCCATGCAAATGTAGAGCATAACAGGAGGCGTCTTCATTTTGGGCCTGATCTGTCTCTTGTCAATGTAGAGTACATCAGGAGGGGGGTCTTCTTTTGCTGCCTGATCTGGTTCTTGTACAGGAAGTGGTTAACTGACGGCGTCTTCATTTTGATCTGTCTCTTGTAACGGTAGAGGTTAACCGGAGGATAACAAGAGCGATACAGGGAGCCGACAATTTTTCCAGTATCTTTAGTGATGGATCGTTTTATACGAGTGCAACTTGAGCTCTGGGTTGAGTTTTAGTCCCGAGAGGCTCTCAAGACATAGGAAGCTCCTGAGACGACCCCCGTTTATCACGAGATCTGAAAAATCAACGTCCACTCGCTGATAGTGGAAGATCAATTGTTTGTTTTTCAAGGTAGTGAATGTTACCACCCAGACCAGTTATTATATATATATATATATATATATATATATATATATATATATATATATATATATATATATATATATATATATATATATATATGCAAGTTTCATTAAAAACGACAGACAAGGTACTACGGTTAAGTTTTTTATTTAAGGAGACATGGCCCAGTGAATAAAAGCTTTTGTTGCATCCAATGACTTGACTCCAACTGTTGTGTGTTCAATACCTAGCTACTGCAGTGGTGAACAAAAACTTCGAGAGTTGAATTAAAGGGAAATAACTAAAACCTCAGCAAGATTCATGGCACGCGGAACTAGACTAATCTGTCCCGGTGGATGTACTAAAGCGGTCAGTTCGAAATCCCAATCACCTGAAGAAGGCCAGAGCGTACGACGGCTGAAAACGTCGTGAATATCGTAATAAAGATTAGGACAACAGCCCGAACAATATAAATGGTTCACATATTTTAATAATTTATTAAATGTTTATAAATGTATGAATAAATATTGTTTTCATATATATTTCTTTATAAATTGGCAAATGTTAAAAATTGCATTGCATTTGTTAATTGTATTAGTTTTTAGAATGTGAATATTAAATTACTAACAGTATAACGCGTCTTCGACCGGGGGTTTAATTGCTGAGAATTTTTGCCGTTCACTTGGAGCAGTTTAAGTTTAAAGTCAGCCCACCCGAAAATCAATATGAGTAACAAACAATTGGGTGCAACTGTGGCACTTCTCCAAATGGGGAGTTAACAATTTGCATGGAGGGCAATGAAAAGGGCCGTTTTTGCATTCTCAATCTTGCAAGGAAGGAATCTCTTTCATATCACTTTCATAATAATACGATAATTTTTATTCATAGTATAATTTTTTTCCCCAGTTCTATTAATCCTTTGCGTTAGATTTAAACTCTCTAAATTAATGGTACGCTGTTTTTTACAAACATTAAATTTTGTCTTTGATTATTGCGTGTGTAAAAAAATCATTTTTTTCTCTCGATTTTTCACCTTAAAGGTTGTAGTTTTTCCAGCCAATTTCAACTCAAAACCGGCACTGAAGAATTATCTACAAAACAAAAACAAATTTAATCGCAGTCCGATGAAAACTGTGGAAACGCAAAAACAATATCTGATCACACACATACACACACACATACATACACACACATACATACACACACATTTTGAGAATTATAGATATAGATAATATTATTGTAATAATTTAAACTATTTATTTTATTAAAGTTTTTATGAAAGATAAATATCCAAGAACAGATAGTAAATAGTAAATCGTTGCTGAGTGTTATAATGGACAGGAAGTAGTGGAGAACCATTGTCGCCAACAATTTGGTCTAAATATCTATCAAACAAAAAAATCATCGAAATCGGATGAAAACTGTGGAAACGCATAAACATCCAATTATACACACACATACATACATATACACACACATTTTGAGAATTATATAGATATATATTATTTTAAATAAACAATCTAATAAATAAATATTTTGCTGTAATATCTCAAGAACAAATAAAACGTATAAATTAACTTTAATCATGTCTTTAGGTTTTATTAAAATTCTAATCATCGCTTTTTAAAACAATAAAAAATTGGCGAGGAGTGAAGGTAGTTAAAAAACGCGGTGTCATGGGAAAACAGTCCTTTTGACACGACGGTCACGTTTAATTTTGCCAAAATTTCAATTAAAATAGGCAGAAATATTCATGTAACTTTTCTTATTTTGATATTTTTGCTCAATCATCGCTTGACTACAAATATTTCTAATTGAAAGACCTGACATAAAAAAAAAGATCCACAAATAACGCCTTTTCGACGTACACCATTTTTATAATGGAGCGCGCGATAACTAAACGTTTCGTAAACATGTTCGTAAAATGAATACGAATGCGAACTAAAAAAAAATGTTTAATTTTTTTTTAATTAAAACTGTGTATTGATGGGGTTTGGAACAAAGACGTGAATTACTGTTATTTCGTTGTTCGAAGCATCATAATTAAAATCAAACACCCTTTATTTCCGTTCGACTTAATGACTGTACGATCAACGATTCGGTTCTCTCTGTTCTTTGCGCCATTCTCTATCGCATCAAGAAAGTTCAGCTGATGTCACGCGAGATGTGAAATGGCGCGCAAGGAAAGGAGTCTTAACGAATCGAAAATTCTAATGGTGGTAAAAGATAACAGCGTCTCTAAAAGCTGTTGCACATGAGAAGACACCATAAATGTGATTAATCAATATGTCACAGGCGAAGAGATTTCGGTTAACGCAAAAGTCCGTTAAATACGATTGAAATCGAGGAGACATTTTTTTTTTTTAAATACAGGGTGTTTCAGAAAAATTAATGTTATTTCGTAATCTAATAAATTGACCAGTTCTTGTTTAAATGATTTTAAATTTTAACAGCATATGGAGAAACAACACACAATACTAGGCGCAATGTTTTATGTTTTTGTTTTTCATTTCCGGTATAGAAATGCTATTAAACGGAAATGCGTGATTGTGTGTTAGAGTGTGCATTTGTGAGAGAATGCGCTACAAATGCACCATCTGTAACGCAGATGGTGCATGACATAAAACATTAAGAGCGGGAGTCCGTCTTTGTAGCGCAAAATGGATCTTGACAGACCACCAGTATCGGAAGAGGTGGTCAACCGGTCCCGGGAAAGATTTTTGCGAAGCCCCACGAAATACATAAGAAGAGTAAGTGTGGAAATCGAGATTTTTCATTCAATTTCTAAAGAATAAATCTTATTTTTCTCAACAATGTGCCTGTTTAGGTTCATTTGCCTACATCAGTGATTCCCAAACTTTTTTTTTCCTCTGGTTGAATTTTCGGAATCAAAATTTGCTTGCGTCTCACCAAAGTTTATGTGATAAAAAGTACATATAAAAATAAAAAAACAACAAAAAACAAAGTGAGTGTTAAAGGGAGATAACCATGGATTCAAAGTCAGAACATTATTATTGATAACTCTCTCCTCCAATTTGCAGAGCCTCGTTACAATATTCTTAATACTTAATATAATGCAAAAATATCACAATGATAAAATTTGTCAATAATTATTTATAACTATTTATACTGGGACTTATGCATGCAATTACAAGTAATCTATAATAATATTTTAAATTTTGAAATCATATTTAGTTTTGGCATATGAATTTTTTGAAACTGTTTCTAAATCTTTGATTGTTTTTCAATCATTCCTTCTCACCTGCTCTCCTCTTCCGCCTCACCTGCTCTCCTCTTCCGCCTCACCTGCTCTCCTCTTCCGCCTCACCTGCTCTCCTCTTCCGCCTCACCTGCTCTCCTCTTCCGCCACACCTATGAGGTGTGCCACACCATTTGGGAACCACTGGTTTCTATATAAGTCCTTTCTCTCATCAATATAATACTCTAAACTGTTCAGTTGGTAATTCAGTTGACTTTGTGCGTACAGTTATATCATGTACAAACACCGGTTCTCATACAATTACTGAAGTTAAGCAATGTTGAGCATGGTCAGCACCTAGATGGATCACTGCTTGGGCATACCAGGTGCTGTAAGCTTAGGTATGCAGGTGGTGTCATCAATAATGGCTCAGAATTGGAAATTGATGGGCTGAGTTCCAATTTCAGTGGGGTCTGTTATATTCACTTACCTTACTTAAAATGTCTGAATTTCTTAGATGAAGCCTTGGCAATTATTATTCATTTTTGACTAGTATTTCTTTCATCTTATTTCTCTTGCTTTTCCACCAAGTAGTAATAGTCTTAAGTTGTCTGAATTTCTTAGATGAAGCCTTGGCAATTATTATTCATTTTTGACTAGTATTTCTTTCATCTTATTTCTCTTGCTTTTCCACCAAGTAGTAATAGTCTTAAGTTGTCTGAATTTCTTAGATGAAGCCTTGGCAATTATTATTCATTTTTGACTAGTATTTCTTTCATCTTATTTCTCTTGCTTTTCCACCAAGTAGTAATAGTCTTAAGTTGTCTGAATTTCTTAGATGAATCATTGGCAATTATTATTCATTTTTGACTAGTATTTCTTTCATCTTATTTCTCTTGCTTTTCCACCAAGTAGTAATAGTCTTAAGTTGTCTGAATTTCTCAGAGGAGGCCTTGGCAATTATTATTCAATTTTACTAGTATTTCTTTCATCTTATTTCTCTTGCTTTTCCACCAAGTAGTAATGGTCTTAAGTTGTCTGAATTTCTTAGATGAAGCCTTGTCAATTATTATTCATTTTTGACTAGTATTTCTTTCATCTTATTTCTCTTGCTTTTCCACCAAGTAGTAATTGTCTTAAGTAGTCTGAATTTCTTAGATGAAGCCTTGGCAATTATTATTCATTTTTGACTAGTATTTCTTTCATCTTATTTCTCTTGCTTCTCCACCAAGTAGTAATAGTCTTAATTTGTCTGAATTTCTTAGATGAAGCCTTGGCAATTAATATTCATTTTTGACTAGTATTTCTTTCATCTTATTTCACTTGCTTTTCCACCAAGTAGTAATAGTCTTAAGTTGTCTGAATTTCTCAGAGGAGGCCTTGGCAATTATTATTCATTTTTGACTAGTATTTCTTTCATCTTATTTCTCTTGCTTTTCCACCAAGTAGTAATGGTCTTAAGTTGTCTGAATCTCTTAGATGAAGCCTTGTCAATTATTATTCATTTTTGACTAGTTTTTCTTTCATCTTATTTCTCTTGCTTTTCCACCAAGTAGTAATAGTCTTAAGTTGTCTGAATTTCTTAGATGAATCATTGGCAATTATTATTCATTTTTGACTAGTATTTCTTTCATCTTATTTCTCTTGCTTTTCCACCAAGTAGTAATAGTCTTAAGTTGTCTGAATTTCTCAGAGGAGGCCTTGGCAATTATTATTCAATTTTACTAGTATTTCTTTCATCTTATTTCTCTTGCTTTTCCACCAAGTAGTAATGGTCTTAAGTTGTCTGAATTTCTTAGATGAAGCCTTGTCAATTATTATTCATTTTTAATTAGTATTTCTTTCATCTTATTTCTCTTGCTTTTCCACCAAGTAGTAATAGTCTTAATTTGTCTGAATTTCTTAGATGAAGCCTTGGCAATTAATATTCATTTTTGACTAGTAGTTCTTTCATCTTATTTCACTTGCTTTTCCACCAAGTAGTAATAGTCTTAAGTTGTCTGAATTTCTTAGATGAAGCCTTGTCAATTATTATTCATTTTTGACTAGTATTTCTTTCATCTTATTTCTCTTGCTTTTCCACCAAGTAGTAATTGTCTTAAGTAGTCTGAATTTCTTAGATGAAGCCTTGGCAATTATTATTCATTTTTGACTAGTATTTCTTTCATCTTATTTCTCTTGCTTCTCCACCAAGTAGTAATAGTCTTAATTTGTCTGAATTTCTTAGATGAAGCCTTGGCAATTAATATTCATTTTTGACTAGTATTTCTTTCATCTTATTTCACTTGCTTTTCCACCAAGTAGTAATAGTCTTAAGTTGTCTGAATTTCTCAGAGGAGGCCTTGGCAATTATTATTCATTTTTGACTAGTATTTCTTTCATCTTATTTCTCTTGCTTTTCCACCAAGTAGTAATGGTCTTAAGTTGTCTGAATCTCTTAGATGAAGCCTTGTCAATTATTATTCATTTTTGACTAGTTTTTCTTTCATCTTATTTCTCTTGCTTTTCCACCAAGTAGTAATAGTCTTAAGTTGTCTGAATTTCTTACATTGTCAATTATTATTAATTTTTGATTAGTATTTCTTTCATCATATAATGTAGATGACAATTACTTAACAAGTTTTAATAACAATTTTAAACAATATTTTTGCCATTACTTGTTAGGCCAACTACAATTTTTAGTGAGAAATATATTTCTTAAATACTGCCGAAAAAAACTGCAACCCAAAGCCTTAAAAAAAATATGGTTGCTCTAGTAAGAAAACAAACACTGGAGTCACTCAGTCTCACTTAAATGAATAAAAATCAACATTCCACATGGATATACAATAAGACAACTAATATAAGGCTGAAAGCGGCACATGGTGTACTGATGTCAAGTACACAAGATTATGTGTATGAAAGAGAATGTATAAATGGTAAAGACATAAATTGGTAAACATTGGCCTTCTGCTTATAAATAAGCCCATTTCTTATCAGGGTGGTGTCATAGATGATGTGAGGGGGGTAAAATTGTTCAGCAACAAAAAAAAGCCATATGCTTATTTGTTGCCATGTAAATGGAACATTGGATAATTTTAAATAAAATGGTAAAAAAAAAAAAAGAAAAAAAAGCAACCTTTGCCCAAAGTATGCTGGATTTTACAAGATTCATACTAACTATTTAGGGGAAAAATATTTGCTTTGAGTTTAAATTCAGTTCTGATTAGGTTATATCAGTGGTTCCCAAACCTTTTTATCTCTGGGCTGCATTTTCAGAATGAAAAGATGCTCGCGTCCCCATCAAATTTTATTTGATAAAAAGTTCATTTATAAATTGAAAAATAGAGTGTTAGTGGATGCTAACTGCGGATTCAAAACCAGAACATTATCATTGATAACTCTCTCCTCCAATTTGCAGAGCCTAGTTACTATATTCTTAATACTTGATATAAAGTCAATTGCTTCATCCACCGCAAGGAAAGTTGGCTCCCTCTGCCGGGCCAGGAAATTTTTCTCTCTGGAATCGATCCTCCAAATTTACAAATCAACCATCCGCCATTGCATGGAGTATTGCTGCCATATATGGTCTGGAGCCCCTACTGTTTGCCTCGGGGTTCTTGATAAGATCCACAGACGTGTATGCAACGTAATTGGCACTGATCTGGCTTCTCGTCTGCAGTCTCTCTCTCACAGACGCACAGTCGCCTCTCTCTGTCTCTTTTACAAATACTTCCATGGTAATTGCTCCGATGAGCTGCTATCGCTGGTTCCCAGGCTCCATGAATTCAAGCGTCCTACGAGGCTGACATCCCGTTCCCACCCTTTCACTGTTGAAACTGTTAAATGTAGACGTCTCTTCTACTCTAATAACTTCATATCTCGCACTTCACACCTGTGGAACTCCCTTCCTTATTCCTGTTTCCCTGACAACTATAATCTCCAACTATTCAAATGTAACGTTAATCGACATCTCCATTTGCCTTGGTCTATCCACTATCCTTCTCCACATCCTTTCCTCTATCATTCCTATCTGCTCTCGCTCCAAACCCTCTGCAACCCCTTGCGTGCTAGTGGCTTTTCTAAAAAAAAAATGAAAAATATCATGATGATAAAATCATTCCATAATTATTTATAATATCTGTCTAAATCTCTGAGATGAGGTATTATGATTACTTGCATTATTTACATTATTCGGACTGTTATCCTCATCTTCATTGCCATATTCACAACGAAGCAACGAATAACAACAAAAATTGCAATATAAGCTCCGGTAAAAAATGATTTGATAATAACAAAAATTGAATATGAGTACAGGTAAAAACCTGGTTACTGAGACATTAGGTTTGTAAGTCCCAAAGATTCATACACAGATGTCCTCAAGGACACATGGCCTAGTGGATAAAAACGTTGGTTAGATCCAGTGACTAAACCCAAAGAGTTGTGAGTTCAATACCGCGCAGTGGTGAACCAAAATTTGGGGTGTTGAGTTAAAAGGGAAATAACTGAGACACCCGGAAGAGGCATGGCACGTGGAACTAGAACAAACTACCTCGGTGGACGAAATAAAGATTTCGGTCTGAAATTCTAATCACCTGAAGAAGAACGGGACGTACACCGACCGAAACGTCGTGTATATGGCAATGAAAATGCAACAGTCCGAATAATGTAGATAATATGTAAGTAATTAGGTGTAATGATTTATTTGGGACTTATGCATGGAATTACTTTTCAATCATTCCGCCTCACCTGCTATCCTCTTCCGCCTCACCTGCTATTTTTTTCTCATCCCACCTATATATTTAAAAATTATAACATAAGCATGTTATAACATCACTAGAAAAATAGCCATTTTGTTTCAACACTTCTTATTAAGTGGTGGTGTTGATTGCGAAATAAATTTTTTTTTTTAAATTCAAAACCAAACCAGCCCCCTCAATGCGAAAGTGTTTGTGATGTCATCTGCATTGTCTAACTCACTTGTGGCTTAGGTTTATAGCATTTATTGATACCTTTCATATCAGCGATGAATTTACCGGATAAATTGGCATTTAACTAAGAATAGTAATAATATTTTTTCTCTTCTTTTCCTCCGTTCCATTTTTGAATAACTTTGTAATATTTTAAACCTAAGGCTCGGTTTAATTTAGAATCTCTTTATATTTCTGAGATGAGGTATTACGTACACTATTTAAATTATTCGGACTATTGTTTTCATCTTTGTCGCCTTGAGGGCACATGAAACAGTAGAAAAGGGCGTTATTTAGATCCAGTGACAAGACACAAGGAGTGTGAGTTCAATACCTGGTTATGGCGATGGAGAACTTGGGAATTTCTACGGCTGGTAGCACCTGTTAGGGTCCCAGCTATAGGCAAATAGTGAACCACGAAACAAAAGTCAAAACGTGGTTTCATAGTAAAAATAACAGCAATATATTTTTTAATTACCAAAAATACATTTCTTCTTTCATTCTTTCTTTCTTCCTAAGTTCCTTTTTTCTTCCTTTCTTTCGTCTCGCTTTCTTTCTAGTACCTATCTATTTCTCTCTATCATCTGTTTTCTACTTTTGTACCTGTTCTTTCTTTCTTTCTTTCTTTTTTTTCATATCTACGAAGTATTTTTCTAATTCTACTATCTGGTTCCTACCATTTCCTTTACACCCTTTCTTTACACTTTATTCTTCATCTTACTTTATTTAATTCTCATGCCTTCTTTCTTTCTTTCATTGCTTAATTCGTTATCATGCCTTCTTTTACTTTCTTTCATTATTAACTATCATGTTTTCTTTCTTTCTTTCTTTCTTTCCTTATTTCATTCTCATGCCTTTTTTTCTTTCTTTCATTATTTATTTAACTCTCATGCCTTTTTTCTTTCTTTCTTTCTTTCTTTTATTCTTATACCTTCTTTCTTTCCTTCTTTCTTTCTCATGCCCTCTTTCTTTCATTATTTATTTAACTCTCGTGGCTTCTTTCTTCCTTTCATTCATTCTCATGGCCTCTTTCTTTCATTATTTAACTCTCATGCCTTCTTTCTTCCTTTCATTCATTCTCATGCCCTCTTTCTTTCATTATTTAACTCTCATGCCTTCTTTCTTCCTTTCATTCATTCTCATGCCCTCTTTCTTTCATTATTTAACTCTCATGCCTTCTTTCTTCCTTTCATTCATTCTCATGCCCTCTTTCTTTCATTATTTAACTCTCATGCCTTCTTTCTTCCTTTCATTCATTCTCATGCCCTCTTTCTTTCATTATTTAACTCTCATGCCTTCTTTCTTCCTTTCATTCATTCTCATGCCCTCTTTCTTTCATTATTTAACTCTCATGCCTTCTTTCTTCCTTTCATTCATTCTCATGCCCTCTTTCTTTCATTATTTAACTCTCATGCCTTCTTTCTTCCTTTCATTCATTCTCATGCCCTCTTTCTTTCATTATTTAACTCTCATGCCTTCTTTCTTCCTTTCATTCATTCTCATGCCCTCTTTCTTTCATTATTTAACTCTCATGACTTCTTTCTTCCTTTCATTCATTCTCATGCCCTCTTTCTTTCATTATTTAAGTCTCATGCCTTCTTTCTTCCTTTCATTCATTCTCATGCCCTCTTTCTTTCATTATTTAACTCTCATGCCTTCTTTCTTCCTTTCATTCATTCTCATGCCCTCTTTCTTTCCTTATTTAACTCTCATGCCTTCTTTCTTCCTTTCATGCTTTTATTCTTATGCCTTCTTTCTTTCTTTCATTCTCATGCCCGCTTTCTTTCTTTCATTATTTATTTAACTCTCATGCCTTCTTTCTTTCTTTCTTTCTTTCTCATGTCCTCTTTCTTTCTTTCTTTCTTTCATTATTTATTTAACTCTCATGCTTTCATTCTTTCTCATGCCTTCTTTCTTTCTTTCATTCACATGCCTTGTTTTTTCTTTCTTTCATTATTTACTTAACTCTCATGCATTCATTCTTTCTTTCTTTCTTTCTTTCTTTCTTTCTTTCTTTCTTTCTCTGAGGAAACCTATCTATCTTCTGACGAGTAATCAATCCCACACTCTCTCTATAGAAACCATTACTCATCTTTGAATTCAGATTTCGCTCTTTATAAACACGACTCTTACACGAATGTACACGGCAAGATCATCCGGTGACAATAACAACAACAACAAGAAAAAAAAAAGAACGGTTTGCACTGAATAATGCAGGTTCTCTGCTCCGTGTTTGTTTGGCTAACAAAATTGGTCAGAGACGAATAAAATTCTAATTTCCTCCAACCGGATTATGCCCGTTCTCTGATCATCTCTTTTCGGAAGTGTCGCTTTCTAAGCATCTTTGATATTCGACCACGCTCTCCCAACGCGTATGAAAAAATAAGGGCAACAAGTAGAGGCCACGAACAATGGCGGCTCTGTCGACATTGTGGAACTGTTTTTATTTCGTAGTTGCTTTGATAATGCTTGTGTCAGCCAGTGTATTTAAATCACTAATATTTTACAAATAAACTCTTTTCAATGGTATCTAGACTTTATAAATTTAAGCGCAGTACTAGATTGGCGGTAAGGTCTCATCTTTTTATATTTGAAATGGCTCGATGTAACCGTAAGCTTTATGCTAACGGCTTCTTATATCTCACTTCTCGCTTGTGGAACTCTCATCTGGCTTCTTGCTTTTCATTCGGCCACAAATTTATTTAACGGAAAGTGTCTGAAAGACGAGATACCAGAATAAACTGTTAGCATATAACCATTACATGCAACCATTTCAACGGTAAAATGGTGAGATCTTGATGCCAACTTAGTACTGCGTTTAAATTCATAGAGTCTAGTTATCACAGAGAGAGACACAGGGATGCTACGTAACGGAAAGTGACTGAAAGACGAGATGCCAGTTCAGGACCAATAACATAGCAGATTTTATTTGTATTTTATCAAGAATCTCTAAATATATTCTACGTAAATAAATATGAGGGTCGTTCAAAAAGTTCTAAGCCTGACCCAGAAAGAAGAGCCAGAAGTGAACATTTTTGTTGTGGTAACACACTTCTTTTCTTTTTATGCGCCGTGTCCTTTCAGGACGTAGGCGATCATGGCCCTCCACCCCCCCTCTCCCTTGTGGCTCTCAACAGGTTTTGTGTTTCTGCCACACCCCCAGTCCACGCTCCGCCATCTACCTGCCCAAGCCGGTCACGTATGTCATGCGCTGCTTCCCCTGTCTCCTTTTCCCTCTATTCGTCCCGTGAGTATCAGATTCTCCAGGTCCTCCTTTCTCATCACATGTCTCTTCAAGACCTCATCGTTGCTCACATTCTCGGTTCATGATATCCTCAGTAACCCTTCTGTAGAACCTCATCTCCGCTGCCTCGAGTCCTATTCTTCATCCTTGAGGAAATCGTCCAACATTCGCTGCCGAATAGGACGACAGATGTCAAGTAGCAGCTCAGTGCTCTTTTCATTGTCACCATAGAAATCCTCCTGTTTCGCAGTCCTCTGCCCAGCTTCTGGAATGCATCCATGGCAAATCACTACCACTTATAAAAATAGAAGAAACTAGTTGAGACTTCTGTTTTAATTTCTGTGTACGTGAGTTCCATAAAAAAAAAGTGCGAAAAGTTTCATGATAATTTCAGTCATAATGTATCTGGAAAAGAAAGGTATGGCTCCCAAGGAAATCCGCGAGGACATGGATAACTTACCGATAAAACCCCTACCTATGCAACTGTGAAGAAGTGGTCTGCGTAATTCAAGCGGAGCAGGAACAGCTCAGCAGGTGACTCTCGGTCAAGTTCTACCGAAGATTAGTAAATCAAGATGAAATGGAAGCCCGAGCAGTCAAAATATCTGCAAAAAGCACATCCATGAGGACTTTATACAAACACTTGCTGATGACTACCCTTCCTATGCAACCGTGAAGAAGTGGGCTGCAGAATTCAAGCGGGGTAGAGACAGCACAGAAGATGACTCTTGCTCAGGTCGTCCCAAAACCTCAACCACAGAGGAACAAGTTGATGCCATTCACCGTATGGTTTTTTCGATGACAGACGTCTTCCTTTCCGGAAGACAGCTAAGTCCATCGGCATTATTTCTGCTTCGGTCCATACTGTTTTAATTGCGATCATGAGAATGAGCAAGCTGTGTGCAAAATGGGTTCCAAGAATGCTGACACCAGAGCAAAAGCTGAAATGGGTTGACATTTCCAGGACATTCTGGTTCGCCTGCAGGCTCACTCTGGGAAGTTCTACCGAAGATTAGTAACTCAAGATGAAATGGAAGCCCTAGCAGTCAAAATATCTGCAAAAATCCAATCCATGAGGACTTGATACAAACACTTGCTGATGACTACCCTTCCTATGCAACCGTGAAGAAGTGGGCTGCAGAATTCAAGCCGGGTAGAGACAGCACAGAAGATGACTCTTGCTCAGGTCGTCCAAAAACCTCAACCACAGAGGAACAAGTTGATGCCATTCACCCTATGGTTTTGGATAACATACGTCTTACTGACCAGAAGATAGGTAAGTCCATAAGCATTAGTTCTGGTTCAATCCATACCGTTTTACCTGAGTTATCGGCGATGAGCGAGCTGTCTGCAGATTGGGTTCCAATAATGCTGACACCAGAGCAGAAGCTGAAATGGGTTGACATTTCCAGGACATTCTGGATCGCTTCCAGGTTCACCCTGGGAATTTCCACTGCAGATTAGTAACTCAAGATGAAACCTGAGTTCACCACTTCGAAACTGAAATAAAGATTCAAAGCAGAACTAAAAATGGACAAAACAGAGCCCCGAGCTGTCAAAATATCTGCAAAAAAGGTATGCCATCCAACGAAATCCATGAGGACATGATACAAACACTTGCTGGTGACCCCCCTTCCTATGAAACCGTGAAGAAGTGGGCTGCAGAATTCAAGCGGGGCAGAGACAGCACAGAAGATGACTCTCGGTCTGGTCGTCGAAAAACCTCAACCACTCATGAACAATTTGGTGCCATTCACCCTATGGTTTTGAATGACAGTCGTCTTACTGTCCAGAAGATAGCTAAGTCCATCGGCATTATTTCTGCTTCGCACTATACCGTTTTACCTGAGATATCGGCGATGAGCGAGCTGTCTGCAAAATGGGTTCCAATAATGCTGACATCAGAGCAGATGCTGAAAGGGTTGCAGGACAAAAACGCCAACTTCTTCTGTAACTGGATTGCAATGCTTAAGCATCGTTGAACCAAGTGCCTTGATGTCAAGGGGTTGTATACTGAAAATAGTGAAAAAAAGTCTTGCTTTTCCAACTCAATCCGCGTAAGGCTTAGATCTTTTTGAACGACACTCGTAAATAATAATTAATTAAATATACAAATAAAAAGCAGAATCGCCAATCGAGATGTGTGTGCATTATATAAAGTATGGGCGAATGGCAGACTTGCCTAGAGAAGCCATATTCCTGTCAAAGTCGTCGGTTTAACAACTGCAAAACATCTCATGTGATATAACTTTAATTTTAATTACCAAAGATTTATAATATTTATTTGAAAGCTAAAACCATCGAATTTAACTGCTATCCTCCCTTGGCAGTCGACTGACAACTGATGTTTAGTCAACGAAATATTCATTATTTTCGAAACGGAATCGCTCTAAGTAATATTCCGTCTCCTGAGATCAGAGAATTCATTTTTACTGTAACATTGTTAACGTCTTCGAAACTTTTAAGTTTATTTTCTCCTTAAAGAGACATGACAAGAATGTTGTGTGAGAAACGCACTGAATTTAAGCGATGTTTACTTTAGGAAAAAAATAAGGGAAATAGAAAAAAACAACGCCAAAGAGTGGAAGACGGATTGAATAAAACATAATTGATGATGAGATACAAAATGAGGATTGAAAAAAAAAATAATTGATGATGAGATACAAAATGAGATTGCAAATACTGTTTAAGGTGAAAATGCATAGGTAATAGATTTTACTATGAAAATGCATTGGAAAACGTTTTTACTATGAAAATGCATTGGACAATGATTTTTACTATGAAAAGGCATTGGAAATGATTTTTACTATGAAAATGCATTAGCCAATGATTTTTACTATGAAAATGCAATGGAAATGATTTTATTATGAAAATGCATTAGACAATGATTTTTACTATGAAAATGCATAGGAAATGATTTCACTATGAAAATTCATTAGACAATGATTTTTACTATGAAAATGCATAGAAAATGATTTTACTATGAAAATGTATTAGACAATGATTTTTACTATGAAAATGCATAGGAAATGATTTTACTATGAAAATGCCGTGGAAATGATTTACTATGAAAATGCATTAAACAATGATTTTTACTATGAAAATGCATTGGAAAACGTTTTTACTATGAAAATGCATTGGCCAATGATTTTTGCTATGAAAAGTCATTAGACAATGATTTTTACTATATATATTCAGAGTGTCCATAAAGTACGTGTTCACTTTAAAAAAATTATAACTTTATTTGTATTTGATTCTCGGTACTGTTGGGGAGTCCCAAAAATAGGACGAAACGTCTGTCCAGTAGAATTAAGTCAGTTGTGTGCCATGCATAATACACGCTTAGGCGATCATGTATTTTTCGATAGATGACTGAGGAGGCAGATTTTTCCCGCAGCAGGTTGCCATTTCCTTCTGCGGTAGATCAAGGTTATAGAACCCGGGCTGTCTTGCTATTTACCCATAGCTGGTGGGGAGAAGAAGAGGATTTATACTTCTCCCAATGTTATTAGAATGTAAGTGAATGTAATGGATTCGACTGGAATTCGATCTCGGTTCTCCGATTCCTCAATATGTAGAAACTACCGGGGCCACAAAATGAGGGATCAATTTACATACTGATTATAATATAGAACTGATTCCCTAGTTTATATCCACAGCATAATTTCTCGTTTGTTTATCAAATTCTGATTAAGTATGAAAACCGCCTTTTCTCCCCTGACAGTTATGGGTTAATTATTAAGACTTTTATCACCCAGTCAGTTATGTGCCGTGCGTGATATACGCTTAGGCGATCATGTATCTTTCGATACATGACTGACGAGGCAGATTTTTCCCGCAGTAGGTTGTCATTTCTTTCTGCGGTAGATCAAGCCTATAGAACCCGGGCTGTCCTGCTATTTACCCATAGCTGGGGGGAGAGAAGAGGATTCATACATTTCGCAAGGGTATTAGCACGTAAGTGAATGTAATGGATTCGACTGGAATTCGATCTCGGTTCTCCGATTCCGAGCCGCTCCTCTATATTGTGTCTAGTTTCTGATCGTCATCGAGGCCCGCTGGCCCAATGGTATGATGCTTGCGTCGTATCGTAACCGTCCAAGTTCGATTTTCTGTAGCGGATGCGCACTGTTGACGAGTCCCCAAAATAGGACGAAACGTCCTTCCAGTGCTTTTGCGCATTCTTTTGTGGTTTCTAGTTCTAGACAGGATGAATTATTATGAAAATTATTCAAATTCTCCAAATTTCTATTCAGTTATATAAATTGATGCTAGATCCATCTTCCAATGCTCTGGATTGAGCGGCTCGATGAAGGAAGTCGTTGTCAGTTGGGCCTGGCCTGTGGGTTATGTAGAAAGGATGAATTATTATGAAAATTATTCAAATTCTCCAAATTTCTATTCAGTTATATAAACTGATGCTAGATCCATCTTCCAATGCTCTGGATTGAGCGGCTCGATGAAGGAAGTCGTTGTCAATTTCTTATTTTTGCAATCATCGAAATTACGTCGCTTAGTGTCCTTCATAATTAATTATATTTTGATAACGTCGAGAGATTTTCGAATATATTTTCGAATATTCTCAAATTTAAATTGGAACGCATGAAGATATTTCTTCTCAGTGATTTGAGGTATTTTCTCAATAGAGTTCTACATTTGCCCTCGTAAAGTTCCTCAAGATAGGAAGCGCGTTGTAAAAATGAATTTTTCGTCTTATGATTCCTTTTATATTTTTTTAGATTTTTCAAGTTTAAATATCTACCTTCACATGCTAGGGTCTGTCACAAGATCCCAGTTAGCCAGTTGTCTGAAATACTTCTGTTTTCTTGGCACGTCCCCATATTTCAAGAAACACCTCAGACATCGAAAACTTGTCCAGAAAACAATGCTTTCAGTTCAGGGCAGATGGGATTGGAACAACCCCCAGAAACTGATTTTGGGTTGATATTGGCCTCGGGTCAGATAAAGCGGCCTGCGTGCTCGATTATTTTACATTTTTTTTATTTTTTTTTTATTTTTATTGTTTTTTAATATTCACCCAATTTAAGGCTCGAAAGCCACTCAAGGTAAACAGTTACTAAGTGCGGTGTGAGAATTATGGAATTATAGGTAATGATTGCCCCCATGAATTCAAGATTGTAGTTACGTGACATCTGTCCTCCTTTACGGGAGCGAATGTTGGACGGTCTCCTCAAAGATGAAGAGACTCGGATTGACGGAGATGTGGTTCTACAGAAGGATGCCGAGGATATCATGGACAGAGCGTGTGAGCAACGATGCGGTCTTGGAGAGGATTCAAACAAGGAGGAGGATTATACTTAACATCAGGAAGATGCCACTGATGTTTCTGGAACATGAAATGAGGAAAAAGGGCCTGGAGAAACTGATACTCGCAGGTCGAATGGAGGGAAAGAGAGACAAGAGAAAGCAACGCATGATATAACTGGATGACAGAACGAGGTCTGCGGGGTGGCAGAGGGACGAAACTTATTGAGAGCTACAAGGGAAAGGGAGAAGTGGAGAGCCATGATCCTGAAAGAACACAGCACATAAAAACAAAGAATGTTCAAAGAAGTGTTGATGCTTACCTAAAATCTAAAACGCAGTTTTGAGGAAAAACACTAAGTGGAACTTCCTCCTTACAATTGGAATATGTGGTAAATGAGAATGATTGGAAGTGGCGGACGAGGCATGGCGCGTGTTTGATGTAAAGGTCTGAATTGCTGAAAGTAAAAAAAAAATGGAGCTCGTCTGAGTATTTGCTATGGGAACAGCAATTGATTATCGACAGACTTGCGATGTTGCAACTAAGGGAAAGAGTGTGGGTTATGATTAGTTTGGCACAAGGCCAAAAATGTGTGGCACTCAGTGAGGATCGAACTCACCACTCAGTAATAATTATCAAATATTCGCTAACCATTAACCGACGTCGCAACACTTGAATCTAATTGTTTTCAAGATGACAAAAACAGTTGCTCTGCAGCAAGCGTCTCTTACTATTTAACTTTCTGTTGAATAAACCAAAGAGCCGTATGCGTCAGTTCTTGTTGCTTCTCTTTATTTGAGTTGAATGTTTACTCGTCAGAGTCTGCCGGTGATAAAATAAACAGCGCCATCGTGTGACTATCAAGAATAAAACTTCTCCGCAAATACAACAGGTCAAACCTTCATATTGGTCGACGGAATCGCAGAACGAACAAAGAAGCCTCATTCCGGTAACCATATTTATCTCATATATTTTTTTAATGCAGAAATCTCCTGCTATGATGAGTTATCTGCGATATGTTTCTGTTGTTGGTCAATGAAGCGAAAAGCTGCAAAAATCATTCGACACAAACAAATGAAGACAGAGGCATTGAGGCGGGAAAAAATGAAAATAGTAAGGCGGTGTGTGTGTGCTGCAACCATTCCGGTCCATTCGTGTCCTACGGCTGAAATTCTTTCGTCTATCATATAGCGACTAATGGAATAATGGAAATGGTAGAAGAAAGTAAGAGAGAAAGAAAGAAAGAAAGAAAGAAAGAAAGAGAGGAATTAAGTAAGTAAAAAGAACTGAATAGTGAAATAAGGTAAAAGAAAGAAAGAATGGAGATAAAAAATAATAGATAGTAAGAAACAAATAAAGGATTCTAGAAGAAAGAAAGAAAGAAAGAAAGAAAGAAAGAGAGAAGGGCAAATAGAAATGAATAAAGAAAGAAAGAACGAAAGAAAGAATGAAAAAGAAACCTAGGATATGAGAGAACGATAAAAAGCAATAGTGGAAATAAGAAAATGATAAAAGAATCAAATGAAAGTTTCAAGAAAGAAAGAAAGAAAGAAAGAAAGAAAGAAAGAAAGAGAGAGAGAGAGAGAAGGGCAAACAGAAATGAATAAAGAAAGAAAGAACGAAAGAATGAAAAAGAAATATAAGATATGAGAGAACGATAAAAAGCAAAAGTGGAAATACGAAAAAGATAAAAGAATCAAATGAAAGTTTCAAGAAAGAAAGAAAGAAAGAAAGAAAGAAAGAAGGGCAAACAGAAATGAATAAAGAAAGAAAGAACGAAAGAAAGAATGAAAAAGAAACCTAGGATATGAGAGAACGATAAAAAGCGAAAGTGGAAATAAGAAAAAGATAAAAGAATCAAATGAAAGTTTCAAGAAAGAAAGAAAGAAAGAAAGAGAGAGAGAGAAGGGCAAACAGAAATGAATAAAGAAAGAAAGAACGAAAGAAAGAATGAAAAAGAAACCTAGGATATGAGAGAACGATAAAAACAAAAGTGGAAATAAGAAAAAGATAAAACAATCAAATGAAAGTTTCAAGAAAGAAAGAAAGAAAGAAAGAAAGAAAGAAGGGCAAACAGAAATGAATAAAGAAAGAAAGAACGAAAGAAAGAATGAAAAAGAAACCTAAGATATGAGAGAACGATAAAAAGCGAAAGTGGAAATAAGAAAAAGATAAAAGAATCAAATGAAAGTTTCAAGAAAGAAAGAAAGAAAGAAAGAGAGAGAGAGAAGGGCAAACAGAAATGAATAAAGAAAGAAAGAACGAAAGAAAGAATGAAAAAGAAACCTAGGATATGAGAGAACGATAAAAACAAAAGTGGAAATAAGAAAAAGATAAAACAATCAAATGAAAGTTTCAAGAAAGAAAGAAAGAAAGAAAGAAAGAAAGAAGGGCAAACAGAAATGAATAAAGAAAGAAAGAACGAAAGAAAGAATGAAAAAGAAACCTAAGATAAGAGAGAACGATAAAAAGCGAAAGTGGAAATAAGAAAAAGATAAAAGAATCAAATGAAAGTTTCAAGAAAGAAAGAAAGAAAGAGAGAGAGAGAGAG
>OZ038509.1:13538402-13565902 GCA_964036315.1 Acanthosepion esculentum | reverse complement strand
GATAAAAAGCGAAAGTGGAAATAAGAAAAAGATAAAAGAATCAAATGAAAGTTTCAAGAAAGAAAGAAAGAAAGAAAGAAAGAAAGAAAGAGAGAGAGAAGGGCAAACAGAAATGAATAAATAAAGAAAGAACGAAAGAAAGAATGAAAAAGAAACCTAGGATATGAGAGAACGATAAAAAGCGAAAGTGGAAATAAGAAAAAGATAAAAGAATCAAATGAAAGTTTCAAGAAAGAAAGAAAGAAAGAGAGAGAGAAGGGCAAACAGAAATGAATAAATAAAGAAAGAACGAAAGAAAGAATGAAAAAGAAACCTAGGATTTGAGAGAACGATAAAAAGCGAAAGTGGAAATAAGAAAAAGATAAAAGAATCAAATGAAAGTTTCAAGAAAGAAAGAAAGAAAGAAAGAGAGAGAGAAGGGCAAACAGAAATGAATAAAGAAAGAAATAACGAAAGAAAGAATGAAAAAGAAACCTAGGATTTGAGAGAACGATAAAAAGCGAAAGTGGAAATAAGAAAAAGATAAAAGAATCAAATGAAAGTTTCAACAAAGAAAGAAAGAAAGAAAGAAAGAAAGTGAGAAGGGCAAACAGAAATGAATAAATAAAGAAAGAACGAAAGAAAGAATGAAAAAGAAACCTAGGATATGAGAGAACGATAAAAAGCGAAAGTGGAAATAAGAAAAAGATAAAAGAATCAAATGAAAGTTTCAAGAAAGAAAGAAAGAAAGAAAGAGAGAGAGAAGGGCAAACAGAAATGAATAAAGAAAGAAAGAACGAAAGAAAGAATGAAAAAGAAACCTAGGATATGAGAGAACGATAAAAAGCGAAAGTGGAAATAAGAAAAAGATAAAAGAATCAAATGAAAGTTTCAAGAAAGAAAGAAAGAAAGAGAGAGAGAAGGGCAAACAGAAATGAATAAAGAAAGAAAGAACGAAAGAAAGAATGAAAAAGAAACCTCGGATATGAGAGAACGATAAAAAGCGAAAGTGGAAATAAGAAAAAGATAAAAGAATCAAATGAAAGTTTCAAGAAAGAAAGAAAGAAAGAAAGAGAGAGAGAAGGGCAAACAGAAATGAATAAAGAAAGAAAGAACGAAAGAAAGAATGAAAAAGAAACCTAGGATATGAGAGAACGATAAAAAGCGAAAGTGGAAATAAGAAAAAGATAAAAGAATCAAATGAAAGTTTCAAGAAAGAAAGAAAGAAAGAAAGAAAGAAAGAAAGAGAGAGAGAAGGGCAAACAGAAATGAATAAATAAAGAAAGAACGAAAGAAAGAATGAAAAAGAAACCTAGGATATGAGAGAACGGTAAAAAGCGAAAGTGGAAATAAGAAAAAGATAAAAGAATCAAATGAAAGTTTCAAGAAAGAAAGAAAGAAAGAGAGAGAGAAGGGCAAACAGAAATGAATAAATAAAGAAAGAACGAAAGAAAGAATGAAAAAGAAACCTAGGATTTGAGAGAACGATAAAAAGCGAAAGTGGAAATAAGAAAAAGATAAAAGAATCAAATGAAAGTTTCAAGAAAGAAAGAAAGAAAGAAAGAGAGAGAGAAGGGCAAACAGAAATGAATAAAGAAAGAAATAACGAAAGAAAGAATGAAAAAGAAACCTAGGATTTGAGAGAACGATAAAAAGCGAAAGTGGAAATAAGAAAAAGATAAAAGAATCAAATGAAAGTTTCAACAAAGAAAGAAAGAAAGAAAGAAAGAAAGTGAGAAGGGCAAACAGAAATGAATAAATAAAGAAAGAACGAAAGAAAGAATGAAAAAGAAACCTAGGATATGAGAGAACGATAAAAAGCGAAAGTGGAAATAAGAAAAAGATAAAAGAATCAAATGAAAGTTTCAAGAAAGAAAGAAAGAAAGAAAGAGAGAGAGAAGGGCAAACAGAAATGAATAAAGAAAGAAAGAACGAAAGAAAGAATGAAAAAGAAACCTAGGATATGAGAGAACGATAAAAAGCGAAAGTGGAAATAAGAAAAAGATAAAAGAATCAAATGAAAGTTTCAAGAAAGAAAGAAAGAAAGAGAGAGAGAAGGGCAAACAGAAATGAATAAAGAAAGAAAGAACGAAAGAAAGAATGAAAAAGAAACCTCGGATATGAGAGAACGATAAAAAGCGAAAGTGGAAATAAGAAAAAGATAAAAGAATCAAATGAAAGTTTCAAGAAAGAAAGAAAGAAAGAAAGAGAGAGAGAAGGGCAAACAGAAATGAATAAAGAAAGAAAGAACGAAAGAAAGAATGAAAAAGAAACCTAGGATTTGAGAGAACGATAAAAAGCGAAAGTGGAAATAAGAAAAAGATAAAAGAATCAAATGAAAGTTTCAAGAAAGAAAGAAAGAAAGAAAGAAAGAAAGTGAGAAGGGCAAACAGAAATGAATAAATAAAGAAAGAACGAAAGAAAGAATGAAAAAGAAACCTAGGATATGAGAGAACGATAAAAAGCGAAAGTGGAAATAAGAAAAAGATAAAAGAATCAAATGAAAGTTTCAAGAAAGAAAGAAAGGAAGAAAGAGAGAGAGAAGGGCAAACAGAAATGAATAAAGAAAGAAAGAACGAAAGAAAGAATGAAAAAGAAACCTAGGATTTGAGAGAACGATAAAAAGCGAAAGTGGAAATAAGAAAAAGATAAAAGAATCAAATGAAAGTTTCAAGAAAGAAAGAAAGAAAGAAAGAAAGAAAGAAAGTGAGAAGGGCAAACAGAAATGAATAAATAAAGAAAGAACGAAAGAAAGAATGAAAAAGAAACCTAGGATATGAGAGAACGATAAAAAGCGAAAGTGGAAATAAGAAAAAGATAAAAGAATCAAATGAAAGTTTCAAGAAAGAAAGAAAGAAAGAAAGAGAGAGAGAAGGGCAAACAGAAATGAATAAAGAAAGAAAGAACGAAAGAAAGAATGAAAAAGAAACCTAGGATTTGAGAGAACGATAAAAAGCGAAAGTGGAAATAAGAAAAAGATAAAAGAATCAAATGAAAGTTTCAAGAAAGAAAGAAAGAAAGAAAGAAAGAAAGTGAGAAGGGCAAACAGAAATGAATAAATAAAGAAAGAACGAAAGAAAGAATGAAAAAGAAACCTAGGATATGAGAGAACGATAAAAAGCGAAAGTGGAAATAAGAAAAAGATAAAAGAATCAAATGAAAGTTTCAAGAAAGAAAGAAAGAAAGAAAGAAAGAGAGAGAGAAGGGCAAACAGAAATGAATAAATAAAGAAAGAACGAAAGAAAGAATGAAAAAGAAACCTAGGATATGAGAGAACGATAAAAAGCGAAAGTGGAAATAAGAAAAAGATAAAAGAATCAAATGAAAGTTTCAAGAAAGAAAGAAAGAAAGAAAGAGAGAGAGAAGGGCAAACAGAAATGAATAAATAAAGAAAGAACGAAAGAAAGAATGAAAAAGAAACCTAGGATATGACAGAACGATAAAAAGCGAAAGTGGAAATAAGAAAAAGATAAAAGAATCAAATGAAAGTTTCAAGAAAGAAAGAAAGAAAGAAAGAGAGAGAGAAGGGCAAACAGAAATGAATAAAGAAAGAAAGAACGAAAGAAAGAATGAAAAAGAAACCTAGGATTTGAGAGAACGATAAAAAACGAAAGTGGAAATAAGAAAAAGATAAAAGAATCAAATGAAAGTTTCAAGAAAGAAAGAAAGAAAGAAAGAGAGAGAGAAGGGCAAACAGAAATGAATAAATAAAGAAAGAACGAAAGAAAGAATGAAAAAGAAACCTAGGATATGAGAGAACGATAAAAAGCGAAAGTGGAAATAAGAAAAAGATAAAAGAATCAAATGAAAGTTTCAAGAAAGAAAGAAAGAAAGAGAGAGAGAGAGAAGGGCAAACAGAAATGAATAAAGAAAGAAAGAACGAAAGAAAGAATGAAAAAGAAACCTAGGATATGACAGAACGATAAAAAGCGAAAGTGGAAATAAGAAAAAGATAAAAGAATCAAATGAAAGTTTCAAGAAAGAAAGAAAGAAAGAAAGAGAGAGAGAAGGGCAAACAGAAATGAATAAAGAAAGAAAGAACGAAAGAAAGAATGAAAAAGAAACCTAGGATTTGAGAGAACGATAAAAAGCGAAAGTGGAAATAAGAAAAAGATAAAAGAATCAAATGAAAGTTTCAAGAAAGAAAGAAAGAAAGAAAGAAAGAAAGTGAGAAGGGCAAACAGAAATGAATAAATAAAGAAAGAACGAAAGAAAGAATGAAAAAGAAACCTAGGATATGAGAGAACGATAAAAAGCGAAAGTGGAAATAAGAAAAAGATAAAAGAATCAAATGAAAGTTTCAAGAAAGAAAGAAAGAAAGAAAGAAAGAAAGAAAGAAAGAAAGAAAGAGAGAGAGAAGGGCAAACAGAAATGAATAAATAAAGAAAGAACGAAAGAAAGAATGAAAAAGAAACCTAGGATATGAGAGAACGATAAAAAGCGAAAGTGGAAATAAGAAAAAGATAAAAGAATCAAATGAAAGTTTCAAGAAAGAAAGAAAGAAAGAAAGAGAGAGAGAAGGGCAAACAGAAATGAATAAATAAAGAAAGAACGAAAGAAAGAATGAAAAAGAAACCTAGGATATGACAGAACGATAAAAAGCGAAAGTGGAAATAAGAAAAAGATAAAAGAATCAAATGAAAGTTTCAAGAAAGAAAGAAAGAAAGAAAGAGAGAGAGAAGGGCAAACAGAAATGAATAAATAAAGAAAGAACGAAAGAAAGAATGAAAAAGAAACCTAGGATTTGAGAGAACGATAAAAAACGAAAGTGGAAATAAGAAAAAGATAAAAGAATCAAATGAAAGTTTCAAGAAAGAAAGAAAGAAAGAAAGAGAGAGAGAAGGGCAAACAGAAATGAATAAATAAAGAAAGAACGAAAGAAAGAAAGAATGAAAAAGAAACCTAGGATATGAGAGAACGATAAAAAGCGAAAGTGGAAATAAGAAAAAGATAAAAGAATCAAATGAAAGTTTCAAGAAAGAAAGAAAGAAAGAGAGAGAGAAGGGCAAACAGAAATGAATAAAGAAAGAAAGAACGAAAGAAAGAATGAAAAAGAAACCTAGGATATGAGAGAACGATAAAAAGCGAAAGTGGAAATAAGAAAAAGATAAAAGAATCAAATGAAAGTTTCAAGAAAGAAAGAAAGAAAGAAAGAGAGAGAGAAGGGCAAACAGAAATGAATAAAGAAAGAAAGAACGAAAGAAAGAATGAAAAAGAAACCTAGGATTTGAGAGAACGATAAAAAGCGAAAGTGGAAATAAGAAAAAGATAAAAGAATCAAATGAAAGTTTCAAGAAAGAAAGAAAGAAAGAAAGAAAGAAAGTGAGAAGGGCAAACAGAAATGAATAAATAAAGAAAGAACGAAAGAAAGAATGAAAAAGAAACCTAGGATATGAGAGAACGATAAAAAGCGAAAGTGGAAATAAGAAAAAGATAAAAGAATCAAATGAAAGTTTCAAGAAAGAAAGAAAGAAAGAAAGAAAGAAAGAAAGAAAGAAAGAAAGAGAGAGAGAAGGGCAAACAGAAATGAATAAATAAAGAAAGAACGAAAGAAAGAATGAAAAAGAAACCTAGGATATGAGAGAACGATAAAAAGCGAAAGTGGAAATAAGAAAAAGATAAAAGAATCAAATGAAAGTTTCAAGAAAGAAAGAAAGAAAGAAAGAGAGAGAGAAGGGCAAACAGAAATGAATAAAGAAAGAAAGAACGAAAGAAAGAATGAAAAAGAAACCTAGGATATGAGAGAACGATAAAAAGCGAAAGTGGAAATAAGAAAAAGATAAAAGAATCAAATGAAAGTTTCAAGAAAGAAAGAAAGAAAGAAAGAGAGAGAGAAGGGCAAACAGAAATGAATAAAGAAAGAAAGAACGAAAGAAAGAATGAAAAAGAAACCTAGGATATGAGAGAACGATAAAAAGCGAAAGTGGAAATAAGAAAAAGATAAAAGAATCAAATGAAAGTTTCAAGAAAGAAAGAAAGAAAGAAAGAGAGAGAGAAGGGCAAACAGAAATGAATAAAGAAAGAAAGAACGAAAGAAAGAATGAAAAAGAAACCTAGGATATGAGAGAACGATAAAAAGGGAAAGTGGAAATAAGAAAAAGATAAAAGAATCAAATGAAAGTTTCAAGAAAGAAAGAAACAAAGAAAGAGAGAGAGAGAGAAGGGCAAACAGAAATGAATAAAGAAAGAAAGAACGAAAGAAAGAATGAAAAAGAAACCTAGGATATGAGAGAACGATAAAAAGCGAAAGTGGAAATAAGAAAAAGATAAAAGAATCAAATGAAAGTTTCAAGAAAGAAAGAAAGAAAGAAAGAAAGAAAGAAAGAAAGAAAGAGAGAGAGAAGGGCAAACAGAAATGAATAAATAAAGAAAGAACGAAAGAAAGAATGAAAAAGAAACCTAGGATATGAGAGAACGATAAAAAGCGAAAGTGGAAATAAGAAAAAGATAAAAGAATCAAATGAAAGTTTCAAGAAAGAAAGAAAGAAAGAGAGAGAGAAGGGCAAACAGAAATGAATAAAGAAAGAAAGAACGAAAGAAAGAATGAAAAAGAAACCTAGGATATGAGAGAACGATAAAAAGCGAAAGTGGAAATAAGAAAAAGATAAAAGAATCAAATGAAAGTTTCAAGAAAGAAAGAAAGAAAGAAAGAAAGAGAGAAAGAAGGGCAAACAGAAATGAATAAATAAAGAAAGAACGAAAGAAAGAATGAAAAAGAAACCTAGGATTTGAGAGAACGATAAAAAGCGAAAGTGGAAATAAGAAAAAGATAAAAGAATCAAATGAAAGTTTCAAGAAAGAAAGAAAGAAAGAAAGAGAGAGAGAAGGGCAAACAGAAATGAATAAATAAAGAAAGAACGAAAGAAAGAATGAAAAAGAAACCTAGGATATGAGAGAACGATAAAAAGCGAAAGTGGAAATAAGAAAAAGATAAAAGAATCAAATGAAAGTTTCAAGAAAGAAAGAAAGAAAGAGAGAGAGAAGGGCAAACAGAAATGAATAAAGAAAGAAAGAACGAAAGAAAGAATGAAAAAGAAACCTAGGATATGAGAGAACGATAAAAAGCGAAAGTGGAAATAAGAAAAAGATAAAAGAATCAAATGAACGTTTCAAGAAAGAAAGAAAGAAATTAAGAAAGAAAGAAAGAAACAAACAAATATTGGCTGTAAGAATAAAATACATAATAAGAAACAAATAAAGGATTATAGAAGAAAGAAAGAAAGAAGAGTAAAAAGAAAGAAAGAAAGAAAGTAAAAAGACGGAAATTAAGTACAATGAAGTGAATAATGAAACAAATTAAATGAAAGAAAGAAAGAACGAAATATTGGCTGTAAGAAAATAATAGATAATGAGAAACAAATAAAGGATTCTAGAAGAAAGAAAGAAACAAAGAAAGAAAGAAAGAAAGGAAAACTGAAAGAAAGAATGAAAGAAAGAAGATCAAAAAGAAGAAAGAAAGAAAGATAGTAAGTAAGTAAGCATAAAGAACTGAATAAAGAAATAATGCAAAAGGAAAAAGAAGTCAAGAAATATTGTAAGAAAATAATAGATAATAAAAAACAAATAGAGGATTCTAGAAGAAGAAAGAAAGGCAAACTGAAAGAAAGAAAGAAAGAAAGAGAGAAAAAGAATAAAAGACTGAAATAAAGAAATATAGAGTAAAGGAAAAAAGATAGAAAGATTAAAAAAAATGGAAACAAAGCTGAAAATAAACAAGCGAATGAAAACGGAGAGGAGCAAATAATAAGATGCCTTAAAATAAAAGAAAGAAAGAAAGACAAAGAAATAAAGAAAGAAAGAAATCGAGGATAAAAGATAATGATGAAAGGAAAAATAAATGAAGAACCATAGGATGAAGAAAATAAAGATAAAAAAAAGACTGAATACTTTGCCACGGCATTGGATTTGTGAGGCTGAGCATAGGTGAGAAATGGAAGTCAACTCGTAATGAGTTTGTTCTGGAGAAGCTAACAATTTATTCAACTGGTACCACGACAATTTGGCAAAATGAAAGCAAGAATCAATGGAAAAATTGTAATTAACAGAAAAGGTATAAATAATAAATCAGCATGACTTAATACAACAGATTTGGAGTGGTGGAGCCGTTAGCAGGTAAAACTTGCCATACCTTTATTTCGATTCGGACGAATGTCTTCATGCTTGTTGTTTTAATTACAGTGTTTCAGCCATGTCGTTCACTGTTGTCTTATGGGTGTCTATCGATCCGTGTAATCTTTAGCTCACTTTGTTTGCATTGACTCTATGTCATGTACTACCCAGCCCAAGGATTGAACACGCTTACTATGCCCCAAAATTCCCGAGCCGACACTTTAATCCACTCGGCTGTACTAACCATGAACCTAGAAAATTGAAACCTTAACACTAGAACACTAACCATGGGTACCCAGTGCAAATTTTCTTATTTTTAATTACAATTTTCAGTACCTGATTTTCTTACCTGAATGATATGTTTTTCAGTTCCTATTAATGTTAACTCAAAGTACAAAGTTTGAAGTGTGTGCATGTAAAATATTTCAAATAAAGATTTATATTTAGTATTTTTTTTGATATTTTCAAAATCGGGTATGATATTCCTGTTGTGGATTCCAGGATGAAATCCGGTATCAAATAATAACAAACGCCAAGAATGAATATAGGAAATAAATGTATTAACGTAATAATACAATCTAGTAATACAGGTTAGTAGTTCCAGGAATGCGGGTTAGTAGGAAAATATATATATAGTCTTTGGTATCGACGTATTGCTGCATGACTTCTTACTGAGTCTACGGGCTTCGTTACTGTCACTCTTACCGTTACGTTATTCTACCGACCGACTCTACGTTCTCTACTACCACTGTCCGACTTGACTCCACTACTGTTACTTGACTGTCGGGTATCCACTAGCAGTAGTATATGTATACCCTGGGTGAGTCCATTTGTGTAAAAAGGGGAGACCCCTGAACAATACCCATGGTTAGTAGTGGTGTAACTTTAATTGATAGTTAGTGTTCTAGGGTTAAGCGCCTATTACTTTTGACCTCATTCCACATATTTTTTTTGTAAAAATAATTTCATTATTTTTTTCTTTTTGTCCACGTGCTCAACCATGCTATTCTCAGAATCAGTCTCTAGAACTACATCTCTGTCCCATAAAATTCGTTCATCTTTAAGAAATTGTCCAACGGTCAGAAAGGAGGAATGTTTTGACGTAGCAGTTGAATATATTTTTTTCTCTGTTGCTAATGGAATTTTCCAATGTCTTAGCACGTCGATTAGTTTTTAGAAGGCATATTTCGCTTTTTCAATGCGCCGTGGATCTTTTATCAGTATTAGAAAGCAGTTCAGATTACTTTTCTTTATTCCTAGAAACGCTTTCCAGTTTCTTGATATGTTGCTTAGTTTATGAAAGTCATCTTTTCAGCTATTCCTAATTGCTTTCGAATTTGTGTGTCATGTATTTAGACGCCTATTACAACACAATTTTAGGTTGTCAGGTTTTTGTAGCTACCTAATTCTGACATCCCTAATATCATGGACTGTCACTTTTCCTGGCGGTCATACATTTTGTCTTATTACAATCAATGGCTAATCTTTCCTTCTTCCTTTCCTATATATTCTTGTATACGAGGTATTTCGGTTTTCTACCTGAATCTGTAATCGACAAAGTCTCAGCTGCATATTTCTATATTGTTAAAATCATGTCTGGCAATAATAAATCCTGTTAGGACTCGGTAAATATGTTAAATAAATCCGTTGAGAAAACAATATATAGTTAGATATAAAAATAATATTTTTTGTTTATTTAACGATTAACGACTCTTTTTAAAGTATTTAAAATAGAAAACTCTTATATATATAAATAACACTGAATAAAAAATTAAAAAAAATAAAATAGCCACAACATTGCATTAGGATCCACAATTATTTCCACTCAATAGCCCAGAGAATAATTGAAACTTACCCATTACCGCTCGCCCAATAACTGTAACAATAATATTTTAATAATACAGTAGATATATCCATAATACATCGCTGGTCACGATATATAAATAGTCGAGTCAAAACGCAAGTCTCATGACCGAACGATTACGTTTAACCCTAGAACACTAACCATGGGTATATAGTACTCAGCGCATATTTTCTTATTTTTAATTACAATTTTCAGTACCTGATTTTCTTACCTAAAAAGGCACAAATAATAAATCAGCATGACTTAATACAACAGATTTGGAGTGATGGAGCCGTTAGCAGGTAAAACTTGCCATACCTTTATTTCGATTCGGACGAATGTCTTCATGCTTGTTACTCAGCCTCACAAATCCAATGACGTAGAAAATTGTTCAGTTTTTTTTATCTTTATTTTCTTCATCCTAAACTTTGTACTTTGAGTTAACATTAATAGGAACTGAAAAACATATTTAGGTAAGAAAATCAGGTACTGAAAATTGTAATTAAAAATAAGAAAATTTGCACTGGGTACTATATACCCATGGTTAGTGTTCTAGGGTTAAGGTTTCAATTTTCTAGGTTGTTCCAGCCGAGTGGATTAAAGTGCCGGTTCGGGAATTTGGGGGCATAGTAAGCGTGTTCAATCCTTGGGCTGGGTAGTACATGACATAGAGTTAATGCAAACAAAGTGAGCTAAAGATTACACGGATCGAAAGACACCCGTAAGAGACATGACTGAAACACTGTAATAAAAACAACAAGCATGAAGACATTCGTCCGAATCGAAATAAAGGTATGGCAAGGTTTACCTGCTAACGGCTCCATCACTCCAAATCTGTTGTATCAAGTCATGCTGATATTTTATTTATACCTTTTCTGTTAATTACACAATTTTTCCACTGATTCTTGCTTTCATTTTGCCAAATTGTCGTGGTACCAGTTGAATAAATTGTTAGCTTCTCCAGAACAAACTCATTACGAGTTGACTTCCATTTCTCACCTATGCTCAGCCTCACAAATCCAATGCCGTAGTAAAGTATTCAGTCTTTTTTATCTTTATTTTCTTCATCCTATGGTTCTTCATTTATTTTTCCCTTTCATCATTAACTTTTATCCTAGATTTCTTTCTTTCTTTATATTTTCTTTCTTTCTTTCTTTCTTTCTTTTATTTTCAGGCATCTTGTGATTTGGCACTCTCTGTTTTTCAGTTCCTATTAATGTTAACTCAAAGTACAAAGTTTGAAGTGCCTGCATGTAAAATATTTCAAATAAAGTTTTATATTTAATATTTCTTTTTGATATTTTCAAAATCGGGTATGATATACTCATGGTTAGTAGGGGTGCAACTTTAATTGATAGTGTTCTAGGATTAATCATAATCTCCTGAGTGTTGAACTCAATGTCGAATTTTATATTTACATATGCTCTATCAATGATATCGAATACTTTAACTATATATATATATATATATATATATATATATATATATATATATATATATATATATATATATATATATACATGAGATAACGATATAAATTTTATATATCAAAAACAGTAATAGGGAAATTGTGAAACAAAACGAAAAGAGTTTACCATATAATGAAGGCAAAAGGAAAACTTATCTAACTAGTAATCCAGATACAAACCTTTTTCGCAGCTCATCGCTGTGACTAGACATCAGATTGCTTCAAGCCGGGATCGAAACTCGACAGATATCAGTCGGAGTTTCTATAGGCTCACAGCAGAGAAAGAGAAATTCTAACGTATTATAAAAACAATGTCTACAAACGCCAGCAGCCAGAGCGCTCAATTCATTAATAAAGAGCGGCGCGTTAATGGCATCGGCGGCTACTGTTTTGGAATTGCCTTTTTCTCAATAATTCTCAATTGAAATGACGAGAGCGTAACATATATTGACTTATAGTTTATATATGGTGTTTAATTTTGTTTTCATGGGAATTTTTTATTTGACTATCTTATATCTTCCACGTTATATATATATATATATATATATATATATATATATATATATATATATATATATATATATATATAAAAGTGAACATAGAAGTCAACACTTACAGGCGACAGTCTGTTTCATGCTAGTGCAATCGTCAGACTAGTTGCCTGACGATTGCACTAGCATGAAACAGACTGTCGCCTCTAAGTGTTGACTTCTATGTTCACTTTTATATTTACACACGCTCTATCTCTGATATTGAGCACTTTATCCCATAAATATAGCACACTTTAAGACTATATTTCTTCATGTATATATATATATATATATATATATATATAATGTAAATCTATTTAAACTCGGTGGGGGTAAAAAAAACCTGGATAGCACAATTTTCAAACAAATTGCTATCTGAGGAAAAAAATTGAAAAAAAAAGAAAGAACCAGAAACCTCCGAACAGGCCGAAAGAGATCGTCCATTACGTTAAATTTCTGGTACAAAGAAAGAAAGAAACTGCGAGTAATAAGTTAAAACGAAGAGTGCTCACTACACTAACTAGAGCATAGGTAAAACAAATATATCCTAATAAGCCAGGTACTACCTACTTAGGTTTCACCACATGGGACCATCAGGGTTACTGCTGATTTCCTCTGCCCACACTCCCTCATTTCATGTGAGCCTCAAATTTTTCAAGCCCTTTTTTTCACTTTAACTGTCCTAGTAAGTTCGACTTTTCAAGAATTTCACCTCAATCAAAGTGGGAGTGCCACTAGCACGCAAGGGGTTACAGAGGGTTGAGAACAAGAGGCATGTTTAAGGATGCGGATCAGGATCAAGGCATCAGAAGATGTCGATTGACATTACATTTAAATTTTTGAAAATTATATCTATCAGGGAAGCAAGTAAGAGGAAGGGAGTTCCACTGTCGGGAAGTGCGAGAGAAGAAGCTGTTGGAGTGGAAGAGGCGTTTAACTCTTTCGACGGTGAAAGGGTGGGAACGAGATGTCAACCTAGTAGCACGCTTAAATTCATGCAGATGAGGCACCAATGATAGTAGCTCGTCAGAGCAGTTGCCATGAAAATATTTGTACAAAAAACACAGAGAAGCCACATCAAATCTGTGACAAAGTGATTACTGACCAGATGCCAGATCAAGACCTATCACATTGCATATTCGTCTCTGTATTTTCTCTAGGACCTCAAGATGAAGAGCGAAGGCACCAGAGCATATATAGCAAGAGTATTCAATACAAGGACGAATGGTAGATTTGTAGATTTGAAGGATGGACTCAGCTGGGACTGACTCTCTACTCACATTTTGTCTCAAGTATAAAAATGATCGATGTTTACGTTTTGTCTCAAGTATAAACCGAATCAATGCTTACCATTTGACACAAGTACAAACAAGACCAAAGTGTACCGTTTTACTTGAATATCAACCGAACGAATGTCTATCTTTTGATTTAGGTATAAACTGGTCCAATTTTGACCACTATTCAAATATAGACATGATCAAGTTTTACTTTTCAACTTAAGTAAAAATCGGACCAACGCTTACCTTTTCACTGATTAATATACAAGGTGTATCAAAGATTGTTTTAAAAACTTTGGGGGCGGGTTCCTCACATCAAAACAAGGACAAGAGTCCATATAAACATATGCCTTCAAATCTTAATATTTCAAGACCGGTGGATGTGAAGGGATGGCCCAATTCTCTGGCCACCTCGTTCAACAGGATTTCTTTCTATGGGGTTACGTTAAAGATATCGTGTATCGAACAAAGATACGGGGCATCACTGATGCCACTGGTACCATTAAAGACACTATGCTACAGCGAATATTGCAAGAAATCGAATGTCGTCTTCTTGGTGCAAGTTATGCTGTCCATAGAGAGGTGAATTAAATTAGTTAAGAATATTGCAAAGGGTTGATAAGCCGTAAACAACGAATAGAACAATCAATAAAATACTGCTTAGCTTATCAGTTTTTTTTACATTTATTTACGGTCTTTAGAATATAGTTTGGTTTGGTTTGTTTTGTTTTACGGCCTATCAACCTCAATGGGTCATTTAATGCCGACAACATTTTTTTTTCTCCTGGTAATATTTTTGTTTTGTCAAAAATCCATTTCTGTTAATATATTTTTTCTCAAAAATCTATAGCTGGTAATATTATTTTTTCAAAATCGTGTAGCTGCTAATATTATTATATTTTTTTTTTCAAAAACGTACAGCTGGCAAAATTATTTTTTCAAAAACGTATTATCAGAGGCTTTGCTGTTGGACGCCTTTAGAATATAAATGTATATAAATACTCGTGGTTACAAAATGTGGGATCAGTTTCTATATCGATTGTAATATAGAATTGATCCCCCATTTTATATCATATCATCATAATTTCATCAAATTCGGATAAGGTATGACTCAGCCTATTCTTCTCCCACCTATGCGTTAATTAGTAAGACTTGTATCCTTAAACCATTATTACCTCAAAAACAATAATTTTGTAACAATTTCCAGCTATCTGGCTGTTCATTTGCTTTTGTAATATATTTTTTAAATTGTAAAGACACTTTATAGAAACCCTGTAAAATGGTGCGGTCTCCAAGACAAAGAAAGCGCCAATCGGAATTCGTGCTTTTAAAGCGAACATGACACTGAAATGTAATTTCGTCCAGATACACAACGGGATCATTGATTGGTAGTTCATCACAGAAAGAGACTGCAAAACGCTGACCTCGAAAGATCACAACGGGTTAGTGAATTGGCTTAAACTGACAGTTAATCTATCTGTTTTGTTAAAGTACATTCGAAGATTTGAGAAATGGCTCGCTGCATATTTCATGCTTAAAATGAGTAGCGTGTTTAGAATTCTATCTATCTATCTATCTATCTATCTATCTATCTATCTATCTATCTATCTATCTCCATGCTTATATCTATCTATCTATCTATCTATCTATCTATGTATATGCGTGAATATAACACCGCTCACTGAGCAGTTCTGGATATGACGATAAAAAACATCCGGCAGCAAAAATAATTTTACAAAGCAATTCACCCTGATGATCCCATGTGGTGAAACCTAAGTAGGTAGTAGCTGGCTCATTAGGATTTATTATATATATATATATATATATATATATATATATATATATATATATATATATATATAATGAAATGGACAAAGTCCGACAATTATTTAAAGACATTTTTATGTTTAACATTCTTTTTTTTATAGATACAAGTATTTAAGTAAATGCTCATTTTATAATAAACAGTATTAAATAACATTTACCGGCCTGAATGTCCGAGAAATTTTCATAGAAAATATTCGTCCTCCGACAGGATTCGAACCTGTATCCTATACGGAACCGTCATATAGCCTGACGTGCCTTAACCGTTTCGGCCACTGAGGATCGTTCGGTAGGCAAGGTCGAATTTACTGCTCATAAACTTCAGTCTTCCATGAATGTCTCATGTACATTCATATCTGCTCATGGCGTATCAAATGTAAACAAATGACATCACACATTTTGAAATGGACAAAGTCCGACAATTATTTAAAGACATTTTATGTTTAACATTCTTTTTTTTCTATAGATAAAAGAATTTGAGTAAATGCTCTGTTTATAATAAACAGTATTAAATAACATTTACCGGCTTGAATGTCCGAGAAATTTTCATAGTTTATATGCAGTAAATTAGACAAGAATGTTTTGTTTCGTTTTACTTATTTTTATTTTACAAACATGGTCAGCACATTGTGGCCGTGTTCATAGTTGATGTTATTGAGTGTTTACATGTGGCTATTATACTAGTATTTTCTACAAGTATGTTGTGGATGGAGTTTGGTAGGTAACATACTTGTAGAAAATACAAATGTTACTATCATGTCTAGATATGGCATCAATATTGTTTTGTGGTCTGAACTAACCGTTTTCAGGTTAAAGCAGGGAAGTGAATATTGAAGTCAACACTCAGAGGCGACAGTCTGTTTCATGCTAGATGCAATCGTCAGGCCACCGTGGTCGGACTATTGCGTCTAGCATGAAACAGCCTGTCGCCTCTGAGTGTTGACTTCAATGTTCACTTTTATATATATATAGTTATTATATATAAATATATATATATAGATATGTGTGTGTGTGTGTGTGTGTGTGTGTGTGTGTGTGTGTGGGAGTTAGACAGCTACTCGACCCCGGTGTCTATGGGCAATTTTTACACGAGCCCCACGTAAAATAATCGGCCTTTTGCCACATCCCGCTTGGTGGGAAGGTCTTATGTAAAAAACAGAAATTCTGTTTGCTGGAGCTCTGCTCGTCGACGTCTCTGGGCAGAGAGGAACCCACAGGAGGCTATGTCGAAGGGCAGAATCTCGTCTGGGTTTGTAGTCAAACACGACTCCGTTATAATATATATCTCAGTGCTCCTTTCAATTTTCAAAGCAGCCTAAAATGCCCCCTTCAGCTCTAGTTAATCTCGTCCACGAGGTATTAATAAGGAATGACTATTTAAAAATAAAAGCTAGATATTCATTATAATTGCTTCATTTCATAAGTTTATCTGGAATTTGCATGGACTGATTCGTTTTTACGGCTTATCAACCCTTTCCAGTTTATTTAAAGCCAGAAAATATTTTTAGGTTACAACAATTTTTTGTTGTTGTTGTTTAGGTAATAAAGTTTTAGGGATACAAATCTTACTAATTAACCCATAGGTGGGAGAAAAAGAGGCTGAGTCATAGCTAATCAAAATTTTATAAACAATCAAGAAATTATGATATGATATAAAATGAGGGATCAATTCTATATTACAGTCGATATAGAAACTGATCCCACATTTTGTGGCCACGAGATTTTATATACATTTATATTCTAAAAACTGTAAATAAATCTATAAAAAAACAAAAAACTTATTCGCTAAGCAGTATTTTATTAATTGTTTTATTCGTTTTTTTTACGGCTTATCAACCCTTTGCGGGTTATTTAAAGTGAGAATATATGTTTTTAGGGATACAAGTCTTATTAATTAACCTATAGCTGGGAAAAGAAGAGGCGGAGTCATATAAAGAAAATTTTTGAGATAATAATGGTTTAATGATATGGATAGCGGCTCGCAATGAGGAATCGGAGAGCCGAGTTCGAATTCCAGTCGAATCCATTACATTGATTTACGTGTTAATACACTTGGGAATGGCATGAATCCTCTTCTCCTTCCATCTGGGTAAATGGCAGGACAGACTGGGTTCTCTTTCCTTGGGTGGCATCCTGTCTACAGCAGATAGTAATGACTACCTACTACGGGAAAAATCTGCCTCGTCAGTCATGTATCGAAAGATACATGATCCTCTAAGCGTGTATCAAACGTGACACATAACTGACTGATATAAATCTTACTAATTAACCCATAACTGGCAGGGGAGAAGAGGGGGCTTCATACCTAATTAGAATTTGAGAAAGAAACAAAAAATTATGATGTGGATATAAACTGGGAGATTAATTCTATATTATAATCAATAGATAAATTGATCCCTCATTTTGTGGCTCCGGTAGTTTCTATACATTTATATTCCAGAGAATGTAAATAAATCGAAAAGACATACCTGTCTTGCTAATCAGTATTTCATTGATTGATTGATTCGGTTTCTACGGTTTATCAAACCCTTTACATTTAAAGCCTCAAAATATTTTTAAATTGTAAGAATTTGCGTGGGGCGAGGGTAAAATTATTTAGGGATACTAGTCTTAAAATTAACCTATAGTATGGGAGGGAAGAGATCGATTCATGACTTTCCCTAGGGTATTTGCGCGTAAGTGAATATAACGAACCCGACTGGAATTGAACTCGGCTCTCCGATTAACGATTCCGAGCCATTATCGATTACATCACCCATACATCCAAGCTTACAGAATTGGGATTCCCAAGCAGTTACCTATCTAGGTACTGACCAGGTTCGACCTTGCTTACCTTCGGTGATCGTACGGAAACCGGTGTTTTCAAATTGATGTGACCGTAAGCCGAATATCAAGAACAGTGAGTATCAAATTCCCTCGACCCACACCTTGCTAACCATGACCCCATACAGAATCACCAAGGAAAGGACTTTAATATAACATGTGCTGGAAATTATATAACTTTGAAACAAATTGAAGTGATTTTGCTACCAGAATGTGTTTAATTGATTTTTTTAACGGTTTTTACTACTAAAATGCACTGGAAATAATTTTAATATAAAATGAATTGGAAATGATTTTTACGATGAAAATTCATTGGAAATGTTTTTTACTATGAAAATGCATTGGAAATTATTTTTAATATGAAAATGCATTGGCCAATGATTTTTACTATGAAAATGTATTGGAAATGATTTTTACTTTGAAAATGCATTGGAAATTATTTTTACTATGAAAATGCATTGGAAATGTTTTTTTTTTACTATGAAAATGCATTGGAAATGAGTTTTACTATGAAAATGCATTGGAAATAATTTTAATATAAAAATGAATTGGAAATGATTTTTACTATGAAAATGCATTGGAAATGTTTTTTACTATGAAAATGCATTGGAAATGTTTTTTTTACTATGAAAATTCCTTGGCCAATGATTTTTAATATGAAAATGCATTGGAAATGATTTTTACTATGAAAATGCATCGGAAATTATTTTTTCAGTGAAAGTCCATTGAACATGATTTTACTATGAAAATGCGTTGGAAATAATTTTAATATAAAAATGAATTGGAAATGATTTTTACTATGAAAATACATTGGAAATATTTTCAAGTTGTTTTTGCTGATTTTATAACTTGTCAACATTTGTATGGAGCCGCGGTGAACTAACATCAAACTCAATACTCAGTGTCAACGGTAATCCAAAATCATTTCGTTAACCATTACACTACACTGGACAGAATCCATATCAACTGACTCGAGGTTTCAACTTACTTCTTCTTTCACCAAACCCATCAAGTCCCACAAGACAGGGCAGCGCCACGCAGTTCCCAAATGTCCACTTTGTGTCAAGGGTCAGTTTTGCAACTCAGGCAGCAAAGAAAATCCTACTGAATCTTGATTTTCTAAACAGGCAAGGATGAAATAATCTTTTAAGATTAAAATCATTTAATCTATCTAATTTTGAACAAACACGTTTATGCACGTACCTTAATAACTAAAATAGACAACGAAAACTTGAAAATGTTTAAAGAATAAAGAATACATGAAAGTTTCGTAAATGGAGTTTAAGAAAGATGGCGTCGAAGCATCTTTAGGCGTATTAATACATCTTAAGAGTGAACAGGTTCAGCGAGAAAAAATAACTTCTGTGGGTTAGTGTAGGTTTGGGACTTGGATCTAGCTGACAGTAGATCCATCATGCTTCCAATGTCCATTTAGAATTTGGCTACTCGCCTTATCTAACTTATTCTTTTTTTACCGCTTTTTTCCTCATCTCATTTAACTTAATAGCATTCCCCTACTTTGGCCACGTTAGAAATAAAATTGTGGCAGAGTAAACTGCATGCCTGGAACGAGGATTTGGCTATATAAAAAAATGAGTGCCTAACAACAATAAATAGAAACAAAAATAAAATAGAAAAGAAGTAGGAACGCCTCAGGTTAGGATGCGCGTTCCAAAATGGAATTCTGGGAAGATGAAAGAGTTTTTTTTTTTCTTTCCTTTTTTTTTTCATTCGTTTAAATGCTTATTTATTTATTCGTTGTGGGGAAGAAAGGACAGACTCGCAATCGGCTGCAATGGCGAAATAACAATGTAGCGGAGAAAAGTATCGAAGAAGAACACAATAAAATGGCGGATGATTACGGGTGGTGGGCAAAGTAGAGTGATACAAGGAAGAGGAAATGACGCAGCAAAAACGTACTTCTTATCCAAGAGCATTCTGGGAAAATTATTGGATCGATGAAAGAACTTAAACGAATATTGATTTATTGATCGGCCTTATCCGCTTCTTCAAAATTTTCGCACAACTGTCGCCCTGTTGAGTCGACTGCGTATATTTACATAAGTGTGTGTGAATATTCATAACGTAGAAACATCAAGAATGATTAGCGTTGTAACGGTGAGTCGGCAGGATGGGATGGTGGTAAATCGGTTCTTCGTACGAGAGCGGTAAGTGTTGCTAGGTATGTATGCAAGCCAAAGCCTGATAAAAGTGCGGGGTCACTTCGCGCCCCTGTTTACGAACGTAAATCTTTATTTGATTCTAATTTTTATTGTTTCAGTAATCTAAAAGTAGACAAAATATACAACTTTTACATAATTTACATTATAGATATTTGGATTAATATCTTCATATTGGTTATTCTTATTACTGATGACGACAACAAAGATGAGGATATTAGTCCCAATATTAATGAATGTAAATAATCTTAATTCCTCGTCCTAAAAATTTTAAAAAATGTACATCGTTGATAAGAGTAATTATCATTTGATTAGTCATTCGGCAAGTGTTGGTTGGCATCACGTTTCGGCCGATCTAGTTTACAGCCTTCTTCATGTCTACAACAATAGTTTTTTTTTGTAATTTTAACAAGAATGATTAATTTCTGTCTGAATCACTGGGATTAGAAGTTATTATTATTTATAAGCAGACTATTGTCCTCATCTTTGTTGTTGTTATCATTCGTGCCAAGTTGTGATGGCGTTTTTCCCAATGACTCTGTTGGTGCATCACAACTTGTACGTACCGATTCGATAATTTCTGATTGAATTTCAGGGATGAAGAGTAATCATAATTTACACGATTGAAATACGGACGAATTTTTTTTCATTTTTGTTGTTCTTATCCTCAGGCAAATTTTTATGGTATGTTTTCCGGCCATCGCTATTGCAATCTCATATCGTATTCGTACTGATTCGATAATTTCTGATTGAATTTCAGTGACAAGTAGTTATCAGCATTTGCACTATTTCCAGTGCATTTCTTTGTAAAATCATCCCCAATGCGTTTTCGTAATAAGAATCATTTTCATAGTAAAATCATTTGGTCAGTGTATTTTCATAGTGCAAACACTTTCAATGTATTTCCATAGTACAAATCATTCCAAATGTATTTTCATTGTAAAATCATTTCCAATATATCTTCATAATAAAAATCGTTGGCCAATGTATTTTCATTGTAAAATCATTTCCAATGTATCTTCATAATAAAAATCTTTGGCCAATGTATTTTCATTGTAAAATCATTTCCAATGTATCATTATAATAAAAATCATTGGCCAGTGTATTTTCATTGTAAAATCATTTACAATGTATCTTCATAATAAAAATCTTTGGCCAATGTATTTTCATTGTAAAATGATTTCCAATGTATCTTCATAATAAAGATCGTTGGCCAATGTATTTTCATTGTAAAATCATATCCAGTGTATCTTCATAATAAAAATCTTTGGCCAACGTATTTTCATTGTAAAATCATTTCCAATATATCTTCATAATAAAGATCGTTGGCCAATGTATTTTCATTGTAAAATCATATCCAATGTATCTTCATAATACAAATCATTGGCCAATGTATTCTCATTGTAAAATCATTTCCAATGTATCTTCATAATAAAAATCTTTGGCCAATGTATTTTCATTGTAAAATCATTTCCAATGTATCTTCATAATAAAAATCATTGGCCAATGTATTTTCCTTGTAAAATAATTTCTAATGTATCTTCATAATAAAAATCATTTCTAATGTATCTTCATAATAAAAATCATTGGCCAATGTATTTTCATAGTAAAATAATTTCCAATATATCTTCATAACAAAAATCGTTGGCAATTGTATTTTCATTGTAAAATCATTTCCAAAATAACTTCATGATAAAAATCATTGGCCAATGTATTTTCATTGTAAAATCATTTCCAATGTATCTTCATAATAAAAATCATTGGGCAAGGTATTTTCATTGTAAAATCATTTCCAATTTATCTTCGTAATAAATATCATTGGCCAATTCATTTCCATTGTAAAATCATTTCCAATGTATCTTCATAACAAAAATCATTGGCCAATGTATTTTCATAGTAAAATCATTTCTAATATATCTTCATAACAAGAATCATTGGCCAATGTATTTCCATTGTAAAATCATTTCCAATGTATCTTCATAATAAAAATCATTGGCTAATGTATTTTCATTGTAAAATCATTTCCAATATATCTTCATAATAAAAAACATTGGCCAATGTGTTTTCATAGTAAAATCATTTCCAATGTATCTTCATAATAAAAATCATTGGCCAATGTATTTTCATTGTAAAATCATTTTCAATGTATCTTCATAATAAAAATCATTGGCCAATGTATTTTCATTGTAAAATCATTTCTAATGTATCTTCATAATAAAAATCATTGGCCAATGTATTTTCAAAGTAAAATCATTTCCAATATATCTTCATAACAAAAATTGTTGGCAATTGTATTTTCATTGTAAAATCATTTCCAAAATAACTTCATGATAAAAATCATTGGCCAATGTATTTTCATTGTAAAATCATTTCCAAGGTATCTTCATAATAAAAATCATTGGGCAAGGTATTTTCATTGTAAAATCATTTCCAATGTATCTTCGTAATAAATATCATTGGCCAATGCATTTCCATTGTAAAATCATTTCCAATGTATCTTCATAACAAAAATCATTGGCCAATGTATTTTCATAGTAAAATCATTTCTAATATATCTTCATAACAAAAATCATTGGCCAATGTATTTTCATTGTAAAATCATTTCCAATGTATCTTCATAATAAAAATCATTGGCCAATGTATTTTCATTGTAAAATCATTTCCAATATATCTTCATAATAAAAAACATTGGCCAATGTGTTTTCATAGTAAAATCATTTCCAATGTATCTTCATAATAAAAATCATTGGCCAATGTAATTTCATTGTCAAATCATTTCTAATGTATCTTCATAATAAAAATCAGTGGGCAATGTATTTTCATAGTAAAATCATTTCCAATGTATCTTCATAATAAAAATCATTGGGCAATGTATTTTCATTGTAAAATAATTTCCAATGTATCTTCATAATAAAGATCGTTGGCCAATGTATTTTCATTATAAAATCATATCCAGTGCATCTTCATAATAAAAATCTTTGGCCAATGTATTTTCATTGTAAAATAATTTCCAATATATCTTCATAATAAAGATCGTTGGCCAATGTATTTTCATTGTAAAATCATATCCAATGTATCTTCATAATACAAATCATTGGCCAATGTATTCTCATTGTAAAATCATTTCCAATGTATCTTCATAATAAAAATCATTGGCCAATGTATTTTCATTGTAAAATCATTTCTAATGTATCTTCATAATAAAAATCATTGGCCAATATATTTTCATAGTAAAATCATTTCCAATATATCTTCATAACAAAAATCGTTGGCAATTGTATTTTCATTGTAAAATCATTTCCAAAATAACTTCATGATAAAAATCATTGGCCATTGTATTTTCATTGTAAAATCATTTCCAATGTATCTTCATAATAAAAATCATTGGGCAATGTATTTTCATTGGAAAATCATTTCCAATGTATCTTCGTAATAAATATCATTGGCCAATGCATTTTCATTGTAAAATCATTTCCAATGTATCTTCATAACAAAAATCATTGGCCAATGTATTTTCATAGTAAAATCATTTCTAATAGATCTTCATAACAAAAATCATTGGCCAATGTATTTTCATTGTAAAATCATTTCCAATGTATCTTCATAATAAAAATCATTGGCCAATGTATTTTCATTGTAAAATCATTTCCAATATATCTTCATAATAAAAAACATTGGCCAATGGGTTTTCATAGTAAAATCATTTCCAATGTATCTTCATAATAAAAATCATTGGCCAATGTAATTTCATTGTCAAATCATTTCCAATGTATCTTCATAATAAAAATCATTGGGCAATGTATTTTCATAGTAAAATCATTTCCAATGTATCTTCATAATAAAAATCATTGGGCAATGTATTTTCTTTGTAAAATCATTTCCAATGTATCTTCATAATGAAGATCGTTGGCCAATGTATTTTCATTATAAAATCATATCCAGTGTATCTTCATAATAAAAATCTTTGGCCAATGTATTTTCATTGTAAAATAATTTCCAATATATCTTCATAATAAAGATCGTTGGCCAATGTATTTTCATTGTAAAATCATATCCAATGTATCTTCATAATACAAATCATTGGCCAATGTATTCTCATTGTAAAATCATTTCCAATGTTTCTTCATAATAAAAATCTTTGGCTAATGTATTTTCATTGTAAAATCATTTCCAATGTATCTTCATAATAAAAATCATTGGCCAATGTATTTTCATAGTAAAATCATTTCCAATATATCTTCATAACAAAATCGTTGGCCAATTTATTTTCATTGTAAAATCATTTCCAAAATAACTTCATGATAATAATCATTGGCCAATGTATTTTCATTGTAAAATCATTTCCAATGTATCTTCATAATAAAAATCATTGGGCAAGGTATTTTCATTGTAAAATCATTTCCAATGTATCTTCATAATAAATATCATTGGCCAATGCATTTCCATTGTAAAATCATTTCCAATGTATCCTCATAACAAAAATCATTGGCCAATGTATTTTCATAGTAAAATCATTTCCAATATATCTTCACAACAAAAATCATTGGCCAATGTGTTTCCATAGTAAAATCATTTCCAATATATCTTCATAATAAAAATCATTGGCCAATGTATTTTGATAGTAAAATCATTTCCAATGTATCTTCATAATAAAAATCATTGGGCAATGTATTTTCATTGTAAAATCATTTCCAATATATCTTCATAATAAAGATCGTTGGCCAATGTATTTTCATTGTAAAATCATTTCCAATGTATCTTCATAATAAAAATCATTGGCCAATGTATTTTCATTGTAAAATCATATCTAATGTATCTTCATAATAAAAATCATTGGCCAATGTATTTTCATAGTAAAATCATTTCCAATATATCTTCATAACAAAAATCGTTGGCCAATTTATTTTCATTGTAAAATCATTTCCAAAATAACTTCATGATAAAAATCATTGGGCAATGTATTTTCATAGTAAAATCATTTCCAATATATCTTCATAACAAAAATCATTGGCCAATGTATTTTCATTGTAAAATCATTTCCAATGTATCTTCATAATAAAAATCATTGGGCAATGTATTTTCATAGTAAAATCATTTCCAATATATCTTCATAACAAAAATCATTGGCTAATGTATTTTCATTGTAAAATCATTTCCAATGTATCTTCATAATAAAAATCATTGGGAAATGTATTTTCATAGTAAAATCATTTCCAATATATCTTCATAACAAAAATCATTGGCCAATGTATTTTCATTGTAAAATCATTTCCAATGTATCTTCATAATAAAAATCATTGGGCAATGTATTTTCATAGTAAAATCATTTCCAATATATCTTCATAACAAAAATCATTGGCCAATGTATTTTCATTGTAAAATCATTTCCAATATATCTTCATAACAAAAATCATTGGCCAATGTATTTTCATTGTAAAATCATTTCCAATGTATCTTCATAATAAAAATCATTGCCCAATGCATTTTCATTGTAAAATCATTTCCAATTTATTTTTTATTGTAAAATTTTTTCCAATCATGTTTTGAATGTTGCTTGCTGGATATGGTCTGGTGCCCTTGCTATATATTTAGAGATACTTGATAAAATCCGAAGAAGAATCTGCAATGTTATTAGTCCTGACATGGCATCTCGGTTTCAGTTCCTTTCTCACCGCCGTAACTTAGTTTCCCTGTGTCTTTTCTATAACTATCCTCATGGTAATTTTTCTGATGACCTTTCCCTTAAGTTACCTAGACTTTGCGAATTTAAGCCCAATACTAGATTCCAGTCGAATCCATTACATTCACTTGCGTGCTAATACCCTTGAAATGTTATGAATCTTCATCTAATGCTATCGGTAAATAGCAGGACAGACCGGGTTCTATAGCCTTGAATATCAACTGGTCTACCGCAGAAAGAAATGCCAACCTAGTGCGGGAAAAAATCTGCCTCGTCAGTCATGTATCGAAAGATACATGATCGCCTAAGCGTGTATTACGCATGACACATAACTGACTGACTAGATTGGCGATAACGTCTCGTCTTTTTTTTAATAGTTGAAATGGCTAGATGTTGCCGTAAGTTCTATGCTAATAGTTTCTTCTCTGGCACTTCTCGCTTGTGGAATTCTCTTCCGGCTACTTAGTTCCCAGTCAAGTTTGATCTTCAAAAATGTAAATACAATGTCAATCGTTATCTTCTGAGTTCTTAAATTATTGTCCTCTTCACTTATTCAATTCATTGATACATGACTAATGAGGCATATTTTTCCCGCATTAGGTTACCATTTCTTTCTGCGATAAACCAGTTGCCATCCAAGGCTATAGAACCCGGTGTTTTCTGCTATTTACCCATACCTGGTGGTGGGTAGAAGAGGATTCATCACTTTCCCAAGGGTATTAGCACGTAAGTGAATGTAATGGATTCGACCGGAATTCGAACTCGGCTCTCCGATTTCTCACTACGAACTGCTATACATTACTCCACCATGCCTCAACTTCATTGTGATTTTATTTCTGATATTGTTACACTCAAAGACCCACCCTTGCGTCTTAGTGGCTTTATCGCCTTACGTGGAAGGAAATGATTTTAAAAAAGCTACCCCCTCAGTATTAATGATCGACTAGACAAGCTCACTGACCATTTAGGCGCCCCCACAACACTCAAACCCAGACTGTCGTCGATGGAAATAGCTCATTCAATGAAAGATATATAAATAATTGGATATTCTCGCAATTTTGTTTCTCTGGGTGTGCTTAAGACTTGATTGTCTATTTTGGTTCATTTTGGTTCAAATTTTCCCCATTAAGCGATCGTATTTAACTTGAATAATCATCTGGAAATGAAGAGATAGAAGCAAAATGTGGAAATCTAGAAAGGAAGAAACGAAAATGAAAATCGAAATCAGGAAAGAAAAAGTGAGGGTTTACAGAGAATAAAAGATAGAAAAAAAAAGAAAGAAAGAAAAAGAAAGAAAGGTGAAAGAAGGTAAGTTAAAAAAAAGGATGAAAAAGAAGAGCGAGCAGACAAAAAAAAAGAACGAGCAGACAAGAAAGAAGGAAAGTAAAAAAAAATAAGAAGACAAAACGAGCAAGGAGAAAAAAAAGAGGAAACAAAGGAAGAAAACCTAAAAAGAAAAGACGAAAAGAAAAAATGAAAAAGAAATGCATAGAAAAACGAAAACAAGACGAAAGAAAAGACAGGAAAAAGAATGAAAAATAGAAAGAGAGAGAAAAGAAATAAAGCAAGAAAAAGAAAGAGAAAAGATGATGAAAAGAAAAAGGAAATGCAAAGAAAGAATAATGAAAAAAGAGGATGAAAAGAAAAGGAAAAGAAAATACAAAGAAAGAAAGAAAGAAAAGAAAAAGTCATAAAATATTTTACGAGAGAAAAAGGTGGAATGAAAAACAGGCAAATGAGAAAGGGTCTGTGATAAAAAGAAAGAAATTCAGCGAGAGAAAAACCGA
>OZ038509.1:13493402-13533402 GCA_964036315.1 Acanthosepion esculentum | reverse complement strand
TGCATATCCATTTCTGGATTTTGTCGATAACCTCGAGACGAACAGCGGGGGGCTCCAGACCATATATGACAGCAATATTCCATGCCAGAACGCATGGTTGATTTATAGATTTGAAGGATGGACTCGGATGAGAAAAAACTTTCTGGCACAACACAGAGAACCAACTATGACCTGTTCTGCTAAGCATACTGGTTTGGTTTGGTCTGTTTTATGGCATATCAACCGGAATGTGTTTATTTAATGCCGATAAGATTTTATGGTTGGTAATATGTTTTTTGTCCAAAAATGTATTGCTGGTAATAATTTTTCCAAAAACGTATTGCTGGTATTAAAACCTATTTTTATACTTTTATAGTGTTTTGACCCCTTTTGATAATAGTGACAGTGGTGACAACTATATGCTCACAGCTGGGACTCTGACAGGTGCTACCACCCCGGGTCAGGGTGGACATGGGAACATCAGAAATTAAGAGGTGGTTCCACGCTCCTCAAAACCTCCTGATCAGAGGCCTTGATGTCGGACGTAGTTTATCGTCTTACCCAGGACGCCGGATGTAGTTTTTGTCACACCCAGGACGTGGATGTAGTTTATTGTCACACCCAGGACGCGGATGTAGTTTATCGTCATACCCAGGACGTGGATGTAGTTTATCGTCATACCCAGGACGGTATACAGATTGGAAGGACTTGTCCAAATTATCTTTTTATTCCGTTAATAAGAAGGCAGTTCTATTCAAACAGCCTCTTCTCTAGTTCAGTTGCTTCCCGTAACAGACTCCGAGAGGATGCTTCAATCTTAACCTCTTTAAATCTAAGGCTAACAATCTACATTGAGTGGCTCTTGGGACTTGGATATAGCAACCAATTATAAAAAATATAAAGACTAGAAGAATTTTTTTACATTACAATGGCATCAAGCAACGTTTCTTTTGTAAAAATAACATGTCTGGAGAATTATATGAAAAACTTGGAAAATAAAAAAATAGCAGAAAATAGGTTATTACACACACACACACACGCACACACACACACACACACACACACACACACACACACACACACATATATATATATATATATATATATATATATATATATATATATATATATAACGTGGAAGATATAAGATAATCAAATAAAAAATTCCCATGAAAACAAAATTAAACACCATATATAAACAATAAGTCAATTCGCAACGTAAAAACGTAAAAAGTATTTATTTTCTTTTTAGTCTTTAAACCACTTATTACCAAATGAAGAGAAAACATAATCAGATATAAAATGAAAATCAAAAACAATTTCAGTTGTGTTTTTTTTATATCTAAAACTTTCGCTTGTTTACTTTGCTCTGGTGATCTAAACTTTGATAAATCTATCTTATGACTTAGCGGGTGTACATTTTGGAAAAAAAATCCGCTTCTACGACATTCCAAACAATTTCTCAAGGAAGCCCACCTCTCCCTTTCTCTATGTGCATTGGAACAGTTGGTATGGTGTTTGCTTGACAACCTAACTGTCAGGGTTTCAATTCTCGGTAGTGGATGCGCACTGCTGAAGAGTCGCAAATATAGGACGAAACGGCCGCCCAGTGCTTTCTGTAGAGGTTTCAGACTCGATGAATCACTTAAATATAATTATCAAATTCTCCTAATAATTTCAAATATATATATATACATATATATAAAAGAATATATAATATTAAAATGTAATATTAAAAGAATAGATAGATAGATAGAAATTATTAGTGCTCTCTCTCTCTCTCTATATATATATATTTCCAAGAGGATAGAATCCAGATAGAGCTCAATGTCCAAGACACAGCAAGAATATTTATATATAATAATATTAATGGTCAATATATATATATATATATAACTATATTCTGAACTGGACAAAGTCCGACAATTATTTTAAGATATTTTTATGTCTATACATTCTTTTTATAGATACAAGTATTTAAGTAAATGTTCTGTTTTATAATAAACAGTATTAAACAACATTTACCGGCCTGAATGTCCGAGAAATTTTCATAGAAAATTTTCGTCCTTCGACAGGAATCGAACCTGTATCCTGTACGGAACCGTCATATAGCCGGACGTGCTTTAACCGTTTCGGCCACAGAGGAGCGTTCGGTTAGCAAGGTCGGAGGACGAAAATATCTTAAAATAATTGTCAGACTTTGTCCATTTCATAATATGTGACGTCATTTGTTTACATTTGATACGCCATGAGCAGATATGAATGTACGTGAGGGATTCATGGAAGATTAAATTTTAAAGTCAGTAAAGTCGACCTTGCTGGTAGAAGAACAGTATTCATATATTTTACAAGGGTATTAGCACATATATGTATATATATGCGGTGTAATAGTTAGAACGCTTGTCTCGCACAGAACAATTACGAATGAGTAGGAAGTTTTCGAACCTCACTGGCTGCCCATACTTTCCGCCTTGTGCCATATCTAGCCTACGCTTGGAAAATCACTATATATATATATATATATATATATATATATATATATATATATATGTATATATATATATATATATATATATATATATGTATATATATATGTATATATATATATATATATATATATATATATATATATATATATATATATATATATATATATATATACTCTCAAATTTATATTTATGTCTGTATGAATATATATGAGATGACGCATTCTTTCGAAGATTCTCAAAAATACTGGATTTTTGCTTAACTGACGAAAAACGAAAATATTTTTTAAAAAGTAATTGAATCATTTAATATAATTCCCAATTATTATTTCTTTTATTATATATATTATGATTATTATATTTATTTGATTTTATATATTTATTGTTTATGATTATTTTATTTTGTTTGATGTTATATAATTATTGCTTAATATCATTACATTTATTTGATGTTATATATTTATTGTTTATGATTATTATATTTATTTGATGTTATATATTTTTTCCTTATTATCATTATATTTATTTTATGTTATATATTTTTGTTTATTAATATTATAATTATTTGATGTTATATATTTATTGTTTATTATTATTATATTTATGTGAGGTTATATATTTATTGTTTATGATTATTACATTTATTTGATGTTATATATTTATTGTTTATTATTACTATTTTTATTTGATGTTATATGGTTATTTTTTATTATTATTATATTTATTTGATGTTATATATTTATTGTTCCTTATTATTTTATTTTGTTTGATGTTATATATTTATTGTTTATTGTTATTATTATATTTATTTGATGTTATATATTTATTGTTTATGTTTATTTTATTTTGTTTGACGCTACATATTTATTTTTTATGATTATTATATTTATTTTATGTTATATATTTATTGTTTTTGATTATTATATTTATTCGATGGTATATATTTATTGTTTATGATTATTTTATTTTGTTTGATGTTATATATTTATTGGTTATTATTATTATTGTTATTATTATTTCTTCTAACTCTCCCACAGTTTCGGATTTTGTTTTTGACCAACAATCCTGTCAATTTATTGCTATATGTTTAAGGAATAAGTCAAATACACCACGAGTTTCGGAGGCACAAATTTAGAGTGTCCATGCTGCATTTGAGGGGACTTCACGGAGGTTCACAAATCGAGGTAGCTGTGATCTTGGCATCTCTCAATCCACTATCTGGTGTGTACTAAGAATACGTCTACATCTGAAACCTTACAGACTACGCCTTGTTCAGGAACTTACCAAGACCTTAAAAAATATTACCAGCAATATATTTTTTGAAAAAAGAAATATTACCAGCAACACATTTTTTGAAAAAAATATATTACCAGTACTACATTTTTGGAAAAAAAATTACCAGCAATAAAAATCTTGTCTGCATTAAATAACCCATTGAGGTTGACATGCCGTAAAACAAAAAAAGAAAAAAAATTACCAGCAATAAAAATCTTGTCTGCATTAAATAACCCATTGAGGTTGACATGCCGTAAACCAAACAAAAGAAAAAATATTACCAGCAATAAAAATCTTGTCTGCATTAAATAACCCATTGAGGTTGACATGCCGTAAACCAAACACAAGAAAAAAAATTACCAGCAATAAAAATCTTGTCTGCATTAAATAACCCATTGAGGTTGACATGCCGTAAACCAAACAAAAGAAAAAATATTACCAGCAATAAAAATCTTGTCTGCATTAAATAACCCATTGAGGTGTTGATATGCCGTAAAACAAAACAAAACAATCCAGTATGCGTAGCAGAACAGGTTTAGTTGTAAAGGATTGAACAAGAGAAATTTGATTATCTGTGTCGAACCAGAAAGATTTTCTCGTTTGAGTACATCCTTAAAATCTATAAATCAACCAACCGTCCTTGCATGGAATATATATGTCATATACGGTCTGGTGCCCTCGCTGTACGTCTCGAGGTTCTCGACAAAATCCAGGCGTGCTGAGTAAAACGATAAACTACATCTGACAAAAATGCTTCTGATCAGGAGGTTTTGAGGAGCGTGGAACCACTTCTTAATTGCTGGTGTTCCTTGGTCCACCTTTACCCAGGGTGGAAGTACTTCTTTGGGTCTCAGCAATGGGCGAATTGTTAACCCAAAACTGGGATCAAAACGCTATGAAAATCTACAAAATTTTTAATATCAGCAAATCCTTTTTGTAAAAAATTATTACCAACAATGGAATTTTAAAAGGAAAAAAATATTACCAACAATACATTTTTGAAAATATTAACAGCAATGAAAATCTTGTCGGCATTAAATAACACATTGACATTCATATGCCCTAAAAAAAAACCGAAAATATTATCAGCAATCTTGTCGACATTGAATAACCCATTGACGTTGATATGCCGTAAACCAAACCAAAAAGAAAAATATTAACCGCAATGAAAATCTTGTCGGCATTAAATAACCCATTGAGGGTGATATGCCGTAAAAGAAACCAAAACAAAATATTACCAGCAATAAAAATCTTGTCGGCATTAAATAACCCATTGAGGGTGATATGCCGTAAAAGAAAACCAAAACAAAATATTACCAGCAATAAAAATCTTGTCGACATTAAATAACACATTGACGTTGATGTGCCGTAAAAGAAAACCAAAACAAAATATGACCAGCAATAAAAATCTTGTCGACATTAAATAACACATTGACGTTTATGTGCCGTAAAAGAAAACCAAAACAAAATATTACCAGCAATAAAAATCTTGTCGGCATTAAATAACCCATTGAGGGTGATATGCCGTAAAAGAAACCAAAACAAAATATTACCAGCAATAAAAATCTTGTCGGCATTAAATAATCCATTGAGGGTGATATGCCGTAAAAGAAACCAAAACAAAATATTACCAGCAATAAAAATCTTTTCGGCATTAAATAACCCATTGAGGGTGATATGCCGTAAAAGAAACCAAAACAAAATATTACCAGCAATAAAAATCTTGTCGACATTAAATAACACATTGACGTTGATGTGCCGTAAAAGAAAACCAAAACAAAATATTACCAGCAATAAAAATCTTGTCGGCATTAAATAACCCATTGAGGGTGATATGCCGTAAAAGAAACCAAAACAAAATATTACCAGCAATAAAAATCTTGTCGGCATTAAATAACCCATTGAGGGTGATATGCCGTAAAAGAAACCAAAACAAAATATTAACAGCAATAAAAATCTTGTCGGGATAAAATAACCCATTGAGGGTGATATGCCGTAAAAGAAACCAAAACAAAATATTACCAGCAATAAAAATCTTGTCGGCATTAAATAACCCATTGAGGGTGATATGCCGTAAAAGAAACCAAAACAAAATATTACCAGCAATAAAAATCTTGTCGACATTAAATAACACATTGACGTTGATGTGCCGTAAAAGAAAACCAAAACAAAATATTACCAGCAATAAAAATCTTGTCGGCATTAAATAACCCATTGAGGATATATGCCGTAAAAGAAAACCAAAACAAAATATTACCAGCAATAAAAATCTTGTCGGCATTAAATAACCCATTGAGGGTGATATGCCGTAAAAGAAACCAAAACAAAATATTACCAGCAATAAAAATCTTGTCGACATTAAATAACACATTGACGTTGATGTGCCGTAAAAGGAAACCAAAACAAAATATTACCAGCAATAAAAATCTTGTCGACATTAAATAACACATTGACGTTGATGTGCCGTAAAAGAAAACCAAAACAAAATATTACCAGCAATAAAAATCTTGTCGACATTAAATAACACATTGACGTTGATGTGCCGTAAAAGAAAACCAAAACAAAATATTACCAGCAATAACAATCTTGTCGGCATTAAATAACCCATTGAGGGTGATATGCCGTAAAAGAAACCAAAACAAAATATTACCAGCAATAAAAATCTTGTCGGCATTAAATAACCCATTGAGGGTGATATGCCGTAAAAGAAACCAAAACAAAATATTACCAGCAATAAAAATCTTGTCGGCATTAAATAACCCATTGAGGATATATGCCGTAAAAGAAAACCAAAACAAAATATTACCAGCAATAAAAATCTTGTCGGCATTAAATAACCCATTGAGGGTGATATGCCGTAAAAGAAACCAAAACAAAATATTACCAGCAATAAAAATCTTGTCGACATTAAATAACACATTGACGTTGATGTGCCGTAAAAGAAAACCAAAACAAAATATGACCAGCAATAAAAATCTTGTCGACATTAAATAACACATTGACGTTTATGTGCCGTAAAAGAAAACCAAAACAAAATATTACCAGCAATAAAAATCTTGTCGGCATTAAATAACCCATTGAGGGTGATATGCCGTAAAAGAAACCAAAACAAAATATTACCAGCAATAAAAATCTTGTCGGCATTAAATAACCCATTGAGGGTGATATGCCGTAAAAGAAATCAAAACAAAATATTACCAGCAATAAAAATCTTGTCGGCATTAAATAACCCATTGAGGGTGATATGCCGTAAAAGAAACCAAAACAAAATATGACCTGCAATAAAAATCTTGTCGACATTAAATAACACATTGACGTTGATGTGCCGTAAAAGAAAACCAAAACAAAATATTACCAGCAATAACAATCTTGTCGGCATTAAATAACCCATTGAGGGTGATATGCCGTAAAAGAAACCAAAACAAAATATTACCAGCAATAAAAATCTTGTCGGCATTAAATAACCCATTGAGGGTGATATGCCGTAAAAGAAACCAAAACAAAATATTACCAGCAATAAAAATCTTGTCGGCATTAAATAACCCATTGAGGATATATGCCGTAAAAGAAAACCAAAACAAAATATTACCAGCAATAAAAATCTTGTCGGCATTAAATAACCCATTGAGGGTGATATGCCGTAAAAGAAACCAAAACAAAATATTACCAGCAATAAAAATCTTGTCGACATTAAATAACACATTGACGTTGATGTGCCGTAAAAGGAAACCAAAACAAAATATTACCAGCAATAAAAATCTTGTCGACATTAAATAACACATTGACGTTGATGTGCCGTAAAAGAAAACCAAAACAAAATATGACCAGCAATAAAAATCTTGTCGACATTAAATAACACATTGACGTTTATGTGCCGTAAAAGAAAACCAAAACAAAATATTACCAGCAATAAAAATCTTGTCGGCATTAAATAACCCATTGAGGGTGATATGCCGTAAAAGAAACCAAAACAAAATATTACCAGCAATAAAAATCTTGTCGGCATTAAATAACCCATTGAGGGTGATATGCCGTAAAAGAAATCAAAACAAAATATTACCAGCAATAAAAATCTTGTCGGCATTAAATAACCCATTGAGGGTGATATGCCGTAAAAGAAACCAAAACAAAATATGACCAGCAATAAAAATCTTGTCGACATTAAATAACACATTGACGTTGATGTGCCGTAAAAGAAAACCAAAACAAAATATTACCAGCAATAAAAATCTTGTCGGCATTAAATAACCCATTGAGGGTGATATGCCGTAAAAGAAACCAAAACAAAATATTACCAGCAATAAAAATCTTGTCGACATTAAATAACACATTGACGTTGATGTGCCGTAAAAGGAAACCAAAACAAAATATTACCAGCAATAAAAATCTTGTCGACATTAAATAACACATTGACGTTGATGTGCCGTAAAAGAAAACCAAAACAAAATATGACCAGCAATAAAAATCTTGTCGACATTAAATAACACATTGACGTTTATGTGCCGTAAAAGAAAACCAAAACAAAATATTACCAGCAATAAAAATCTTGTCGGCATTAAATAACCCATTGAGGGTGATATGCCGTAAAAGAAACCAAAACAAAATATTACCAGCAATAAAAATCTTGTCGGCATTAAATAACCCATTGAGGGTGATATGCCGTAAAAGAAATCAAAACAAAATATTACCAGCAATAAAAATCTTGTCGGCATTAAATAACCCATTGAGGGTGATATGCCGTAAAAGAAACCAAAACAAAATATGACCAGCAATAAAAATCTTGTCGACATTAAATAACACATTGACGTTGATGTGCCGTAAAAGAAAAGCAAAACAAAATAGTACCAGCAATAAAAATCTTGTCGGCATTAAATAACCCATTGAGGGTGATATGCCGTAAAAGAAACCAAAACAAAATATTACCAGCAATAAAAATCTTGTCGGCATTAAATAACCCATTGAGGGTGATATGCCGTAAAAGAAACCAAAACAAAATATTAACAGCAATAAAAATCTTGTCGGGATTAAATAACCCATTGAGGGTGATATGCCGTAAAAGAAACCAAAACAAAATATTACCAGCAATAAAAATCTTGTCGGCATTAAATAACCCATTGAGGGTGATATGCCGTAAAAGAAACCAAAACAAAATATTACCAGCAATAAAAATCTTGTCGACATTAAATAACACATTGACGTTGATGTGCCGTAAAAGAAAACCAAAACAAAATATTACCAGCAATAAAAATCTTGTCGGCATTAAATAACCCATCGAGGATATATGCCGTAAAAGAAAACCAAAACAAAATATTACCAGCAATAAAAATCTTGTCGGCATTAAATAACCCATTGAGGGTGATATGCCGTAAAAGAAACCAAAACAAAATATTACCAGCAATAAAAATCTTGTCGACATTAAATAACACATTGACGTTGATGTGCCGTAAAAGGAAACCAAAACAAAATATTACCAGCAATAAAAATCTTGTCGACATTAAATAACACATTGACGTTGATGTGCCGTAAAAGAAAACCAAAACAAAATATGACCAGCAATAAAAATCTTGTCGACATTAAATAACACATTGACGTTAATGTGCCGTAAAAGAAAACCAAAACAAAATATTACCAGCAATAAAAATCTTGTCGACATTAAATAACACATTGACGTTGATGTGCCGTAAAAGAAAACCAAAACAAAATATGACCAGCAATAAAAATCTTGTCGACATTAAATAACACATTGACGTTGATGTGCCGTAAAAGAAAACCAAAACAAAATATTACCAGCAATAACAATCTTGTCGGCATTAAATAACCCATTGAGGGTGATATGCCGTAAAAGAAACCAAAACAAAATATGACCAGCAATAAAAATCTTGTCGACATTAAATAACACATTGACGTTGATGTGCCGTAAAAGAAAACCAAAACAAAATATTACCAGCAATAAAAATCTTGTCGGCATTAAATAACCCATTGAGGGTGATATGCCGTAAAAGAAACCAAAACAAAATATTACCAGCAATAAAAATCTTGTCGACATTAAATAACACATTGACGTTGATGTGCCGTAAAAGAAAACCAAAACAAAATATTACCAGCAATAAAAATCTTGTCGGCATTAAATAATCCATTGAGTGTGATATGCCGCCGTAAAGGAAACCAAAACAAAATATTACCAGCAATAAAAATCTTGTCGGCATTAAATAACCCATTGAGGGTGATATGCCGTAAAAGAAACCAAAACAAAATATTACCAGCAATAAAAATCTTGTCGACATTAAATAACACATTGACGTTGATGTGCCGTAAAAGAAAACCAAAACAAAATATTACCAGCAATAAAAATCTTGTCGGCATTAAATAATCCATTGAGGTTGATATGCCGTAAAAGAAACCAAAACAAAATATGACCAGCAATAAAAATCTTGTCGCCATTAAATAACCCATTGCGGTTGATATGCCGTAAAAGAAACCAAACCAAACTAATACAAATCTGCTTTCATTTACATAGAGAAATTTGTCTGTCTGTCATCATGCTAGACGGCTGGAGAGCAACACACTGCACTTTCTTGGCCCCACGTTTTCAACTGACTTGAAGTGAGACGACTATATCGGATCAATAGCTGCATCTACTGCAAGGAGACTGTTTCGTGCCAGAAAATTTTTTTCATCACAGTTCATCTTGCACATTTACAAATCTACCATTCGTCCGTATATTGGATATTATCGCCATATCTGGTCTGGTTCTTCCAAAGAAGGATCTGCAATGTAATCGATCCTGACCTGGCATCTCGGCTTCAGTCACTTTCTCGCCAATATGGCGCGGTTTCTCTTTATCTTTTCTACAAGTATTTTCATGGTAACTGATGAACTTTTTTCCCTGGTGTCCACACGACGTGATTTTACGCGTGCAATTAGACTGTCATCTAGGACCCTCTTGTTTACTGTTGAAATACCTAAATACAAGCGATACCTCTATTCCAAAAGTTTTTTTCTTGCACTTCCCACCTGTGGAACTCCCTTCCGTTTACTTGCTTCCCTGATGAATAAAATCTTCAAAAATGCAAATGCAATGTCAATCGCCATATTCTATCTTCTTGAATCCCATTCCTCTTTTATGCGTTCCTTAATCCCCCCTATACTCAGTATATTCTCTCGGTTTCATTCCCTGTAACCCTCTGCGTACTACTGGCATTCCCGCTTTGCTGGGGGGGGGAATGATTAAGAAAAAAAACTATATTAATGTCCAAAGGAAAATACATTACCGTATAAATATCAAAAGATATATAAGTTTACGCATACGAAAATTTATGAATGAAGAAAAGACAGGACCACTCAGATGAAAACGCATTACACAGGCGTCAACGAACAACAAACACAGGATGAAGGTTTAAATCAATTTTATACACCCAAATGTTGAATAAAGAGACAATGTAAGATAGCAGACGTAAGATCAACGAGTCACTTATCTGACAATGGATATTATTAGGGGTATTCACGACTCATGAGTTCATATGTTGAAGTGTTCATAACAGCAATCATATAGAAATTCTTTAAAAAGCCTGAATGCAAATCGGTAATTATTCCTTCTATAATAAAAACTGGGAGATTTCTGAATAGTTCTTCTGTTTAATTCCACATCTAGTAATCGAAATAAATCTAAGACTGAGAAGATTTCTTCAGGAATAATAGTTTCTTATTCGGTACACATCTAGTAAGCGAATAAGTCCATAGGCGCATTTCTAATAGGAGCACATTGGAAGTCAATTTATTCGCGACTTGCCGTAGTCGGAAATTTTCTTAAAACTGAAAATATATTTAAAAAATCACACTTGGCGGAGCATGTCACGTGGGCTTGGGTGACGGACTTTCACTTACTCCATTAGCAGGCTAAACTGTCTGGTTCTTAAGCGACCCAGATTCTATCCCGCTATCTCTCAATACAGACAATAATGCAGTGGTTCCCAACTGATTTTGAGCCATGCAACACTTTGATATTTCTAAAATTCTGCCCCCCCACACGGTAATATTTAATTCATGCATATTCAAAATTTTACTACAGTGCACGTGAGGAGGCAAAGTGAATGCTCACACGCGCTGATTGTCCGACAAAGCATGAGCACTTCCAGCGACATGCATCACGACCTCTCCTTACGCGCTGATTGTCCGACAAAACATAGGATCTTCCAGCGATATGCATCACGCCCGCTTTTTACGCGCTTATTGTCCGACAAAACATGAGCTCTTCCGGCGACATGCATCACGCCCTCTCTTTACGCGCTGATTGTCGGACAAAACATGGGCCCTTCCAACGATATGCATCACGCCCTCTCCGATTGTGGGGAGACGGGAAATACCCTGTATGCCAATTACACATGTACGTACATACACACAAAATATTTTTATATAAGCATAGTGCATATATGTATATATTAACCCGCATTAACATTAACACTCTCACTCAGACTCACTAGAAAACAATTCACTGTTAATAACTCATTCTCGAATTGCCCCCTTATTCTGTTGGTATAGTAAGCCGAAGGGTGCACATCCTACGCATGCCCCACCAAAATATTACCATGCCCCACCGTGGTGCCCACTGCCATGCCACTTACATATTAGTAAACCACCCACATTCCGTTCGTATTCCATCGACGAGAATTAAGTTCCACTCAGACGGCTTATTCTCGCGAGCCACTGCCCTATGGAACCGACTCCCAAGAGGAATTTTCCCCGATCACTAGAATCTTAACATATTCAAGTCTAGAGTCAACCATTATCTTCCCCTCCTATCCATATAAACTACCCTTTAACGAAACCCTCTACCTTGAGTGCCTCCAGGCCTTGTACAGCATAAATCTTACTGTATAAAAAATTATGTATACATATCAAATGTACAACTATATAAAATTTAGAAGTCAGAAATATATTAACCGTATAATTATAGTAACCGTATAAGTATTGAAAGGATATTATATAATTTTATGAATAGATATCATGTAAGCATATGAATATCAAATGTCCATTATATACTCGTTATAATAATCAAATATCAGTATCTAATGAATATCCTCCCAGCGTATAGCGATTTTCCAAACGTAGCTTAGATGTGGCACAAGGCCGAAAGTATGGGGCACTACTCAGTCGTAATTGTTTTAGCGGGATTAGCTTGCTAACCATTACACTGCCTCAACGTGCCTAGCGTATAAGTATCAAAAGATATATAACTGTATGTATTCGAAAAGGATTTGATGTTTTCATATGAATAAATAAATAATATATGCACATGTAATTAAAGGAAATATTATAATTGCATTGATATCCAAAGGAAATGATATTACTGTAGAAATCGATGTCGGCTTTGTCTCGTACCTCAAAATCTGATTTCTTTTTCGGTGATCGCTTCCTTTATTATAATGGCGTTGATGATTGAGTCGGCCAATTCTTTCTTGAATGAGTCGATGGCATTGGCTTCATGGTAATGTTGGTTGGGACGTGGTTGATTTTTTTCGAGACTTTCTCGAAGATCGTTTGATTTCTTCCTTTTTTTTCTGGTGACATCGAAGTTTCTGGTTCCGATGGTGATTGATGGAACACCGCCAATAGGTACGCTCTCGGGTTTGGACGCTGGATGTCGAAATGAATGAACGTGTTTTTTCACTCCCCAATGAAAGCGATGTCGTATTTTAAAATGGAAGTCTACATTATTTTTATGATTCTTTTATCCTTTTCTATCATATTATATTCTTATTATAGAATTATGTATTTATTATCTTTATTAAAATACATATTTGCTTTCTTTGTATTTAACATAAGTCGCGGTATACAGCGATTTTTTTATTTCAGACAAAAGTATCATTTAGCAAATTTACTTTATTACGAATATCTATTGTAACCAAGAATTAATACCTTATAAATACAAAAGGGCCTTATGTAACCGTATAAATAGCAAAAGGGTACTATTTGACCATATAAATAAAAATTGGCGTTATGTAACTGTACAAAAACAAGAGTGTTTAGCAATCGTATAAATATCAAAAGAGTGTCATATATCCTTAAAAAATATCAAGAGAGTGGTATATATCCGTATAAATATCAAAAGGGTGTTATGTAACCGTATAAATATCAAAACAGTGTTATGTAACCGTATAAATGCAAAATGGTATTATGTAACAGTATAAATACTAAAGGGTGTTATGTAATCGTATAAATATCAAATGGATGTTATGCAACCGTATAATTATAAAAGAGTGTTATGTAACCGTATAAATATCAAAACATGGTTATGTAACCGTATAAATATCAAAACAGATTTATGTAACCGTAAAAATATCAAAAGATGTTAAGTAACCGTATAAATATAAAAAACGTATCATTTAACCATATAATTATAAAAATAGTTTTATGCTTTCGTATAAATATCCGAAGATGTTATGTAACCGTATGAATATCAAAAGGGTGTCATTTAACCATCTAAGTATAAAAAGGGTGTTATGTAACCGTATAAATATAAAAAGATTGTTATATATCCGTATAAAGATCCAAAGATATCATGTAACCGTATACATATGAAAAGGTTGTCATTTAACCATATAAATATAAAAAAGGTGTTATGTAACCGTATAAATATCAAAAGGAATATTTAGCCCATCCTCGTACCTGGAGAGAAAGAATGCATTTACTAATAAGAATAATTGAAATAAATGCATGCAAGATTTGCCAACTGTAGCATCACTCCTTTACAGCCAGTCTATGAAAGTTTCAGCCAATCTTCGTACCTGAAAAGAAACAATGCAGTTATTAATAAGAGCACTGCAAAATTCCACAGTTCTAGCATCACTCCTTGAAATTCAGTCTTCGAACCTTTCAGCCCTCCTTCGTACATGGAAAGAAACAGTGCAGTTATTAATCAGAAGAGTTAATATCAATGCATGCGAGATTTCAATCCTTCATAGTCAGTCTGTGAACTTTTCAGCCCACCCTCGTACAGTGAAATAAGTTTTTTGAAGATGAAGTAGAAGGAGCAATTTTTGTAAATGTTTCTCGTGATAACAATAATACTAATAACAGAGTTAGCGTCAGATGAAGACAATGTCAGTAATAGTAACATTTTTAATACATGATAATAACAATTATTTCCATCGAAGCAGACATCCGGTCTCTCTTTCTCTAACACAAAAAAGCTCTCGCTCCTTTTCTCACACTCTCACTCTCTCTCTCACTCAGTTCACTTGCATCGTCATCCACTCCATTTCTTTAGATCGCAGACCAACGGACACCAACTTCTTGTACCCACTTCCACGACCGCCTCGCCCTTCGTCCACTTCCTGTCGTTTTTTTTCTCTCTCCATGAAACTCAATCCCCGCAGAGCTTGTAAAGATACAACGGAACTCTTTTGAATTTAAAGACAAAAATAGTGTTTATAGCAAAAGTTCAAAGTTGGACGTTCTTTTGACAACGTTCCCAGAATTCTGTGAGCAGCAGACGTCGATATAACAAAGACCGCCATATGTTCCTGTCCCCGACACCGTCCACTATTTTGATTGGTTAACATTTGAGATCAGTAGCAGGTGGTCGGGTAAACACGGCGGGTCTTTTGCAAGTGATGGTTGCAACATATTGTAATTCTGTTTGTTCCTCATTAATTAGTAATGGCGAAAGTTTTCTGCCTAAAAACGGCTATCCTCACCGTTAGCATTATATATATATATATATATATATATATATATATATATATATATATATATATATATATATATATATATATCCGGTATCCCGCAATATCTGGACATGATTTTGATATGTATATTTGAACTATTTGGGTGATATGTAACTGATTTGAAATTTCTTTTTTTCAAGAAATTTACTTTCGATAATTGCTAATGCTTATTTCACTCTAATGGCTTGATTTGGTGCAAGAGATGATCGGAATAAGAGGAAAGGTTCAAAACGAGACACATCTGGAACAAGATATCCACAAGATATATGAATGTGATGAAACCTGGACTGAAACTGAAAAAGCTATTGAAAAGGTTGTCAGTTATATGGAAAGGAAGCCAACATTCAGCTACGACGATTGCAATAACGCACGCAGAGTTAAAAGTGTCTTTCGTTTACAAGATTTCAAGAAGAAAAGTAAAACGACATATGAAAACAATTGCAAATGACATTAGGAGAGAAAGAATCATCATGCAAATATATATATATATATATATATATATATATATATATATATATATATACATATATATATATTATAAATTAATTGATTTAAAATGTTTTTTCGCTACACAGTGATAACCATGTTTCAAAAATGGAAGCTAAAACCTTCGAATTTAATTTTGTTATTAAATTAAAGACATTAGTTCCATTTCCTCGTCAAGCGAAAAAAAACATATTTTAAATCAATTAATTTATAATATTAATGCTCTGTAAATTTACATTGAGCACTATTGTGTAAAAATAAAAATATCTATAAAAACACCGGATCTTACTGTTCTTTCTTTAAATATATATATATATATATATATATATATATATATATATATATATATATATATATATATATATTCTGTTTATACGTTATTTTTTATATATACAATTTGTTTTAGTAAATGCTCTGTTTTTTTTTTATATAAATAGTATTAATTGCAGTTACCGGCCTGAATGTTCGAGAAATTTCGTAGAAAATATGCGGTCTCTGACAAGGAATCGAACCTGTGTCCTATACGGAACGCTAAATTGATCTGACGTGCTATAACACACGGCTACAGAGAAAGCGTCTAGCTAGTAAAGTCCAGTTACTGTTTATAAAGAATAAATCTTCGACGATCTTTCCCGAACGATCATATCTGCCCACGAAACGTATCTTAACGTAAACATTGACAACATATAATAAAATGGATTAAGTCCGACTATTATTTAATATATTTGCTGTTTATACGTTATTTCTGTACATTCAATTTATTTAAATAAATGCTCTGTTTTTTAAGTAAACTATCCATTCTGGGTAACGGAAGGTTATTCATGAGTATGAACGGAATTTGTTACAAATTAGTAGACATAATGTCTGTAATTTATTCAATCATATATATATATATATATATATATATATATATATATATACATATATATATATATATATATATATATATATATATATATATATATATATATATATATATATAGGTAACTATACTCGTGTCGAAAAACCTTCGAACTCTTGATTTAACAATAGCCAAATCAATCACGAAAGTAAAAAAAGGTTTTAAAAAAGAAAGAGCCAGGAACATGAAAGTCTGTCGAAAATAATCGCACAGATACAGGTTCATGGCCCAAAGAAAAAAACCCGATACGAGTAAACAACTAACTAAAGAGCTCAATACAAGCGTAGAGCAAACCTATATAAATATATATATATATGGAGAAATATAGTCTAAGGGATTGTGCTATGTTTATGGGATAAAGTGCTCAATATCAGAGATAGAGCGTGTGTAAATATAAAAGTGAACATAGAGGTCAACACTTAGAGGCGATAGTCTGTTTCATGCTAGACGCAATCGTCAGGCCTGACGATTGCGTCTAGCATGAAACAGACTGTCGCCTCTAATTGCTAACTTCTATGTTGACTTTTATATTCATATATATATATATATATATATATATATATATATATATATATATATATATATATATATATATATATATAGTGTATTGGGGCAGCAGATCATTATTCAAACAAATATTGTTAAATATATCAGAGAACGAATGTCTATTATGTTTGATCATGAACCGTTCTAAGCTTCGTATAGTGGTATTAGTTTCGGGAGAAATTAAAAACAAAAACTGTGCAACATTCGGATATTTTTTGTTATGCATCGATCTAAGCTTTTGCCTCCCATGACCCGTCATCAGGGTGGTTATATGAACATTACAACAAAGATTTGGCAGTACATATCCTAAAATTGGAACGATACAGAGAAGATTAGCATGGCCCTATGCAAGGATGACACGAAAATTCGTGAAGCGTTCCATATTTTTTGGCTGTTGTGATGCGTCTAGTGGGGTAGTCAGTAGTGGTAGCGCTTGTCGCTTCTTGCTTTCAGTTACCGCCGCTGGCTAGCAGCAATGCGAAAAGGGGAGCCGAGCGCGTAAGTCTTCCCCTGCCAGTATATAGCTTCTCCATCAGCAAGCCCTATGTAGTGCCCCCTCGTTGTAACACATGGTAACCGAGCACCTTCGGACTTGGACTAAACTACAGGGACGGGGGAGGAGTTTGCCCCCCTTAACATGCAGCATGCAGGCCCACAGGTGTGTGGACACGCCCTGGTGCCCATGAACCAAATCCCAGCTATGGGTTAAATAGCTCCACTGCCTTGTGGAAATCTTCGGGAGAAGAAAAGGCTAAGGAGTAAACCCTACATAAATCCGGAGTGGAACCCCTAAGGCGGATGGACGGCACTCTGTGCTACCTTCCGGCAACTCATGCAACCACGCTGGTACCAAACTGTATTGGTTCATCCTTTCCTTTGGACTCTACTAGCAAGGCCGAGAAGGGGGGGGGAACTAGACGTCCGGACAGCCCTAGTTCTCCATACATCCCGCCCAGGCTCGTAGCTCACAGCGCTACTCCATCGTCTCCAGAGACGGACGGATGCCGACGACGGACGGACAACAAAGATGTTCACCATCAAAGTAGACATCCTGTTAGGTTTACATAGAAGTTTCCTATGCGACCATAACGGTCGTGGAAGAGCAGACGCAGGTCGTAAATTCGTGATGGCATTCTATGGCGTCGTACATGACCGCGTGAGAGAAAGAATTGTTATCAACAGAACCATATGTTTAAATGCATTGTAATATGTTGTGACTGGTATGAAATGTGATTTTATTGAGTGTCGGTTGCTTTGTTTTAATGTAGATAGCCTCCAATATCTTAAGGTTCTTTTTACTGTGTGTATGAGTGAGTATTGTCGTGTTATCAACTAATATCTGTCTAATAGATATTAGTCGATTACACAACAATACTTGCATGCATCCTCTGCTGGTATGCTAAGCTCTTCCCACCCCATTATTTTTTACGGTATGATAGCAAGTGTTTGATTGTTCTTAATAAAGGAATTGCATCGATAAAACCTTCTCGTGTGCTCACCATCAAATTGGGGTTAAATTGTTTCAATGTTTTAGATATTCAGTAAATTTCCTATGGCTGTGAAAACCGTCAAATAGTATGACATTGTTCACAAGTCTAATAATTAAACAATTACAGGGATGAAGCGTCAGGGCTTGATTTAAGTGCATGTGCAAACGCATGAACGCCCCCTCCTTCTTCGCACGTTTACTGGAAATCTGGGCTTAATAAGAGGTTCTTCGGGAATTTTTCCCTTTTAATATTTCAATAATCCTTCTCACGGTGGAGTCATGGATAGCGGCTCAGATTGAGGAATCGGTGAGCTGAGTTCGAATTCCAGTTGAATCCGTTACATTCACTTACGTGCTAATATACTTGGGAAAGGTATGAATCCTCTTCTTCTCCCCCCCTCAGCTATGGGTAAATAGCAGGACAGACCGGATTCTGTAGCCTTGGATGGCAACTGGCCTACCGCAGAAAGAAATGGCAAACTACTGCGGGAAAAAATCTGCCTCGTCAGGCAGGTATCGAAAGATACATGATCGCCTAAGCGTGTATCACGTGGAATCATAGGAAGAAACTATTGGTTAAATGGCAAAAGCCGATTTTTAACCTAGTTTGTCGGAGATTTCGTCTAATTAACTGAAATAAATTAAACCAAATATTCACGCAAGACAGTTTGTGTTCTATATGTAATTTTCATGGCAAATCTAGAAAGCATCGGATGAAAAACCAGGGAGGTATGGTCGAAAAACTTACTTTTTGAACAGTTTTTCGTGGTTTTTCGTTATCCGCGGGGGAGCAAGCAGAACTAAACTCACACTATCTTATTTCTTGCACGAGGGCAAATTTTTTGCGACATGTTTGAAAAAAAAATCGGATGAAATATGAAGAAGTTATTCACGTTTTTATTTTAAGTACTACGAAAAACACGATGTTTTCACAATTTTTTGAATTTTTTTGTGTGAAGCCAACGTTACAGGAAAGCTATCAAGCACTCTCCATAAACCTCGTATCATGAACTACGTTTTGCATTAAGTGTAAAAAAAAATCAGCTCATCCTGAAAAAGTTTCTTCTCGTGTAACTTTGCCTTGGTTTTTGTCATACCCACCTTCGGTTTTCTCGATTTTTCTACCAAACCCGGTCAGACTGGAGATTAAAAAGATAGTTGTGACTCAAATTACTAAATTTGCAATTGGTGTTTATAATTTCATCGAAATTGGTCAAGAAATAGAAACATGCTTAAATAGCATATACACACACAGACCTGTTCGGTTTTCTAGATTTAGATTGTTGAAATTTTCTAACGAATTTTGCAGTTAATCTAAACGTGCCTTGATATAAAAAAAATCTGTTCGTTTCGCGTTTTAGTTACTTAACACGTCTATTATGACCTGCCACTACGTCGCATACATAATAGACCATTCCGTTTTGATTGCAAGGAAAGACAAAAGTAAAATAGGCGATGTTTACTTTTAGTGAGCAAAAGAAAGTAAAAATAATAAGAAAGAAAGAAGAAAAATGAAAGGAAGAGGGGAGGGGGAAGGTAGGATTTGCTTGAGTGAAATGGAAAACCTTTAAAAACTTTTCATTTGTACCCACATACTCCTGATTTCCTATGATTGTTAAACATAGAAGATAAAAGGAACTGGTTTACATCTATAAATATAAAATTGTAGCCTCTTTTTTCTGTCTAGTTGTAATCGAAATCCTGCATGATTTTTGGAGATAGACCCCCATAACCATATATATTCCGAAACTATGTATTACCCAGAGTATTTGGATAAGTATATTGCATTTTGATCAAAGGGGTTCCCCCGGGAGCCCCGCCCATGATTTTTTTCCCTTTGGATATAAATTAAATTTAAATTTGAACAACAGAATGACTCCTATGGTATTTTGATAAGTATATTGCATTTTGATCAAAGGGGTTCCCCGGGAGTCCCCCCACTCATTTTTTCCCTTTTGATATGAATTAAATTTAAATTTGAACAACGGAATGACTCCTAGGGTACTTGGATAAGTATATTTTATTTTGATCAAAGGGAGTTCCCCGGTGGAAGGTGGTAGCACCTGTAAGGGTCCCAACTATAGTTAACCCCCAAACGGGGGTCAAAACACTATGAAAGTATAAAAATAGGTTTTAATATCAGCAATAAATTTTTTTTAGGAAAAATTATTACCAGCAATACATTTTTTAGAAAAATATTACCATCAATAAAAATCTTGTCGGCATTAAATAACCTATTCATGTAAAGCCAAATAAACCAAACCAAAAACAACCAAAGAATACATATTCTATTCATACGAACCTATCCTAAAATCTTGTCGGCATTAAATAACCTGTTGAGGTTGATATGCCGTAAAACAAACCAAACACATTAATATATTTTAATCGAAACTAATATCCAGTTGTCTTTTTTTAGTATTGTTCACTCAATACAAAACTTATGCTTCCTCACACACTTATCAACCTCTTCACGTCTCGAGGCAATCGCTATCTATTATTCCATATACTCGTAATCTTCACTTTCCCATCATATTCATCCGACGACCACCTTATGGTTGTCGTAAAACTCGTAAGTAGCTTATTCGTTTATTAAATTAAGAATTATGATTCTTTAAAAAATTAAAATGGGAAAACCGTTATATTTTCATGGATGCTACTAATTAACATATGTCTGAGACTCCGAAATTAGAGAGTTCGTTAAAAAAAAAAAAACCTGGCCTGCATATTGTTTCTAAACCAAGTCAATATAAAGGCTGGTGAACTGTACAAATGTACTGGGTCGTTGCAAACGCTTATAAACCAAACTCTTTTAGCGAAAAGATATGAAAATACGTATTTTAAAGAAATTTTGTTTCATTACATTTGTGCTGAAATTTTGTTCATTATCTAATCAAGGTTTTCTCAACCTTTTTAAGCAGCGGCACACCTTGGAGCAAATGAAAATATCACGGCACACCTTGGAGCAAACGAAAATATCACGGCACACCTTGGAGCAAACGAAAATATCACGGCACACCTTGGAGCAAACGAAAATATCACGGCACACCTTGGCGCAAATGAAAATATCACGTAACACCTTGGAGCAAACGAAAATATCACGGCACACCTTGGAGCAAACGAAAATATCACGGCACACCTTGGCGCAAATGAAAATATCGCGTAACACCTTGGAGCAAACGAAAATATCACGGCACACCTTGGAGCAAATGAAAATATCACGGCACACCTTGGAGCAAACGAAAATATCATGGCACACCTTGGAGCAAATGAAAATATCATGGCACTCTTAACAACATTTTGAAAGGGTAGATATTTAAATATTATAAAATAAAATCATAATTTTTATTTTTAAATAGGCACACAAATCTGAACTTACTTTATTTCAATGTTTCTATCCAATTATTTGGGCGCCTTATTTAATGTGAAAATCTGTGTCTGGTGTTTTTTTTGCGATTTCTTCAATGTTTGGTCGAATGTGTGATAAGCAGATTCTCATTTCTTCAGTTCAGCGTCGTATTTGTCGCTTCTTAATTTAGATGTTATTTAGGGTTAAGGAACCTAATTCACATAAATAAGAATAGAAAATTGCAGAAAAACTGATAAAGTCTTTTTAAATATGGGATCAACAGTTTAATACTTATTCATCTATTCAAATATTAAGCTTTACTACTTCCACACAGACATATAACTGTATATTGTGTCAATATTTTGCGACATACTTAAAAGGATCGCGCGACACAGTGGTTGAGAATCATTGGGCTAAGAGAATCAAGATCAACTGAATAAGAGACAATTATGGAAATACCGATTTATTTTCGTAAGAGACGGAACCATGTTAATTTCAACAGAATGTGAACGCACAATTGTATTCAACATAAAGGCTTAAATGAAACACTGTGTGAAACTTTTTCCCTGGGTTTTATTATGGTTTCTTCAATGTTTGGTCGAATGTGCGATAAGTAGACCCGCATTTCTTCTTCAGTTCAGCGTAGTCTTTCTCGATTCTTATTTTTCGGTGTTATTCAAGCTTGAGACACCTAATTCACATAAACTTTATTACTTTATTTCAATGTTTCTATTCAACTATTTGTGCAGCTTTTGTTTGGTCGGATGTGCGATAAGCAGAGCCTCATTTCTTCTTCAGTTGAGCGTAGTCTTCCTCGCTTCTTATTTTTGATGTTATTTAGTGTTGAGTAGCCTAATTCACATGAATAAGAATTAGAAACTTGCAATGAAACTGATAAAGTCATTTCAGCTAATGTGGGATAAACAGTTTAATAGTTATTCATTTATACTAATGCTGTACCATTACTACACACACACACACACACACACATATATATATATATGAAGAAATATAGTCTTAAAGTGTGCTATATTTATGGGATAAAGTGCTCAATACCAGAGATAGAGCGTGTGTAAATATAAAAGTGAACATAGAAGTCAACACTTAGAGGCGACAGTCTGTTTCATGCTAGATGGATCGACGATTGCATCTAGCATGAAACAGACTGTCGCCTCTAAGTGTTGACTTCTATGTTCACTTATATATATATATATATATATATATATATATATATGTATGCTCCTCAAAAATTTATTTCGGTTGAGCTCTCTGGGGGTGAGTGTGGGTTTGTAAACAGTGTCTATTACGGCTAATAATGCAAGACTCTTCGGTGAATCGAGTTCTCTCAGTCACTGTTGTTTATCTAAAAATAAATACGCTTAAATTCCTCTTCATCCCTGCCGTGCGCCAACGGCTTAGTGGTAGAATCCCGACTGACGCCAATTTAGTCGGTTTTCAATCCTAGCTAGTGGCAACCGGACGTCTAGCCACACTGATGAACTGTGACACAGCGAAACAGTGTGTCTGTGGATGACAATATATATATATATATATATATATATATATATATATATGGTAGATATATAATGTTCACGCGTAGTCATTCTCTTTTCCTCCTAAAACAGCTTTTTCACCTGCTTATTTAGAATATGTTGTCAGAGCGAATTATTAGGCTGGTGCAAAAATAATGTCGTTTTTTCACATATGTTAGAACGTCAAAAAACGACATTATTTTTGCACCAACCTAATACCTTTATCAGATGTAAAGGTAACTATAAAACTGAACAGTTGTTTGACGTCGATTTGTCTCCGGAGCAAACTTACGCTGTGCGAGAAAAATGCGTGTAGCCCTCCGTAAGTGGTGGTCAACACAGGAGGTCCATTGATGCAGGCCAGTTTTATTTCAACCTTTTTAAGGAGCAAATGAAAATATCAGGGCACATTTAACAAAATCTTTAATGTGTATAGATTTAGATGTTATCAAATAAAACCAGAGATTTTTTAAAAATACCTACATACAAATATGAACTTATTTTTTTTCAATATTTCTATTCAACTATTTGTACAGCTTATTTAGTCTGAAACCTGTGGCTGGTGTGTTTCATGATTTCTTCGATGTCTGCTTGAATGTGCGATAAGCAGAGCCTCATTTCTCGCTTCGTACTGTTGATAATATTTAGAATTGAGAAGCCTAATTCACATAAATAAGAAGTAGAAAATTGCAATAAAACTGATAAATACTTATTTACCTAATGTGGGATAAAAAGTTTAATAATTATTCATTTATTTGACGCTGCACCATTATCACTTCCACGCATACATATATATGTATGCTGTGACAACACTTCGCGGCACACTTAAGAGGATAGCGTGGCTCGCTAGTGTTCCGCGGTTCAGCTGTTTTGAATCAATGACCTAATACATAGAGACGAGATTAAAATCTTTGCGAAAATTAAGCAGAATTGAAAGTCAACATTTACCATATGGTGATCACCTGAACTAGTGATTTAATTCATCCTAGACAAGAGATGGCGAACCACTGACCCGAGGGTCATCAACCGACCCTCCACCAGCTTTTTAGTGATCAGTTAACGTTTAATACGCATCCATTTATTAAAATAGTAACACTGTACCATTACTAATTACACGCATATATATATATATATATATATATATATATATATTATAAATTAATAGATTTAAAATATGGTTTTACCGCTACACAGTGATAACCATGTTTCAGAAATGGAAGCTAAAGCCCCTGAATTTAATTTTGTTATTAAACTAAAGACATTAGTTCCATTTCCTCATCAAGCGAATTTTGGAGTAACTTACTTTTTAAAATTTACGGTTGTTAACGGCACTGGAAAGATTCATAATTGAGGGTTTCCAAGGTTACCGATAAATCCATTCATCTAGACAAGGGGTGGTAGAGGGTTCAATTTTTAATTTTCGTTGTATCAGTTAATAGTTACATTTGAAAGCGGGGTTATGTTTAGGGATGGGTAGGGATGTATCTTTTAACAAATTCTGACATCCGCTAAATTCATGTCATCTGGGTTTTTTTCTAACGGCAAAAATTCTTATGGTATTTTTTCTATTTGTATATTTAAAGATTTTGAGGGACTGTTTAGGCTAGAATATGTTTTATCCACCTTTCTAAAAAATTATTTTTAATATTTAATATACTATACTGCTTATTAAAACCAAGTAAATGTATTAGAAATACTTACAGTATTTAAAATTATTTATTCTTATCGAGTATAAGTAAATATTATTTTATTTTATTTTATGTAAACTTTATGACCATGACGGCAAAGGTGGTTAAATTATTTCACTAATTCAGTAAACTTTTATTTATAAATTTAGTAATATAAATTTCCCCATGTATGTACAAAGGACATTTAATGTTCAATATTATATTCAAACTTTAATTTCATTTGACTTTAGGTGTTCACTTGGATTCTTTTCAGTGTTTGAATTGCTTTGATAGAGGTGTTATGGTTAGAGTACGTTTTATTTAATTACAATTTTAAAAGATGTTATAGGTTAGAATCCGTTTTATTTAATTTCAATTTTAAAACATTTTAAAAAATTCTACTTTCAAATTTAACTTTTAAATTTAATCGGCTATATTTCTTTATAAACCAAGTAAATGTAATAGAATTCCTTACATTATTTAAAATTATTTATTCCCATCAAATATGAGTATGCATAATTATCAGGTAATTTTTTTTTTTTTTTTTTTATAAATTTATTTAAAGATTATTTAAAGAAAATTTTTTGGCAATGACGACATAAAATAGCTATTTCATTTCATTTCTCTGATTTTGAGGGTTTCTACAATTACATAATTTTTGTTTACCCTCATTAGTTGTTGTTTGTATTTTTTCCTTGTCTACAATTTTTTGGTTCTGGTATAAGTGTTTATTTAAGATATTAGTATTATGTTTCTTAATAATCTTTTCTAGGTTATCAGTACAGCTATAACTTAATTTTAGTGTATTTCTATTGAAAATAGTACTTAGTTTTCTTCCACCGGGAAAATGCTTGAGTATTAAGGCGAGGAATTTTTAAACAAAAATTATGTAATTGTAGAAACCCTCAAAACTGTCCTCTACAAAATAAATGTTGCATGGAATCAGTAGTATACCAATGTAATATATCTTCTATTGAAAACCCTGAAAACATAAAAATTTATATAGGTTGCACTAGCCATGAGTTCAAAAAGAGGTTCAACCAACATCAATGTTCGTTTAGGATAAATAAATATAAAAGTCAAACATCTCTCTCGAAGTACTTCTGGCACCTAAAAGCATCCAATAAAACACCTACAGTAAAATGGAAGTTAATAAGAAGAGCTAGAATATGTAGATCATTAAATGACCCATGTCCTTTATACATACATGAGAAAATATATTTTACTAAGTTTATAAAAAATAAAAATTTACTGAATCAGAGAAATGAAATAGCTATTTCATGTCGTCATTACCAAAAAAATTTCTTTAAATAATCTTTAAATAAATTTATAAAAAAAAAAAAAATTACCTGATAATTATGCATACTCATATTTGATGGGAATAAATAATTTTAAATAATGTAAGGGATTCTATTACATTTACTTGGTTTATAAAGAAATATAGCCGATTAAATTTAAAAGTTGAATTTGAAAGTAGAATTTTTTAAAATGTTTTAAAATTGAAATTAAATAAAACGGATTCTAACCTATAACATCTTTTAAAATTGTAATTAAATAAAACGTACTCTAACCATAACACCTCTCTCAAAGCAATTCAAACACTGAAAAGAATCCAAGTGAACACCTAAAGTCAAATGAAATTAATGTTTGAATATAATATTGAACATTAAATGTCCTTTGTACATACATGGGGAAATTTATATTACTAAATTTATAAATAAAAGTTTACTGAATTAGTGAAATAATTTAACCACCTTTGCCGTCATGGTCATAAAGTTTACATAAAATAAAATAAAATAATATTTACTTATACTCGATAAAAATAAATAATTTTAAATACTGTAAGTATTTCTAATACATTTACTTGGTTTTAATAAGAAGTATAGTATATTAAATATTAAAAATAATTTTTTAGAAAGGTGGATAAAACATATTCTAGCCTAAACAGTCCCTCAAAATCTTTAAATATACAAATAGAAAAAATACCATAAGAATTTTTGCCGTTAGAAAAAAACCCAGATGACATGAATTTAGCGGATGTCAGAATTTGTTAAAAGATACATCCCTACCCATCCCTAAACATAACCCCGCTTTAAAATGTAACTATTAACTGATACAACGAAAATTAAAAATTGAACCCTCTACCACCCCTTGTCTAGATGAATGGATTTATCGGTAACCTTGGAAACCCTCAATTATGAATCTTTCCAGTGCCGTTAACAACCGTAAATTTTAAAAAGTAAGTTACTCCAAAATTCGCTTGATGAGGAAATGGAACTAATGTCTTTGGTTTAATAACAAAATTAAATTCAGGGGCTTTAGCTTCCATTTCTGAAACATGGTTATCACTGTGTAGCGGTAAAACCATATTTTAAATCTATTAATTTATAATATTAATGCTCTGTAAATTTAAATTTACATTGAGCACTATTGTGTAAAAATAAAAATATCTATATGAACACCGGATTTAATATCTTACTGCTCTTTCCTTTATATATATATATATATATATATATATATATATATATTGCCGTGACAATATTTTGCGAAAAGACTTAAGAAGATCACGCGGCACACTAGCTTTTCGCGGCACGTCGGTTAAGAATCACTGATCTACTTTTTTATAAGGCCACTGAATGTTGAAAAATCTATTTACAAGTGAATAGTCTTGTAGTAACACACACACACACACACACACACACACACACACACACACACACACACACACACACACACACACACATATATATATATATATATATATATATATATACATATATATTACTTGCATTATTTACATTATTCGGACAGTTAACTTCATCTTCATTCTTCACGTGATTAGAATTTCTAACCGAACCCTTTATTGAGTCCACCGGGGTAGATTGTTCTAGTTCTACGTGCCATGCCTCTTGCCAGTGTCTCAGCTATCTCCCTTTATCTCTAATCTCTAAGTTTAGTTTCACCCTAGACTTGAAAAGGTCAAGATTGTAGTGATTGGGAAAAGAACCTGTTGGCACACTTAGCGGCAATTCTTGGGAAGAATCTGTCCGAGTAGAACTTCTTCCTTATTAATGGAATATAAAAGGAATGAAGATGACGCGTCATGGCGGGTCCCAGTTGCAAAAGTCATACCTAGTGGAAACAAGGAATGTAGCTCGTCAGAACTTATGTCATGAAAATAGCGATAGAGTAGCGAGAGGCTTGCAACGTTTCGTCTGTGAGAAAAGGGTTGTAGGGTGGGAAATCATTCATCACCCATATGGCCGTGTAGTCGCTTTTGAACTCTTTCAAGACAGACAAGTGACGATAGGGCAGCTCCAACTCTGATATGGCAGCAAGACCCCATTTTTCATCTGATCCGGTTCTTGTAAAGAGAGAGTATACCAGGTGGAGTTTTACTGGAGCTGTACGAGGAACGGACCATTTTTTTCCAGATTCTTTAACAATAGATTGGATATATGGCTTTCACTTGTTCTCTGCGGAGATCTTGAGTCAACAGGCGTTTAAGAAAAGGAACCACCTTGAGAGAAGACACATCTATCAAGCCATGGAAATAGCGAAAGAGCAGCGAGAGTCTTTCGACTTTTCGTCTACGGGGAAAGGGGTTGTAGAACGGGAAATCATTCATCATCCATAAGGCCGCGTAGATGTTTTTGATATAGAAGCAAAACTCCATTTTTTGTCTGATCTGAGTCTTGTAAAGATAGTGTATAGCAATGGGGAGTCAGATGCTTATTGGAGCGGTAAAATGAACTGACCATTTTCCAGCATGTTTATCAATGGATCAGATATATGAGTTCAATTGCTGGTCTGGTTTAGTCTGGTCTGGTGTACATGTCACGGCGGGTCCCAGTTGTAAAGGTCAGGTAGGGTGAGACCAAGCTCGTCAGAATGCATATCCTTGAAACAGCGATAAAGTAGTTAGGGTTTGGCGATATTTAATTTATAGAAAGGTGTTGAAAGATGGAAACTAATTGGTCACCCACAAGGCTGTGTAGAACTTTTTGAACTCTACCTAGTGAGGCCTGGACATTTAAAGCTCAGATATGGCAGCAATACGCCATTTTTGGTTCTATATGGCTCTTTTATAGATAAAGTATAACAGGGTGAGTCAGATACTTACTGAAGCGGTACAGTGAACTGAACATTTTTATCTGTCATTCACAATAGACCGTATAGTGATATTCCAAGCTACGCTTGGATGTGGCACAAGGCCGAAAGTAAGTGGCACCCAGTGAGGATCGAACTCACTACTCAGACGTAATTGTTCTAGCGAGACAAGCTTGCTAACCATTACACCACCTCGAGGCGCCCGTAGCTTAGATGTGGCACGAGGCCGAAAGTATGGGGCACCCAGTGAGGATCGAACTCACTACTCAGTCGTAATTGTTCTAGCGAGACAAGCTTGCTAACCATTACACCACCTCGGGGTGCCCTACAATAGACCGTATATAAGAGTTCCACTTGAGATCTGGATTGAGCTCATATGTTCCACATTCCAGATGGGATGAATACCATGGACAGGACATGTTAATAATACGGAAATTCTCGGAGAAAAAACGCCGCTAACAATCGAAGACACTTGAAATCCAATCGTTGATTGGTTGTTTTTGTTTAGCGGAACATCAACATATCTGTGGTTTATTTAAAGGTGAAGTCTAAACATTTTATACGTAACTTTTTTTTTTTTTGCTTTTTTAGATAATAATAGTTTTAGTGATACAAGTCTTACTAATTAACCCACAGCTGGGGGAAGAATAGGTGGATTTATACCATTCCAAAAGCTGTTTGCGCGTAAGTTAATTTAATGAATCCAAATGAAATTGGAACTCGGCTCTCCGATTAACTATTCCGAGCCATTATCCATTACACCAAACGCACATTCCTGAGAGGTCACACATCTAGATACTGACGTTGCTTAAATCGTACAGGAACCGATGTTTAAACGCGATGTGGCCATAAACGGAAATGCAAAGGCGCAGAGAAGGGGGGGGGGAATGCCGTTCAGAAAGCAAATATAGTTTGCACATATGGGGAAATATCAGTTGAAACAAAAAGAGCTGAACTGTTATGCAATACTTGAACAAGAGTGAATGCTGGACAATCACTTATAAAGAGACGGTGCTGTTGTTCCACAGAAGGACATTGAGAATATCATAGACTAAACATGTGACTAAAAAGGAAGTTTTAAGGAAAATGGAATCAAAAACGACGCTTATACCTAGAATTCGAAAGAGATAATTAAAATCTCTTGGACAACAATGAGTAGAGAGGGATTCGAGAATTTGACACACACAGGATACAGTGAAATCGAGAGAAGCAAAGAGAAACAGCGAATAAGTTACTTCACCAGCTTTTATAGATAGACTTAACGAATTTGCGTAAATAGATGGTAGAACAGGGAGTGTGAGGTATAGTCTGCGGACCAATTTTGCTTAGAGCTACGAAGGATAGGTTGTTGTGGAGAGCCATGATCAACCTACTTAACGAGCCTATACAAATGGATGGCAGAATATGAACTGGGAGGAATAGTCAAGGGACAAATACTGCTAAGAGCAATAAATCATCGGAAGTTGTGGAGAGCCATGTAGCGAATTTGATGTGGTTATGTCGATGGATGCTAAGAATAACATGGATAGAACATGTGAATAATGAGGAAGTTTTTAAGGAAAATACGGTTTCCAGTGAAACTGATGCAATCAATCAGAGTTGCAACGGTGAATTTGAAATATCGAAACATCTTTTTTACACTATACAAGCCCAAGATAGATGCATACCGAATTAAGGATCTAAGAAAACCAAATTATGAGCCCTCCTGGATATGGCGATGAACTACATCCGCGTCCAGGGTAAGACGATAAACTATGTCCAAGAGCAAGGCCTCTGATCAGGGGGCTTTGAGGAGCGTGGAACCACCTGTTAATTGCTGGTGTTCCCAGGTCCCCCCCCCTGACCTGGGGTGGTAGCACCTGTTAGAGTCCCAGATATAGGCTAATAGATAACCCCGAAACTGAGGTAAAAAGCATTATGAAAGTGTAAAACTAGGTTTTAATACCAGAAATACTTTGTAAAGAAATTATTAGCAGAAATAAATTTTTGAAGAAGAAAAACTATTACCAGCAATACGTTTTTGAAAAATAAATATTACCAGAAATACATTTTTTCAAATTATATTACCAGCTATACAATTTTGAGGAAAAAAATATTACCAGAAATAGATTTTTGACAAAAGAAAAATATTACCAGGAAAAAAAGTTGTCAGCATTAAATGACCCACTGAGTTCGATATGCCGTAAAACAAAACAAACAAACAAATTATGAGACTATGTAGGGAAGATAATGATTGACCCTAAACATGAAAAGGTTAAGGTTGTACTGACCTGTGAAGACCCTTTTTCAGACCTTGCAAGGTACGATCACTATCACGAAACGCGTAATCCATTAGGGTCGTAGGGGCACCAAATGTACTACAACTGAAGTAGCAGTGCTTTTTTAGCGGTAATTTAGCCTCGGCATTATACGCACGTGGCCGACTGTTTAGAATGTTCGCGTTCTGACCATGAAACCCGGGTTCGAATCTCACCATGGTCGGAAAGGAGACTTCCTGATGTTATCGGACTGGAAGGGTCGATCCCAGCGTGCAACACCTTTGTAAAGTGCCTGAAAACCATACCACGGGGTGACCGAAGCATTGGGTAGACAGAACCATTGGGGACCGCCGATAGCTGTACTAGCACGAAGTCACAAGTCATCGTGGCCGAGGGCTTGGGCGTGCTGGTTTTGTTCAGATTGCTGATCACGCTAGATGACACGCTCTTTCCCAGAAACTGTAGCTAAGATCTGCTCAGCATAGTTGCAGTATAAACCACAGGTGGGCTCTGTGGGTGTTGAATAAACACAAATGCACCCGAGCAAGCGTCTGCAAAACGGATTGGCTACAACCCTAGTAGACAGGTATCCTCGAATGCGAGTGGTCAGCTATACATAGCCATGGCTATGTTTGAAGTAGGTGGGGAGGAATATTCCCACTGTATGGATTGCATCTGGCCGAATATGACACTCAACTTGGGTTAGGAAACGTTCAAGAAAACCAGCTGGGTGTGTCTCAAACAATGACAATTTTTCCCTGTGATGTGATCAGCCTGGTGCGCTTTTTATCAGGTGTCAGAAGACGTGGTACCCACCGAGCAGAAATCTTCATGATGCCAAGTTCCTTGTGCAGAATATTCTCATCTGTCTCACGGGATAGGTTAATAGCATTGGCTATTTGATTTATAGCCAATTGCCTGTCATCCATCAACATGTGGTGAACCCGTGCAATGTTTTTCTGTAGTTACAGATGCAGGACTTCTAGATCTCGTGTATTATTCAAGAGTCACCCTTCCCCTCGTAAATTCAGCTGCCCACTGTTGATAAATCTGAAGTGGCATCGCCTAATGCAGAAAACCATATCAGCATGTACGTCCGTGGCTAAATCATTTTTCTGAAGCCAAATTTTGCCCATTTTCAAACGATGTCGCTACTAGTTATTTTAAGACTTTTTTTTAAAAACAGATGTCTAGCTGTTTAACTGGAATTAAACAATGCTGTTTAATAAAAAGTGTTGTAATTATTGGGTTGGTGCATAATTACCAGGCGTCTTTTAAAACAATATTTATTATGAAAAAAAACAAACATAACAATAATAACATTCTCGGGTGATTATTCCGGAGCGTACGATTATCGACACGCATTTTTATAACCTGAAAATAAAATAATTTTATTAAAAAAATGTAAACAAAACAGCAATTTTTATTACTCGCCTGCAAAAACGCCTGATAATTATGCACCAACACAATAGGGTATTCAAGATTTACATTTAATATTCACACGGCATATTGAAGGCAAAAGAAGCAGGGGAAAACAGCAATTAAACTACTTAATGATTTTGGGTGATTGATCTATAGAAGATTGATTGATTTGTAGTTTTATGGCTTATCAACCTAACCGACCTGTTCAACCTATACACCGAGGTAATTCTTAGAGAATTGTTGGCGGCCATAATCTTAACGACATGATAGGCAAATGACACAGTACTGATAGCAGACACGGAAAAGAAATTACAAAATCTCCAATAGAAGGTAGCGAAGGAGAGTGAGAAGAAGGGATTAAGCGTAAACTACAAGAAAACAGAATGCATGGTCATCAGTAAAACGATGAGCCCGAAATGCGACGTGCAAGTCGGGAACACTAGAATCAAGCAGACGCGGAAATTTAAATATCCGGGAATAGACGATAATTGCGACACTGAGATCCGTAGACGTATTGAGATGGCTAAGGACGCATTTCGAAAGCTGGGCAGAGTATTACGAAACAGGAGGATTTCTTTGGTAACGAAGAAAAGAATACTGAGCTGTTACGTGGCATCTGTCCTTCTTTACGCCAACAAATGTTGGACGATTTCCTCAAAGATGAAGAAGAGACTCGAGACGACAGAAATGTGGTTCTACAGCAGGATGCTAAGGATAGCATGGACCGAGCGTGTGAGCAACGATGATGTCTTAGAAATGTTGCAAACAAGGAGGAGGCTTATATTTAACATCAGGAAGAGGCAGCTGAAGTTTCTGGGGCACATAATGAGAGAAGAGGGCCTGGAGAATCTGATACACACGGGTCGAATATAAGGGAAGAGAGACAAGGGAAGACAACGCATGCCATTTGTACCGGCTTTAAGCAATTGGACGACAGAACGTAGTCTGGAGGAGGTGGCAGAGGGAAGGAACTTGTTGAGGGCTGCAAGGGATAGAGGGACGTGGAGAGCCATGATTGCCTACGTCCTGAAAGGACACAACGCATAGATAGAAAGAGTTATTTAAAGAGGAAACATATTTTGAATTGTAAACATAACTATTCTTTTGCAATTTTATTAATAATTCTTCTTAGAATAACAATGATTATCTCAGATGCAACTCTTACTGTTTAACATATAACTGGTGGAGAGGAGATGGATTCATGCCTTTTCCAAAGGTATTTGCGCGTAAGACGATGTAATGAAGCTGATGGTAGTTTGAACCCTCCGTTTTATTATTTCGTGCTGCTAACCATTACAGGCGTACATACTGGAAGGCAGACGAGAAACAAAACTTTCATGATTATGTCTTTGATTTATTTTCAACTCTTTAACTTTAGATATTTTGGTTAAGTTTAAAAAAATTTAGAATCTGTGGCTATAGAGGAACCCATGCTCAATGTCGAAGTTGACGACTATTTCTCCAGACAATGAAGGGAACATGGCGGAAGTAAGTCAAGCACGAAAAAAATGGACATTTTTCGATTTGTCATGAATCTTCGAAGCTGTAATACGAATGTTGCTTTTGTGATAATAACTCGTTTTACGCGGATTTTTTTCTTCTTATTTTAGCTCTAATAACAAAAATAGTGTAAAATGCTTACCTGAGCGCAGAGGTGAAGTAATGTGATCCCTGACTTCTATCCACCAAATAAAAAAAAAATAAAAAAATAACGTGAACAAAATAGAAAAAAATCAAATTAATACACAGGAAAATATCGTTTTATGACAACCCTATCCACTTTTCTTAAAGTTTACATCCAGTTACTTAATGCTGACCCATAAACATTCCCTAATTAGTTCCAGTTTGTTCCTGTTGTTGTTGTCATTGTTGTTGTTCTTCTTCTACTTATTATTATTATAATAATTATTATTGTAAAAGTAATAAACTAATGTTCGTTGGTTGATTCTGTTCAGCAGGATATCAACATCTAGGGGTTATTTAATGCAGAAATCTACATATTTTTAACACAATTTTATCGCTTCAACTGAGTATATTTTGAACACAATTGTATGTCTTCAACTAGAGATAAAATGTATTGTTTGTCATTTTGCTATAAAATGTATTGTTGGTCATTTTGATTTAAAATTGATTGTTAGTCATTTTGATTTAAAATTTATTGTTGGTCATTTTGCTATAAAATGTATTGTTGTTCATTTTGCTTTAATATGAATTGTTGTTCCTTTTGCTTTAAAATGTATTGTTGGTCATTTTGCTTTAAAATGTATTGTTGGCCATTTTGCTATAAAATGTATCTTTGGTCATTTTGTTATAAAATGTATCTTTAGTCATTTTGCTATAAAATGTATCTTTGGTCATTTTGCTATAAAATATATCTTTGGTCATTTTGCTTTAAAATGTATTGTTGGTCATTTTGCTTTAAATTTATTGTTGGTCATTTTGCTTTAAAATGTATTTGTTGGTGATTTTGCTATAAAATGTATCTTTGGTCATTTTGCTTTAAAATGTTTTGCTGGTAATTTTACTATGTGTATTGTTGGGAAATTTTTTTATATAAAAATGTAAATTATATTTTCATATTGTTTTGGTTTTGTTTTGGTGTTCACTATTTTCTCAGAGCTGAGACCCTCACAGGTTCTAACAACCCCGGGTCAGGTGGACATGTGGAACAACATCAATTAAGAGATTGTTCCACTTCGCCAAACCTTCAATCTCCCGATAAGAGGCCTTGCTGCCGGATGTAGTTTATTGTCATACCCGGGACAATTAAATAATGAAATACAATTATCATCTTTTATCCTATTTGTGTCTTATTCCGCTTCTCACCATCATTATTATTATGTTTCTTTTTAATCAGTTCACTCCAAGCATGGCAATAATGTCTCTAAGACGCAAGGGTCTGCTGGGGGTGAAAGAGAATGAAAAGACTTTAGAAGGAACCGGAAACAGGCATATAATGGCTTTAGAAGGAACCTAAGCAGGCATATAATGGCATATATATAATAATGACCTTTAAGATGGGATATGAAGGCATATATATATAATGATGGCATATAAAACGTCATATAATGGCATATATATAATGGTGGCATATAGAATGGCATTTAAAGGCATAAATATAATGATGGTATATGAAATGGCATATAATGGCATATTTATAATAATTGCATATAAAATGGCATATAATGTCATATATAAAATAATGACATATAAAATGCCATATAATGTCATATATATAATAATGACATATGGTATATAGAGGCATATATATAATGATGGCATATAAAATGGCATATAATGGCATATATATAATAATGGCCTTTAAGATGGCATATAAATGCATATATATATATAATGATGACATATAAAATGTTATATAATGGCATATATATATACATATAATAAAGGCATGAAATGGCATATAATGTCATATATATATAATGACATATAAAATGGCATATAAAGGCATATATATAATGATGGCATATAAGATAACATATAATGGCATATATATATAATAATTGCATATAAAATGGCATATAAAGGCATATATATAATGATGGCATATAAAATGGCATATAATGGCATATATATAATAATGACATATGCAATGGCATATAATGTCATATATATAATAATTGCATATAAAATAACATATAATGTCATATATATAATAATGACATATAAAATGGCATATAAAGGCATATATATAATAATGGCATATAAAATGGCATTATAATGGCATATATATAATAATGACATATGCAATGGCATATAATGTTATATATATAATAATTGCATATAAAATAACATATAATGTCATATATATAATAATGACATATAAAATGGCATACAAAGGCATATATATAATGACGGCATATGAAATAGCATATAATGGCATATATATAATAATTGTATATAAGATGGCATATATAATGGCATATATACGATCGTAGACTTTTACTAAATTACGAATTGAATAATTTTTATCAGCTGACGATTGCGTGTAAACATGAAAATCACGCTAGTGGTCGGTCATTGTACACCAGAAATTTAAATCGTAAATATATATATATATATATATATATATATATATATATATATATATATATATATATATATATATATGTGTGTGTGTGTGTAGACAACTTGGCCAAAGACTTAACACTCTAATCAAAAGAAGATCTCGAACAAGAGACAAAAAAGAAAAACACCTAAAGCCATCCACCTTCATACTCGGTGAAGTAAAGTGCTCAACACCTAGATAACCTACACATACCAAAAAGTTCTCCAAAGAACAGCCAGAGTCGTTACCGAGTTTTACGCTCACGTTCAGCTGACTTGAACCTTTTGATAGATTTTCTCTCTGTCTCTGTCTCTGTATATATATATATATATATATATATATATATATATATATATGTGTGTGTGTGTGTGTGTGTGTGTGTGTGTGTGTGTGTGTGTGTGTGTGTGCTACGGTTATGGATAATAACGGACAACTTTGTATAAATACTTATATTAACAAGATATATAGTTTTGTATTACTTGCACACCTGAAGATGATCGCTGAAGATGATCGAAAGTACTTGAGAAATGAAAAAAAAGGAAATTTAAACAGCTATAGCACATTTCTCACATGCTTTAACATTGATACACGGAAGGTTATACGTGAGTAGGAACGGATTTTGTTAAAAATTAGCAGACATAATGTCTGTAATTTTTTCAATCAGACATGCCTAAAAAAGAATTTGCTGCCTAAATACACAAATTTTAATATATATATATATATATATATATATATATATATATATATATATATATATATATATATATATATATATATGTTGAATAATCTTAAAATTTAAAATTTCAGACAAACTGGGTTGTATATTAAGATTCTTTGTTTTATTATTAAAATTAGTTTCCTGTACTAATTTCGGCTAGCATGGCCATCACCGGAGAAAGATATCCCTGCTTGTTAGTAGCAGTGAACTACAGGAGTGAATGACTGCCTCTCTCACTCTCTCTCTCTCTCTCTCTCTCTATATATATATATATATATATATATATATATGTATGTATGAAGCCGGGCGTGCTATACCATTTAGCCCGAGAGGAAGCATCTGGTTAGCAAAGTCAAATTACAACAAATTCTCCGTGATTTTCCCGAATCCTCATATATCCTCGAAGCGTATCTTAACGTAAACAAATAAAATCATATATTATGAAATGGACTAAGATATGAGCGTTTGAGAAAAATTATTGTTTATATATATATATATATATATATATATATATATATATATATATATATATATATATATATATATTAAAGACAGAAGTCAGAAACGTTTTTGGTTATAATCTGGATAGTTTTATGTATTATTCTTTATTTGCTATATTTTTGGCTACACTGGTTTAATGTCTTGTGTCCTTCATCAGGCAAAGAATGTTTATTTCCACATATTATTTAAAGTAATTTTTCTCATGTTGAACCTTTTAATCAATGTGCAGTAGTAATCCAAACACATCTTGAACTGGCGGAAAGATTAGCCGAAGAAAGTGGAAGGGAAGATGTCTTTGATCTTATCTTTTTATATCGTAATGTACCTCTTGAAACCTCTTCCATTCTTGTGTGTGTGTTTTTGCTATTATGTGTATATATGTATAAATTCTCCCCCCTACATATATATTGTTTTATTACAAGTAACTGATCTGCTTGACCCTGATGCGTCGAATTCGACGGTAGAGTCGAATATATATATATATATATATATATATATATATATATATATATATATATATATTAAGATATTACATAGAAAACGACAAAATTTCTACACAATTGTAGTCGTGTTTCGATGCGTATCGATGCATCTCATCAGGCGATTGTAACACGGCTGCAATTGTGGAGAGATTTTGACATGTTTTCGATATAATATCCTAATATATATATATATACATATATATATATATATATATATATATATATATATATATATATTCAACTCTACCGTCGAATTCGATACATCAGGGTCAAGCAGATAAGTTCCTAGGAACCGACAGCACATGAGATTTGATTATAGTAGTGAATGTCTTGTGTAGGACACTTTTTGAAGGGCTGAATACAAAGACCCGGTGCACTACGTTCCACAAGTTGCCGAAACAATCCTCCGCAGCGTTTGAATTCCGCGCTGTTGTTCTCCTAGACCAGTTGCCATCCAGTGGTATAGAATCCAGTCTGTCCTTATATATATATATATATATATGATGGACTCTCCCGTCGAACTCGACGTATGAGGGTCAGACAGATCAGTTCCCAGAAACTGAAAGTCCGACACCCGCACAGGATTTGATTATAGTGGTGAAGGCCTTGTGCAGGGCCATCCACACTTTTTGGAGGGGCGAATACAGGGACCTGGTGCAACGGATGCCACAAGGTCCCCAAACGACCCTCCGCAGGTTTTGAATTCAGAGTTATCCTTCTCCTAGACCAGTTGCCATCCAAGGGTATTAGCACGTAAGTGAATGTAATGGATTCGAACTCGGCTCTCCGATTCCTCAATCCAAGCCGTTATCCATTACTCCACCTTGCCTCCTAATATATATATATATATATATATATATATATATATATATATATATATATATATATATATATATATATATATATATATATATATATATATATATATATATATATATATATATATATATATATATATATATATATATATATATATATATATATATATATATATATATATATATATATAT
>OZ038509.1:13185902-13488402 GCA_964036315.1 Acanthosepion esculentum | reverse complement strand
CATTATACTGAACGGATGCTTGACAGTAATTACTGCTAAATTCAAAGAGCTTTCAAAGCTTCTTCTTCGGATTTTAGATCGCTTATCCTTTGAATTTAGCCCAACCATTTGTTTCATCGGAGAAGAGAACATTTAGTAAAAAAAATTAGTTGAGTCACTTTTATCGAACAGCACTGTATAGATAGATAGATAGTTAGAGAGATAGATAGATAGTTGTAGATATACCCTTTTTTAAAAAAAGCTGCAGACGAAGAAAAAAACGACTGAAAATATTTCAATCACCTCGGCCAGAAAAAAAAATTCTTGCAAAGCTTTTTCTTCGAACAAATTACTCCTGAATTTTATTTCGAGAAATTGCAGGCGTCAGCAAAAGCCATTGTCTGCCAATGAATGCTTGAACACGGAGTTAGATACACGCTGCCGTTTCTGCGCGCATGCGTAGCAGGTCAAATAAAGAATACGAGCAAAATTGTGAAGACTTCCAGGAAAATACGTTTCCTTTCGCCATTCTGTAGACTATTGAATTTCATGTTCACAGACTACAAGGTGGAAAAGAATTGACAATTTACTCAGTTGGTCGGAAGATATTTTCTAACAATTCATGTGTTGAGGAAATCCGTGTTACGTATTATCGTTATCAAATGAATTTTATTGAATTCTGAAATATATTAAAGGTATTTAATCAACTCAGCTTTGTTGTAACTACGTTGAAATACATAAATAAAAATGAAGCTAGGCAGACCGACAGTCAGATAGAAAGATAGATAGATAATGAACCGAATGATATAGATAGATAGTAGCTAGATAGATAGACAGACAGACAGATAGATAGATAGATAGATAGATAGATAGATAGATAGATAGATAGATAATGAACCGAAAGAGATAGTTGAAATATATGAATAAAAATGAAGTTAGGCAGACCGACAGTCAGATAGAAAGATAGATAGATAATGAACCGAATGAGATAGATAGATAGTAGATAGATAGATAGACAGACAGACAGATAGATAGATAGATAGATAGATAGATAGATAGATAGATAGACAGACAGACAGATAGATAGATAGATAGATAGATAGATAGATAGATAGATAGATAGATAGATAGATAATGAACCGAAAGAGATAGTTGAAATATATGAATAAAAATGAAGTTAGGCAGACCGACAGTCAGATAGAAAGGTAGATAATGAACCGAATGAGATAGATAGATAGTAGATAGATAGATAGATAGACAGACAGACAGATAGATAGATAGACAGACAGACAGATAGATAGATAGATAGATAGATAGATAGATAGATAGATAGATAGATAATGAACCGAAAGAGATAGATAGTTGAAATATATGAATAAAAATGGGTTAGACAACTAGATAGACATGTGACTATATGTGACTACATATACACACATGCACACATAGATAGATAGATAGATAGATAGATAGATAGATAGATAGATAGGCAGGCGATGGTTATCGATTCGTTAAAACAGTATGACCATCTTTGACAAATAGATGTCTTGGTTGGCTTATTGCTCATGTGTCAAACTAAATTGTTTTGCACAGGGACTGGCCTGTTTTGTAAACTCTGTTCAGCTTGCTCGTAGTTTCTTGCTGGTTTTCTCACACATCCTGCATGTTAAGTTAACCTACATACATACATATATGATTTCAAGTAATCAGGGATGCGCGGGTGCGGCGTTTTCATTCCTACTGGGAACTTAAATTCTCTTTAGCACGTGTGGCAATGTTGGGCACCTCTTACCGTAGCTGTTGCATGTATATACATACATAGACAAAAGTCTGATTAAGATAGATAGATAGATAGATTCAATTGTCCAGACTGATGTCCTCCTCTTTATTGCAATATTCACCATGTTTCGGTCGTTGTACGCTCCGGTCTTCTTAAGATGATTGGAATTTCAAACTGAACTCCTTACTTCGTGTACTGGATTTAGTTCTCTGTGCCAGGCCTCTTTCAGATGTCTCGGTTATCTCCCTTTAACTCAACTCTACAAGTTTTTGTTCAGCACTGCAATAGCCAGCTATTTAACTCACAACACTTTTTGCCAAGTCACTGCCTTTTTACCGATTCGGAGGACGAATATTTTCTATGAAAATTTCTCTGACATTCAGGCCGGTTAATGTCATTTAATACTGTTTATTATAAACAGAGCATTTACTTAAATATTTGTATCTATAAAAAAGAATGTTAAACATAAAAATGTCTTAAAATAATTGTCGGACTTTGTCCATTTCATAATGTGATACATACATATATATATATATATATATATATATATATATATATATATATATATATATATATATATATATATATATATATATATATATAAAGGGAGTGGGTTATAGTAGTTCCAACGAGATAAAAGTGTGTATATTAAAAAGAAGAGAGAAATCGCAAACGTTTTTGGTCGTAATGTGGGTTTAAAAAATATATATATTATGATTTATTATGTATTAATTAGTACACATACCCAGCACGGGGTCTGTGTTGACTTCCGGTAACATGGACCTCGTGTCTGATGACTTGGGAACACCACCCAGCAAAACTATAGTCGCACGCGAAAACGTAGGTACGCGTATATGTACTAATTAATACATCTCTTCTCTCTGTATAACCGCATTGAGAACTCTTACGTTTACACCTTATGCGTAAATTTAACGATTATTTATTTGCTTGCCTGCGTATGCACACCAGGATATGTGTACACGCTTGCTTACATCTGGCCGTTTCATTTATCCAATCTAGTCGGGTTTCGATCCTAGCTGGAGACAACCGGACGTCTAACCACACTGATGAGCTGTGAAACAGCGAAACAGTCTGTCTGTGGATGACAAAAATATTGGCTCCTGAAAAATTAATTTCGGTTGAGCTCTCTGGTTTAAGGTGTGAGTTTGTAAACAATTGACTATTTAAGCTAATATTGCACGACTCTTTGGCAGAATTGAGTCACTGTCAGTCACTGTGTGTTTATCTAAATCTAAAAATAAACACGCTAAAATGCACCTACATTCCTGTCGTGCGCTGACGGCTTAGTGGGAGGAGTTCCGACTGACGCAAATTCAGTTGGGTTTCGATCCTAGCTGGAGGCAACCGGACGTTTAGCCACACTGATGATCTGTGAAACAGCGAAACAGTCTGTCTGTGGATGACAAATATATATATATATATATATATATATATATATATATATATATATATATATATATATATATATATATATAGTACAGGTAATCGATCCGTTGGTATATAATCCAGGTGGAACCGAGGAATATTAATTATTAAAACAGATCCACTGAGAGCTCGATGTTTTTATTTTAACAGTGCATATGTATTTTTAAAAAATTAAAATTACCTCAATATAGAGATAGTCTATTTCAAGCCGTTCTATGCGCGGCTATCATCAGCCCCTAAATGTCTATCTCGGAGCATATCATACAACTCCACCAATCGCACACACAAACACACTCATTCACAAGGCGCCTACCAGAATTTTTGTTTTTTTGCTGTAATAAATACTTACATATATATATATATATATATATATATATATATATATATATATATATATATATATATATATATATACACAGTAAAATGGAAGTTAATAAGAAAAGCTAGAATATGTAGGTCATTAAATGACCCATGTCCTTTATGCATACATGAGAAACTATATATTACTAAGTTTATAAAAAATAAAAATTTACTGAATCAGAGAAATGAAACAGCTATATTATGCCGTCATTGTCAAAAACTTTCTTTAAATAATATTTAAAAAAAAAAAAAATTTACCTGCATACTCATATTTGATGTGAAAAAATAATTTTAAATAATGTAAGTAATTCTATTACATTTACTTGTTTTATAAAAAATATAGCCGATTAAATTTAAAATGTTAAATTTAAAAGTAGAATTTTTAAAATTGTAATTAAATAAACGGATTCTAACCTAAACATCTTTTAAAATTGTAATTAAATAAAACGCACTCTAACCTTAACACCTCTATCAAAGCAATTCAAACACTTAAAAGAATCCAGTAGAACACCTAAAGTCAAATGAAATTAATAAGTTAGAATTTATTGAACATTAAATGACCCATGTCCTTTGTACATACATGGGAAAATTTATATTACTAAATTTATAAAAAATAAAAGTTTACTGAATTAGTGAAATAATTTAGCCACCTTTGTCGTCATTGTCATAAAAAGAAATTATTTAATCTGGCAATATACATATTTATTTATACTCGATAAGAAAAAATAATTTTACATACTGTAAGTAATTCTAATACATTTACTTGGTTTTAAAAAAGAAATATAGTATATTAAGTATTAAAAATAATTTTTTTAGAAATGTGGTTAAAACATATACTAGCCTAAACAGCCCCTCAAAATCTTTAAATATACAAATAGAAAAAATACCGTAAGAATTTTTGCCGTTAGGAAGAAAAAAAACCCCCCCCAGACGACCTGAATTTAGCGGATGTGAGAATTTGTTGAAAGATACATCCCTACCCGGATCTCTAAACATAACCCCGCTTTAGAATGTAACTATTAACTGATACAACGAAAATTAAAATTTGAACCCCCTACCACCCCTTGTCTATACAAATGGATTTATCGGTATCCTTGGAAACCCTCAATTATGAATCTTTGCCGTGCCTTTAACAACCGTAAATTTAAAAAAAATAAGTTACTCCAAAATTCGCTTGACGAGGAAATGGAACTAATGTCTTTGGTTTAATAACAAAATTAAATTCAGGGGCTTTAGCTTCCATTTCTGAAACATGGTATCACTGTGTAGCGAAAAAAACCATATTTTAAATCAATTAATTTATAATATATATATATATATATATATATATATATATATATATATATAGGATAACGATATATTAGGTATTCTGGGCTACAAAAAGTACACCAAAAGTCCCTCAGAAGAATCATGAATATTTCATGGCAGTCTTTTTTTACCTGACACAGAAGTTCTGGAGAAAGCTAATATCCCCAGAATTGAGAAGTTTATCATCCTCAGTCAAATGCGTTGGGCAGGTCACTTGGTGCACATGAATAACTCAAGGTTGCTTAAACGTGCCTTTTATGGCGAACTATCTACAGACAAATGCCCCAGACACAAACCTTGAAAGTGCTTTAAAGATTACACCAAAACCAATCTCAAAGCTCTTGGAATATCAGTTGGTACCTACAAAACTGGAGCCTGAATGTCGACAGTTCATCAAGGTTGTAACCAGTTTAAAAGGACAAGGTGGAAAATGCTAAAGTTAAGCGCAATCTTCGTAAAGGTAATCTTGAAGCGCTACCTTCCACCTTAACCTTTCAGCATGCATGTAGTTTATGTGGTAATTTTCCTCTTTCAATGGCAGATCTTCAAAGTCACCTTACGTGTCATCATGCTCGATCCATTGAAAGAAGCCGGAAATAAAATCCTTGTGCTTTCTTGTACACTCTGCCATGAAGTACGCAAGTCAGCTTCTGGATTAACAAGACACAAAGAAATTCGGGTTGATGGCGTGCCTGTTGGGATTAGGGATCTCCCTTTCAGGAACGACATTTGCTCAAAATCTTTAAAAATTAAGGTCGGTTTAAAAATTCATCGCGCTCTCATGGTCGGCGAGTCTGAAAGTTAAAAATAAAGAAATTTCTGTTGAATGTAAACTGACATTCCGAATATTGGAAGTTAAACTGCCATAAGGCCTTTAGGGTAAGGAATCAAATATTTATGTATGGCTTTTACGGCAGTGTAAGAAAAGATTTTTGGTTTCCAAAATGAAAGACATTTGGTATTAGCATGAATATTTAATATATGCACAACCAATATATATATATATATATATATATATATATATATATATATATATATATATATATATATATATATATATACTTGTCCTTTTCAAAATGGTTACAACCCGACAGTTCCTCAAGGTTGTAACCAGTTTGAAGAGGACATGGTAGAAAATGCAGAAGTTAAGTGCAATGTTGGTAAAGGTAATCTTGAGGTGCTACCTTCCACGCTAGCCTTATATATGTAGTTTATGTGGTAATTTTGATCTTTCAAAGGTAGGTCTTCAGAGTCACCTTAGGTCTCACCTGGTTCGATCCATTGAAAGAAGCCGAAATCAATCCTTGTGCCTTCTTGTATAGCATGTAAGGCTGGATTAACAAGACACATGAAAATTCACTTTGATGCCGTGCCTGTTGGGATTAGGGGTCTCCTTTTCAGGTGCAACATTTGCTCAAAAGCTTGTAAAAGTAAGGCTGGTGTTAAAAGTTATCTGGGCTCTCATAATCGGTGAGTCTGAAAGTTTTGAAAAAAGAAATCTGTTGTAGTGATGGTCTTCTTCTGTCGAGAAGTGAGAATCACCATCTACGTATGTATGTATGTATGTATGCTTGCATGTATGTCATCAGAAAATTCACAAAAATACTAAATGTAACACCTAGAGCAAGCTGTGCCCAATATTGTCACATCTGCTAAAGACAATATAAGTTCCCAGTAGGACAAAAAAGCCACACTCGCGCTGACCTGATTTGAGGATCGATCAAGAGATGGCGTTATTCGAAATCAGGTAGGTAAGTAGATAGGTCGGTAGGTGTGCATCGTAACTTATTTTAACTTAACATGAAGTGTGTGTCGGGAAACCTGCTGTAATCACTCCGGTCTAACTCGTCACATGAAAATCCAGGAGAAAGCTGAAGAACATTTACAAAACAGTTGTCGGAGTTACCTCCTCCTTAGTTCCCTAATTCTTCCCCAGGGGTCTCTCTCCCCATACTATAAATACTGGTAAACTTCTTGCTTCATTCTCTTTTTCCTTCTGGCCTCATGCCGAATCCCACCTCGCGTGGTGGTGAGGTAAATCTCTCTTTCTTCTTCATTTCAGCGACCAGATGTAAGCTCTTAGAAGCTCAGCGTTTCCCTTTCTGGGAAAACGTTATGAACATTACGAACATTCACCAAAGATACGAACATTCACCAAAAATACGAACATTCACCAAAAATACGAACATTCAACAAAAATACGAACATCCACCAGAGAACAAACATATTATTCTCCACACACACAAATGTTATGTCTATGTGCCTTGTAATTTGTTTAATACATATTTGTTGACACACACACACACACACCCTCACACACACACACACACACACACACATATATACACACATATATATATATATATATATATATATATATATATATATATATATATATATATATATCTGTCTTGTTGTCTTCTTTCATCTTCGGTTGAACAAATTATGTCCGCCAATTTTCATGTAGTTCATCCTTTTAATATTCTACCAGGACTTACACACGCATTTCTAATACAACACGTAAATACACACACGGTCCTCTACATATCCGCATAGGCTGTACCTCTTGCTTTGTAAAACTCTACCTTGAGTGGCTCCAAAGCTTTGTACAGAGTGAACACCACTATACAAAAAATTTAAAAAATAGTAAAAGATTTTTTTCCTTAAATGTCCTTGTAAAATGGGTGTGTGAGGCGAGGGGGTCCTATGTGTGAGTACGTGTTATCGTTATCCGAAGGCAAATACGGTATTTTAAACGAGTTACCTAGAGACATGATCGCCAAGGTCTTGAAATAAAAGAGCTGTAGGAGTTACCTCCTCTTTAGTTCCCTAATTCTTCACCAGGGGTCTCTCTCTCTATACTATAAATACTGAGAAACTTCTTGCCTCTTTCTCTTTTTTCCTCAGGCCTCGTGCCGAATCCCACCTCGCATGGTGGTGAGGTAAATCTCTCTTTCTTCTTCATATTCATCGACAAGATGTAAGCTCTTAGAAGATCAGCGTTTCCCGTTTCTGTGAAAACGCCATGAACATTACAAACATTCACCAAAATACGAACATTCACCAAAGAACAAACACAAATGTTCCCACACACACAAATGTTATGCCTACGTGCCTTGTAATTTGTTTAATACATATTTGTTGATATATATATATATATATATATATATATATATATATATATATATATATATCTGTCTTGTTTCTCTCTTTTCATCTTCGGTTGGACAAATTAAGTCCACCAATTTTCATGTAGTTGGGCCTTTTAATATTCTACCAGGAGTTACACACGTATTCCTTATACAACAACACGTAAATACACAGACGGTCCACTACACAGGCAAGGCCCTGTACAAAACAACTTAGTTTGCCATAGTAGCAATAAGCCAACCAACAACATTGATCAAGTCCGTGATGGTCATAGCGGTTTTACAAATAGACATCTATCTATCTATCTATCTATCTATCTATCTATCTATCTATCTATCTATCTATCTATCTATCTTATATTCCCGCGTATTAAGCAACATTTGAAGCTAAACAAGTACCCCCAAAATATAAGGGGTCGTCTTATTATTTACAAAAAACTAACTTAAATTTCCTGGGTATATCAGTACTGCTAGGTAGGCTAGTATGCTTGCGCCATGGATCACAATAGGCTAACAGTTGCCCCAGTATGGTAACTACCAATGTAAATATTTCTAGTTGAAACAATTCACATTATAAAGCTGTACTACAGTTTTAAATGTAATAAAACCACTTCTTGATTTCACATTAAAAGGTGATATATAAGAGATACATTTCACGTTAAAAGGTGATATATAAGAGATACATTTCACATTAAAATGCAATATTCAAGAGACAAATTACATAACAATTTGAAAAAGTTCCACTGAGAAACACGCACTAGTAAAAACTAACATAAACAAATATTTTGTTCTTGATTTCTAGTGCTATGGGTGCTTGGTTTGGTTTGGTATCTTTTATGGCATATCAACCACAATGGTTTATTTAATGCCGACAAAATTTCCTTTTTTCCAAAAATGTATAACTGGTAATATTTTTTAAAAAAATGTATAGTTTGGTTTGTTTTGTTTTGTGGCATATTAACCTCAATGTGTTATTTAATGCTGACAAGATTTTTTATTTCTGGTAATATTTTCTTTTTTCAAATAATTATTGCTGATACTAATTTAAAAAAAAAAGTATTTCTGATATTAAAATATATTTTTACACTTTCACAGTATCATGAATCAGGTTGTGGGGTCAACTATTTGCCCATAGCTGGGGTCCTAACAGGTTTTACCACACCGGGCCAGGGTGGACCTGGGAACACCAGCAATTAAGAGGTGGTTCCACGCTCCTCAAAACCTCCCGATCAGAGGCCTTGCTGTTGGACGTAGTGTATCGTCTAACCCAAGACGAGGAGTTTATCGTCATACCCAGGACGCTGCTATGGATGTGTTCGTACCAATCATTATTACTCATAGTCGTCTTAAATAGTAACAATTAGGATAACATACAATCTATATATTTCTAATTAAAATTCATTATCATTGTAGTGTTAAATAACAACAACATTTAGCATAACAGGCAAACTTTATTTTTCAGCAAAACATTTAAGATGTCATAAAATCTTTTTCTCATTACAGAATTAAAAAAATATAAGACATCCACATACATAATTAAAACCCTTCAAAATTATTATGATGATCACCATCTGATGCAAAGGGCCCACCATAAAGATCGTCATTTACAATTTTGACATGTGTGTCCCAGTTGGTCGCCTCGTTACGACGGATATCAGATAAAATGACGAAAATATACCTTGATTTCTGGTTTCGCCATCTATATGATGCCTTATACGGGGAAATATGACGTATTTATTTATATAGTTAGCTCTCTCTATATAAATGTCTGTGTGAGTGAGCGTGCGTGTGTGTGTTTGTATCGGTATGCATATCTATCTATCTATCTATCTATCTATCTATCTATCTATCGTAAATTCAGAACATTATCTGTCTATCAAAATTCCATCTAAGTCGGTACATTATCTATCTATCTATCTATCTATCTATCTATCTATCTATCTATCTATCTATATCTATATATATATATATATATATATATATATATATAAATCTATCTCATTCGGTTCATTATCTATCTATGTGTGTGTGTTTGTATTTGTGTGCGTATCTATCTATCTATCTATCTATCGATATATATATATATCTATCGTACATTCAGAACATTATCTGTCTATCAAAATTCCATCTAAGTCGGTATATTATCTATCTATCTATCTATCTATCTATCTATCTATATATATATATATATATATAAAAATCTATCTCATTCGCTTCATTATCTATCTATGTGTGTGTGTTTGTATTTGTGTGCGTATCTATCTATCTATCTATCTATCTATCGATATATATATATATCTATCGTACATTCAGAACATTATCTGTCTATCAAAATTCCATCTAAGTCGGTATATTATCTATCTATCTATCTATCTATCTATATATATATATATATATATATATATATATATATATATATATATATATATATATAAATCTATCTCATTCGGTTCATTATCTATGTGTGTGTGTTTGTATTTGTGTGCGTATCTATCTATCTATCTATCTATCTATCTATCTATATATATATATATATATATATCTATCGCACATTCAGAACATTATCTGTCTATCAAAATTCCATCTAAGTTGGTATATTATCTATCTATCTATCTATATGTATATATATATATATATATATATATATATATATATAAATCTATCTCATTCGGTTCATTATCTATCTATGTGTGTGTGTTTGTATTTGTGTGCGTATCTATCTATCTATCTATCTATCTATCTATCTCATTCGGTTCATTATCTATCTATGTGTGTGTATTTGTATTATGTGCGTATCTATCTATCTATCTATCTATCTATCTATCTATCTATCTATCTATCTATGTGTGTGTTTCCATTTGAGTACATATCTTTCTATCTAACTATCGAACTATGTATCTATCTATGTGTGCGTATTTGCATTTGTGTGCATATCTATCTATCCATCTGTCTATCTACCTTTCTTTTTTATTCATGTATTTCAACGTATTTCAACAAATCTGACTTGATTAAACACCTTTAATATATTTCAGAATTCAATAAAATTCATTCGATAACGATAATACGTTGCCGCTATGTAACACGGATTTCCTCAACACATGAATTGTTAGAAAATATCTTCCGACCAACTGAGTAAATTCTCAATTCTTTTCCACCTTGTAGTCTGTGAACATGAAATTCAATAGTCTACAGAATGGCGAAAGGAAACGTATTTTCCTGGAAGTCTTCACAATTTTGCTCGTATTCTTTCTTTGACCTGCTACGCATGCGCGCAGAAACGGCAGCGTGTATCTAACTCCGTGTGCAAGCATTCATTGACAGACAATGCCTTTTGCTGACGCCTGCAATTTCTCGAAATAAAATTCAAGAGTATTTGAAGCGTTCAATCATTTTTCTTGCGATTGGGATTGAAATATTTCTGGATAAGACGAGAGTCGTTTTTATCTTCGTATCGGATAATTTCAAAAAGGGAATATATATATATATATATATATATATATATATATATATATATATATATATATATATATATATATATATATATATGTGTGTGTGTGTGTATGTGTGTGTGTGTGTGTGTGTGTGTGTGTGTGTGTGTGTGTGTGATCGAGGTGGCACAGTGGAGTAATAGATAGCGGTTCGGATTGAGGAATCGGAGAGTCGAGTTCGTATTCCAGTTGAATCTATTACGTTCACTTACGTGCTAATAACCTTGAGAAGGCTATGAATCCTCTTATTCTCTATAGATAAATAGTAAGACACTCTATATCTATCTATCTATCGTTATATATATGTAAATTTAATAATCCTGTTGATGAAATTTGAGGAATAAAAAGACAACAAAAGGATAACAGTATTGGCAATAACATTGTTGATATTTATTCTATATATATTATATATTGATAGGCCGTTTGACTAAATTGAAGCAAAAAGAGACACATTTTAAAATCGTAATTTTTGGATACACCTGCGTCCTTTTTCAACGAGACAAGAAGTGGGACTCACTCTTCCGGGGAATGTTCATTTTGTTGGTTACAGGACTCCCTATGGAATATATATTCTCTGAGTAAACCTAGATCCCTGTTTAATCCTATAATATATAATTCTATTTTGAAAATAGATTTAGCTCCGATCTGCGTCTTTTTTGTCGGTTCTAAAAGCACACATCGGACGTCATCAATACTATGGAACGTTTGATTGAAGTGTGCAGCGACAAGCAGGTCGTTGTTGTTGTCTTTGATGATTTTATATGGTTACTGAACCGGATACGTAATTCCGTACTAATTTTATGGAGTGCTAAAGTGCTCAATATCAGAGATAGAGTGTATGTAAATATAAAAGTGAACATTGAAGTCAGCACTCAGAGGTGACAGGCTGTTTCATACTAGACGCAATCGTGTATATATATATATATATATATATATATATATATATATATATATATATATATATATATGTCAAATATGTGGTGTAGTTTAATTTATATTACATGAATCATTCATACAAAAAGCAGATAGTGAAGTTAATGATATAAATGGTGAGAACACATCTTCGCAAACAAATTTATTCAAATTACATTAACCCACGAACCTCTAGATGAATGTTATGATCCCTGTTTTTAATAAATTCAAGCTGTATAAGGTCTCCTTTTTCTAGTACTTTCATCTGTTTATACAGACATCATTAGGCATCGAAATTGATTTGTTTTTTTAGTACATACAGGTAATAACATTAATTTCTTACCGTTAGCAATAACACATTTCTAAAAAAAATATATTTCGATTCAAATCTAATCTTTCGTGTCCCGTTATTACCTGGATGTACTAAAAAAAAAACAAATCAATTTCCATGCCCGATGATGTCTGTATGAACAGATGAAAGTACTAGCAAAAAAGACCTTATACAACCTTATAAAACACAAATATATTAATTGCTTCCACCTCTAAAAAAAGGTTAAAAATAATGGAGGCTTTAATAATAAAACAGAAAAAGCCTACCCTTAACAATATTAACTATGAACAAAGCCACAACGTGCTAACCGTATTCAGAAATTAAAACACCACTACTACACACTAAGACATATACATAATGCACACACTCAACTAAGCTGAAAAATCAAATCATCCTTGATAATGGCTAAAGGTATAGCCGAAAGCGCTCGGAAAAATAAAACGTTTGGACAGTTCTTACACAGCCTTTGTCCAGCAAAGAAAGCTCTTGTTCGTACACAAGAAAAATTAAATAAAAAACTTAACCGTAGTACCTTCTCTGTCGTTTTTAATGAAACTTGCATATATATATATATAATATATATATATATATATATATATATATATATATATATATATATACTTGCATATATATATATATATATATATATATATATATATATATATATGCAAGTTTCATTAAAAACGACAGAGAAGGTACTAAGGTTAAGATTATATATATATATATATATATATATATATATATATATATATATATATATATATAAATACATAAATAGAAGACTTCGTTTAATGTATATTCACATTATAAATCTATTAGACATAATAAATTTAATAAGCTTGAACCTACCATTGAATTCACAAGTAAGGTATGATAAAGATTTTCCATAAATTTCCTTATTCCTCACAAACGGAAAAACGTAAGGATGCTGTAAAAACTAAATAAAAATGAAACCTTCCTTGTCTGCCATATTTAACGAAAGCTGTTTAAAAAAAGATTGCTGCCAAATAAACATTATTATATATACGTTTGTTTGTGTATGTGTATGTATGTGTGTGTGTCTGTGTGTGTACCTATGCGTGTTTGATTGCATGTACATATAGGCGTCATGTCTGGCGAGCTTTTGCATTGCGTTTGAATCTGTGTCAAGAACATTCTGAGAGGTTTAAGCCTGACAGCTTCACAATAAGCTTCGTCTTCAATGTGAGGAGTGAGAGCCCCTCTTTCCAAGTATATATGTTTTTCCCTTTCGAAGACTTCCCGCCAAACTTTCGTTCGAGTGGAGTCCGCACTTGTGTGTGCAGTTACGCGTCCGTCCCTAAGCACAACAAATATCGCTCTGTCCTTCCTTCTTAACAAGCGTCCAGCTTTCTTCGCCCTGCCAACGTCTACAGGCCGAAAGGAAGAGACAGCAGGTCGATTACAGGCTCATGCAAGCGAAAAGCGTCTCATTAAAACGGATTCTATTGGCGCCAAACTGACATTTGGGGACAATAATTGGAGGACGCCAACAAACAGTTGCTGTTTTCCACACAGTAATTTTTAGAATATTGTTGACAATGTGCGCTCGACATACGACAATCTTACTACCGCGAATGGCAGCGAAGACACCAAGAAGCCTTTCCACTGAAGCAGGAAACATTTTTACGTTGGTAAACGCAAATCTCTTCAGCGTAAATGTGCCTGCAAAACTGAAAAGGTGTAATTGTGCATGGAGCCGGAGATTCTACATCAAATTAGTGTTCGTTTTTATATATCATTTCCTAAAACAAACTAGCGCATGTGATGTTTGTGAGCGAAGACTTTACCACACTGTGCGAGCATTGCACCAAATACATTGTTATAAAAATCAGGGCCCACCTAGCTAACAGATAGATAGATAGATAGATAGATATGAACAGAATCAGATAGAGAGATATGAACAATAATAGATAGATAGATATGAACAGACTGAGATAGATAAATAGATAGATAGATATGAATAGGCTGATATAGATAGATAGATAGATAGATATGAACAAACTGAGATAGATATATATATATATAGATAGATAGATACATACATACATATGAACAGACTGAGATAGATAGATAGATAGTTATGAACAGACTGAGATAGATAGATATGAACAGATTGAGATAGATAGATAGACAGAAAGGCAGGCACACATACACATAGATAGACAGACAGACAGATAGATAGACAGATAGATAGATAGATAGATAGATATGAACAGAATCAGATAGATAGATATGAACAATAATAGATAGATAGATATGAACAGACTGAGATAGATAAATAGATAGATAGATATGAATAGGCTGATATAGATAGATAGATAGATAGATATGAACAAACTGAGATAGATATATATATATATAGATAGATAGATACATACATACATATGAACAGACTGAGATAGATAGATAGATAGTTATGAACAGACTGAGATAGATAGATATGAACAGATTGAGATAGATAGATAGACAGAAAGGCAGGCACACATACACATAGATAGACAGACAGACAGATAGATAGACAGATAGATAGATAGATAGATAGATATGAACAGAATCAGATAGATAGATATGAACAATAATAGATAGATAGATATGAACAGACTGAGATAGATAGATAGATAAATAGATAAATAGATATGAATAGGCTGAGATAGATAGATAGATAGATAGATATGAACAGACTGAGATAGATAGATAGATACATACATACATACATACATACATACATACATATGAACAGACTGAGATAGATAGATAGATACATACATACATACATATGAACAGACTGAGATAGATAGATAGATAGTTATGAACAGACCGAGATAGATAGATATGAACAGATTGAGATAGATAGATAGACAGACAGGCAGGCACACATACACATAGATAGACAGACAGACAGATAGATAGATAGATAGATAGATAGATAGATAAATAGATATGAACAGAATCAAATAGATAGATATGAACAATAATAGATAGATAGATATGAACAGACTGAGATAGATAGATAGATAGATAAATAGATAAATAGATATGAATAGGCTGAGATAGATAGATAGATAGATATGAACAGACTGAGATAGATAGATATGAAGAGATTGAGATAGATAGATAGATAGACAGACAGGCAGGCACACATACACATAGATAGACAGACAGACAGACAGATAGATAGATAGATAGATAGATAGATAGATAGATAGATAGATAGATAGATATGAACAGACTGGGATAGACAGATAGATATGAACAGACTGGGATAGATAGATATGAACAGAGAAAGATAGATAGATAGATAGATAGATAGATAGATAGATAGATAGATAGATAGATAGATATGAAAACACTTAAACGTTGTCTTCAAAAGAATATAAGTATAGTAATATGGAAATCGGACACTCCCCAGCCCCGGAGAATAAAGCGTGGCCTTTTCCGTATTGTTGTGTGAATCCATTCTTCTCTGTGGTTCAACCACATTGTCTCTGACATTTTCTATGTAAAATATAGTAAATGGTCCTTAGACTAGAATTCTCTGGGCTGCCCATAACATCGCGTGGCATTAACACCAATAAAACATGGAGGTCTATGACAAAATCCTTCCTATCTCTGAAAACATACAGACGCACAGCCAGATTTAAAGGACACACAGCAGTTGCCCCATTATAAAGAACGTGTGTCGTTGATGTACTGTTACTGGTAACCAACTCATGGCAAATGTAGTGTCAAAGAGCATGAACGTTGGTCAAGCGATTACAGCTGGATAGAGAGCAATATTGAAGAGCTGTAGATCATCAGTTACTAACAGGAAGGAGTGGAGGACCATTATCGATGAATGTTTATCCCGTTTGATATATTACTCTTCCATTCGAGAGCCTCGTAGACTCATGGATGTTTCGGCCGCGTGAGGAAAGTTAGACCTCATCTTCTAGTAAACACAACACTTCCCAATCGCAATGATGCCTTTTAAACTGTGTTGGCACCTTTTTTTATTATTCTCAGTCTTCCCTCAATATAAGCCCTAAGAACCACTCAAGGTAGAGTGGCACTGTATGACATTGTAATGATGTAAAAAAATGCAAAAAGAACATTTTATGATGTTATGTAAGAAAGATAACGCTTAACCTTAGATTTAAAGCGATTAAGATTATAGCGATCAGGGAAACACCCTATTGGGACCCTGTTCCACAAAACAACAGTTCTAGAGAGGAATCTGCTCGTGTTTTGTTTTTACAGTAAGGTTCACCCTGTACAAGACCCAAGAGCCATTCGAGATAGAGGGTTACTAAGTAAGAAATACATTTTATGCGGATTAGTGGGGAAGATAACATGAACATGTTATGATCGAGGAAACATTCTTTTGGGAGTCTGTTCCATAGGTCAGTGGTTCGCGGGAAGAAGCTGTTCGAGTGGAATTTAGTTTTTGCCGATGGAATACGGAATGAATGTGAGTGGTTTGCTACGATGTAAGTGTGCATAGTGGGTTCTCGCCGTGTAGGTTAGATCTGACGGAACCAAGGAATGGTTCGACCGATCACTTTCCATGGAAGTAGCGAGAGACTCACCACATCCCGCCACTGCAAGAGAGGTTGGAAGGTAGAAAATAACTGGTCAGCCACAAGGACTCGGAGTCGCTTTTGAACTCTATCGATATGGGAAAATGAGGACTGGGCCCAAATATAACAACTGCACTCTATTTCCGGCCTGGCCTGTAGAGGATAGCACAGTATTTACATTATTCGGACTATTGTCCTCATCTTTGTCGCCATATTTATTACAACGTTTCGGCCGTTGTACGGTCCGGTCTTCTTCAGTATCTGTCTATATTTCTGAGATGAGGTATTATGTACACTATTTACATTATTCGGACTATTATCCTCATCTTTGTCGCCATATTTATTACAACTTTTCGGCCGTTGTACGCTCCGGCCTTCTTCAGGTGGTTGGAATGTCGAACTAAACCCTTTATTTCGCTCACTGGGGTAGAATGTTCTAGTTCCACGTGCCATGTTTAATGGATGTCAGTTAACTCCTGTTAATTCCCATCCTCAAGGACACATGGCACAGTGGATAAAGGCGTTAGTTAGATCCAGTGACAGGACCCAAAGAGTGTGAGTTCAATACCCGGTTAAGGCAGTGGAGATCTTTCAGAGGGAAATTAACAGGAGATAACTGATAACTGACATCAATTAAACATGGCACGTGGAATTAGAACAGTCTACCCCAGTGAGCGAAATAAAGGGTTCAGTTCGACATTCCAACCACCTGAAGAAGGCCGGAGCGTACAACGGCCGAAACGTTGTAATAAATATGGCGACAAAGATGAGGACATTAGTCCGAATAATGTAAATAATGTACATGATACCTCATCTCAGAAATATAGACAGGTAGAGGATAGCATGAGGCGGAAATTCCTTCTTACTACGAAGGGAATGACGATCCGTACACAGCATGACATGATTTCGCTTCAAAGGTCAGGACTGTCAGAAAGAAGGAATGTCGCTAAGCAAGGTACATGCCCTGCAAATACAGATAGTGTAGTGAGAGGCTTGCTACCATTCATCTGAGGGAAAACGCTTTTGAACCTTCTCAAGACTGTAAAGGGAGGATTGTGCAGCTCCAGCCTAGTTATGGCAGCAATACTCTGAGAGAATTGTAGGGTGAAAAATAATTCCTCACACTCAAGGTCATGTATAAACTTTAGATGGCATACAAGTTAGGATTGTGTAGCTTCAGCCCAGATGTGGCTGCAATACTCATTTTTTTTTCGTTTGATTGGGCTATTGTAAAGATTGAGTATAACAGGAATACCAATGATTTCAGATATCCCCAAGGCATCGCAAGTTGCCGAAGGATTCCTGGGAATAGACTTGAGTGCATGTTGTAGCATACCTACGAACGATAATGGGTATGCTCGCATTCCCATAACTACAGCAGTGAATATTCTAATGTGTTGGTCAGCCGGTCTGCAGTTGGAGATTCGTCTTCAGCTTGGCTGGTTAAGCTCTCTACCTCCGGGCAGAGAGCATCCCCAGACGAAGTTATGTCGAAGGGCAGGGTCTCGTGACGGGAAACACCTACCCGACACCGTTTTATACAGGGTCTACGGGGAATTTTTGGCTGAGCCTATGGACTCAAGTACCCTACATTAAACTCGTCCTTATACCACATCTGACTGCGTGAGGCAGTTGGTATATACTGTCTGCAGGTCTGCTCATGGAGATTCATTGTGAAATTCAATTGACTCATTTCTAGCAGTTGAATACTTATTCTACGCGCCACTGGCGAATCTTAGACGTGCTGTTCTTGTCCTAAGTATTATCGTTCATTACCAAACGTTGTTTGAATATTCTATTCAGTAAACCTACCTAGGTTACAACAGTGCACCAACAGCAAAAAGGGACAACTTCAAGTGTTGCTTGACAAATTTCTCTGAATTTCCATGATTTATTTTGGCCTGTTCTGGCTTCATGATTTTATTAGCCTAAAGGACCGCAACGATTTTGTATATAAGTGTAATATTACGGCAATTTCTCTCCAATCACTTGTCAATCAAGAGGGTCATCTTCACTTGCTCATTCTTCATGCTTATTATTGACTAAAAGCAAGAGAAATAAGATGAAAGAAATACTAGTCAAAAATGAATAATAATTGCTAAGGCTTCATCTAACAAATTCAGACAACTTAAGACTATTACTACTTGGTGAAAAAGCAAGAGAAATAAGATCAAAGAAATACTAATCAAAAATGAATAATAATTGCCAAGGCTTCATCTAAGAAATTCAGACAACTTAAGACTATTACTACTTGGTGGAAAAGCAAGAGAAATAAGATGAAAGAAATACTAGTCAAAAATGAATAATAATTGCCAAGGCTTCATCTAACAAATTCAGACAACTTAAGACTATTACTACTTGGTGGAAAAGCAAAAGAAATAAGATGAAAGAAATGCTAGTCAAAAATGAATAATAATTGGCAAGGCTTCATCTAAGAAATTCAGACAACTTAAGACTATTACTACTTGGTGAAAAAGCAAGAGAAATAAGATCAAAGAAATACTAATAAAAAATGAATAATAATTGCCAAAGTTTCATCTAACAAATTCAGACAACTTAAGGCTAAGAGTAATTGGTGAAAAAGCAAGGAATTTACGTTTTCCTAATATCGGCCGTGGGCGTGTAACCAGTGTGTGGTACTGTTGATAAAAGCCTGAAAACCCTACAATGGGTCGACCAAATACTTGTGACTGAAATTGAATATATCCAAATATACTTTGCAAGTTCTCATTACCTATGTAGTGTCCCGAGGATATTGTTTACCCAAAAGAAAAATCCCATTAAATAATACTTAAGTAGTTTTAACTTTGAAGCATAACATTTATTCTCCACACACTCTGAACTACCTCTCAGCTCGTTATGCATATACAAAAATTGACATCATTTAAATCGTGAATATCCGAGTAACAAGATGTCTCAGGGAAACGATGTTAGATAGGCTGCATGTTGAACAATAACAGATTTATTTACCAAATTTCGAACAAAGTATGATAATCGATGTCCCAAAGCTTCACAAATGTTCAATATGCGTACCACCTGTGACACGACAGACGTCAAGTAGTAATCCAGCTCCTGCCCAACACGCTGTAGCCTGTCTTACGTAACGTTCTCCAGTGCCTCACTGATTCTCTGCTTAAGTTCCTCCAGGTTTGTAGGAAGAGGGGAATACAGACCGATCTCTTCACTTAGCCACATAGAAAAAAATCACAAGGTGTCAAATCAGGTGAACGTGGTAGCCATATCAACAGTACATTGTCATTATCACTGGCACCCCCGATCCAACTTCCGAGCAAAGTCTCATTGAAACATGTCCATACTTCTATTTGTGTAGGCGCGCCGTTTATTTAGTAAAAAGTATATTTATTTATTTTCGTCTACCGGCCTGAATGTTCCAAAATATTTTAAAGAAGAATTTACGCTCTCCAGTCGGAAACGAACCTGCAAGGCACGCCGAGTTAAACGGTAGCTGCCTCTTTCAATTTTTCTTTAATAAGATTTCTCAAATATTCAGACCGGTAGACGAAATAAATAAGTATACTCTTATAAATAAACGGAGCATCTACTCAAATACGAGTATCCGCTACTAATAATGTTTAAATTGATATATATATATATATATATATATATATATATATGTAACTATGAACCTAAAAAGCCAGCCAAAACACCTAAGGTTTTTCCAGACGAGTATATATATATATATATATATATATATATATATATATATATATATATATATATATATATATATATATATATATATATATATATCACTTTAACAGTTATATGTCCTGGATACTCGGATATATATATATAAATTCACCTTCATCCCGTACCGTACGCTGACGGCTTAATGGGAGAAGTTCGGACTGACGCAAATTCAGTCGGGTTTCGATCCTAGCTAGAGGCAACCGGACGTCTAGCCACACTGATGAGCTGTGAAACAGCGAAACAGTCTGTCTGTGGATGACAAAAATACATACATACATATATATATATATATATATATATATATATATATATATATATATATATATATATATATATAAATGATAATGGACTCTCCCCTCGGTTTCGACTTCTGAGCATCTGACAGCTTAGTTGATGAAGTTATGAAATTTTGTGCGATAATCTTAAGTGGCATTTAAGACGCGCTAGTGATTTACCACGGATATGGAGCAAGAGTGAGGATTGTGTAACAAAAACAGTATTTAAAAAATTACGTCAATGAAACCTGATCTGATTTGTTACAAACATGCAAAGAAGACAGCAATATGAGCACTGGTAAAAAAATATATTGCTGAAGACATTAGGATAAAAATATCCAGAAATTCATACACATGGCACTGTGGATAAAGGCGTTGGTTAGATCCAGTGAGAGGACCCCAAGAGTGTGAGTTCAATACCCGGTTAAGGCATTTGAGAACTTTCAGAGGGAGAGTAACAGGAGATAACTGGTAACTGACACTAGAACTAGAACAGTTAAACGGTAGCTGCCTAGAACAGTCCATCCCAGTGAGCAAAATAAAGGGTTCAGTTCGACATTCCAACAACCTGAAGAATGCCGGAGTGTACAACGGTCGAAACGTTGTAACAAATATGGCGACAAAGATGAGGACAATAGTCCGAATAATGTCAATAATGTTCATAATACCCCATCTCAGAAATATAGACAGATATTAAATATCCACTTAAGGAGCTGATATGTCGTAAAACAAAAACCAATATACCAAACTTTTTCTCTGTCTGACATCCCATCACTATTTTTTATGTACAGGCTACCTTAAAGACATTGTTGATCATGACACTCCACAACATCCTTTCTTTTGTTGTTCTAAGTTACATTTAGAGCCGTTACTATCACTATATTTCCCTGTTCTGCCATCCATTCACTATGTTTTTTTTTTATCTACCGACTCCCTTAAAGAAATTGGTGATCATAGCTCTTCACAATTTCTCTTTCTTATTTTTCTACGTAACTTTTTTTTTTAACCATGTCACCCCAAGCAAGGAGGTAATACAACTAGAACGTAGTGGGGGTGAAAGTGAAAGTGAAAGTGAAAGTAAAGAAAACGTAAGATGGCGATGGACGTTGCATTTACATTTTTGAAGAATGTAGTTATCAGGGAAGCAAGAAATCGAAAGGGTGTTCTACAGGTGGGAAGATCGAGAAATTAAACTGTTAGAATAGAAGTGGAAGTCCCGTGAACCACTGCTCTGTGGAACAGACTCCCAAGAGAATATTTCACCGATCACTACTATCTTAACCAAGTTTTAAGTCTAGATTTAACCGTTATCTTCCCTTCCTATCCGTATATACTACTCCTCAACGTAACCTTGAACCTCGACTGGACCCCGGGCCTTGTAAAGGGTGACCCTTACTGTAAAAACAACAAAAGACAACAAAACCTAGTTGCCAATCTAGTAGCAGTTTTAAATAATGTACTTGTGGCACCACGTAAAAAAGCCCATCAGCGCATTTGCTTATATTGTGAAGAGTACGCTCATTGATAATAAATTCTGGTAAGGCGTGTAGTTCCCTTACGACAGCGTCGTTGTAGAAGGGGAATAAAAATGGCGAGAAGACGTATCATTGTTAGGCCTCTTTTTATTTTTTTATTTTTTGCATAGTTACTCAATTCCTTTTCTAATCGTATGTCGATATTTTTGCTACAGTCAAGAATGAGGATTTTAGAAGCACACACAAACATCCGCACGTACATACGTACACACAATTATAACTTAAGAATCAGCACCCTTAAATTGTATAAACTATTGATTACGTCTGAATACTCTGCGTACATCGCAATACTCACAAGTTCTACGAAACTCGCCAATTGTCTCCACCTATTATAAGGCATTACCCACTGATTGGTGATTTCTTGCTCATCTTGACGTCCATATTGTCTCATTTGACTTCCATCTTCTGGCTTTCTCCTTCTATGTTTTGGATAGGAGTCATTCCCTTGTTCAAATTTAAATTTAATTTAAATCAAAGGGAAAAAAAAATCAGTGGTGGTTTCTAATCCTCGGGGACCCGCTTTGATCAAAATGATCTTGCCAATGTGACCTCTATCTTCTGGCTTTCTCCTTCTATATTTTGGATAGGAGTCATTCCCGAGTTCAAATTTAAATTTAATTTAAATCAAAGGGAAAAAAATCAGTGGTGGTTTGTAATCCGCGGGGACCTGCTTTGATCAAAATGATCTTGCCAATGTGACCTCCATCTTCTGGCTTTCTCCTTCTATATTTTGGATAGGAGCCATTCCCGTGTTCAAATTTAAATTTAATTTAAATCAAAGGGAAAAATATTCAGTGGGGTATTCGTACTCACCTCCTCCGGGGACCTCCTAAGATCAAAATGAAATATATTTATCTACTTTAAAACAACAACAACAACAACAACAACAACATCAACAACAAATCTACTAGAAAACAACAACAGCGGTGATCCTTGTTGCCAATGTAGAAGCAGAGTTAAATTCATATAGTTGGGGTACCACGGAAAAAAAGCCCATTTTACTTATATTTTAAGATTAGGCCCATCGATAATAAATCCTGGTAAGGTGTGCCGTTCCTTTACAGCGTCGTTGTAGAGGGGGAATAAAAATGGCGAGAAGTCGTATGATTGCGTCAGGCTTCTTTTTATGTTTGCATCGCTACTCAATTCATTTTCTATTCGTATGTAGATATTTTTGCTAGAGTCAAGAATGAGGATATTAAATAACTCACTGAGGTGTTGCTATGCCGTAAAACAAAATAAACCAAACCGAATTAACAAAACGTTACTTGCCACAGTTAATAATAGATTGGAGGTCATTTGATATTATCGAACCTAAATCTTCCACAGATATTTAACATGAGTGATTTGTCTATCAGAAAATACGAAAATAAATTCTTTCAAAATTATTTTACTCTGAAACGGCACGGCAAAGTATTTACTATAGAATTGCATTCAAATTATTTATTATGTTCATTTGACTAACACACACACACACACACACACACACACACAAACACACATACATATATATATATATATATATATATATATATATATATATATATATATATATATATATATATATATATATATATATATATATATATATATATATATATATAAGTTCCGACTGACGCAAATTCAGTCAGGTTTCGATCCTAGCTAGAGGCAACTGGATGTCTAGCCACACTGATGAGCTGTGAAACAGCGAAACAGTCTGTCTGTGGATGACAAAAATATTGGCTCCTGAAAAATTAATTTCGGTTGAGCACTCTGGTTTGAGGTGTGATTTTGTAAACAGTGACTATTTAAGCTAATATTGCACGACTCTTCGGCAAAATTTAGTCACTGTCAGTCACTGTGTGTTTATCTAAATCTAAAAATAAACACGCTAAAATTCACCTTCAGCCCTGCCGTGCGTCGATGGCTTACTGGTAGAAGTTTCGACTGACGCAAATTCAGTCGGGTTTCGATCCTAATTAGAGGAAACCGGACGTCTAGCCACACTGGTGAGCTGTGAAACAGTCTGTCTGTGGATGACAAAATATATATTTATACACAGGGCGTCCATAAAGTTCGTGTGCACTTTAAAACATGTATAACTTTATTTGTATTTGCGATAGAAATAATTTGTAAAAACGATTAGAAAGAAGCAAATCTATATTTTTTAAGGTTTTATTGAAATTTTATTTAAGTTTCCACATGTCCTCCATCATTAGCAATTCAAAGGGTAATACGATTTTCACGGAAAACATTTTCCAAGTGATTTACAGTAATGCCTGAAATGACATTAGTTATTTTAGCTATACTTAAAACTAGGTACATTAAACTTTATAACATTTTTTACAGATTATTTCTATCGCAAATACAAATAAAGTTATAAATTTTTTAAAGTGCACACGAACTTTATGGACAAACTGTTTATATATATATATATATATATATATATATATATATATATATATATATATATATATATAAAGACATTTTTATGTTTAACATTCTTTTTATAGATACAAATATTTAAGTAAATGCTCTGTTTATAATAAACAGTGTTAAATGACATTTACTGGCTTGAATGTCCGAGAAATCTTCATAGAAAATATTCGTCATCCGTCATATATATATATATATATATATATATATATATATATATTATAAACTGTTACATTGAAACATGCAATTTCCACGACAAAAAAAAAAAACGTGGTAACTTGCAAGTTATGTTCAAGTTGCCATAAAAACCTCGTGGTAACTTGCATGTTCCATTGTGACAGTTTATAATAAATATTTATTGCTCTAGTCTTGTATTGAGCCTTTTTTTAAATTAATGTTATGAACGTTTGAATTTATATTCTTTTCGTTCGTTTACATTTGTCTATATATATATATATATATATATATATATATATATATATATATATATATATATATATATATATGTATATATACATTTATATATATATATATATATATATATATATATGCAGCAATCCTTCATTTATGCATGTTTCATTAAAAACGACAGACAAGCTACTACGATTAAGCTTTTTATTTAATTTTTTTTGTGTTCGAACAAGAACTTCCTTTTCTGGACAAAGAGTGAGTAAAAACTGTCCAAATGTTTTATATTTCCGAGCGCTTTCGGCTATACCTTTCGACATTATCAAGGATGATTCGATTTTTCAGCTTAATTGAGTGTGTGCATTATGTGTATGTCTTAGTGTGTAGTAGGGGTGTTTTAATTACAAAATACGGTTAGCACGTTGTGGCTTTGTTCGTAGTTAATATTGTTAAGAGTTGGCTTATTCTTTATTTATTATTAAAGCTTCCATTATTTTTGATGTTTTTTTACAGGTGGATACAGTTAATATATTTGTGTTTCCTACTAGCATGTTTCTAATGGAGTCTGGTAAGTTTGTGTGTGTGCTTAATATATATATATATATGTATATATGAATAACATTATAAAAAAATGCATAGCACCAGTTGATAATAGCAAAAAAATTTGATTAATTATTTATTATAAAAAATTTAAAACTTGTAACCTTATAGTTAAAAATAATAATTCACCTCCTAGAACAAAATTAAATAGAGCAAACATTATTTACGAATTCAAATGTCCATTAAGGAATTGTATTCCTCAAGAATCAACTTTCGTAAATAATTATATAGGCCACACTACAAATCGTTTAACACGCAGATTAACCCTACACCTTTCTGACAATAGCTCAATTAGATCTCATTTAAATATTCATGGAGACCTACCGGACACTATGCGGAATATACTTGTCGACAACACTAATATAATAGCATCATCCACTTGCAAAAAAAGGCTAAAAATAATGGAAGCCTTACTTATAAAAATAAGCAAACCAACACTTAATAATATTAACTTTGAACATGAACATAATATCTTGACCGTGTTTTGAAATAAAAAATGAATCACTTTATAAAAAACATACACATAACAAACTATTTCTAATTCTAGCAGTTGAAATATAAGCCTTGATAATGGCTAAATGTATAGCCGAAAGCGCTCGGAAAAGAACATTCGGACAATTTTTATATAATTTATCCTCTGAAAAGAAAAACTTTATTAGATCGCACGAGAAATTATATAAAAAACTAAATAAAAGCACCTTGTCAGTCGTTTTTAATGAAATGTGCTTGAAAGAAGGATTGCTGCCTAAATACACAAATATATATATATATATATATATGTGTGTGTGTGTGTGTGTATGTGTGTGTGTGTGTGTAGCAGTGGATATAGTTTTAAAAAAATTAGAATATAGTTGTTGAATAAATCTAGATTATTCTAGCACAATATCATATGTATGGACGTCTCCATAATATTTGAACACGTTCATAATCTCTCCTGCTAACTATTAGCGAACAGTGAGGCGAGCTGCATTTGAAATTTGTAAAATACAATCTCCATTATCAGTTAGGCAAATGTCCCCATGTCGAGGCCTGAACCTGCCAATAGTACGAAACTTCAAATATATTGTAAATTTGACATATTAATATAAATAGATTTAGTTTTATAAATAAAGCAAAATAAGTTGTGGGCAACGATATCTAAATAAATAAAACAACTATGAGATTATGTAAATAAATTAAGCTGTTAATTATCTGTTAAGTTCATAATCTGAATCTTAGTAACATTAAGTTTACACAGTTTATATATTTATTTATTTATTTTTAGTCCATTCAGTTGGGAAATCCTAAAATGTCTCTGTGTCGAAGAGGTTCACCAATGTAGTCGACATCATTATTATCTTGTGGTTTGGAAACATTTATAAAAGAGCTTGAATGATTCATTTCTAGTTATAAAACGAGTAAGTAAATCAGCAGATTATTAAATTTTCATGGCCTTCTAGAAACTGCTATATTTATACAGGAACGGTTTGCTATTATCAAAAAGTAGATAAAGTTTACTAGATAATTCATATGAATTCAGCTTGCTGTAATCTACATGTGGCAGATTTATTGATAACTGTAGCATATATATATATATATATATATATATATATATATATATATATATATATATATATATATATGTATATATTAAAAAGAGTAGAGAAACTGCAAACGTTTTGCGTGTAGTGTGGACATTTTAGAAAATATATATTACGTTTGAAGTTTGTGTCTTTTTTTTAATATATACACTTTTATATCGTTGGAACAACTATAACCCCTTCCTTCATATATATATATATATATATATATATATATATATATATATATATATATATATATATAGACAATATTAGTGGTGAATATACACATACATATGGAATTATATATACACATACATATATGTATAAAAATAATTCCAAGAGGATATGATCCAGGTAGAACTCGATGTCCAGGAGAGAGTAAGGATATAATAAAAAGACATAAACACTAATATTCCATGGTCATAATTTATTCCATTGGAATCGTAAGAACGATCCATTTCATCAGACCTACAGATTCCAAAAGAAAACAGAAAAACAACTCCGGGAAAAATTGGTGAGAGTATGTGTGAGAGTGTGGGGGGGGACCTGTGATCTATATAGAGGGGTAACAGACGAGAGAGGCAGGGAGGTCCAAAGGTGGAGGGGGCATTAAAATCTAACAGAGGGAGGATTTAAAGAGGGGTTTCAGTGAGAAAAGAGTGCGTATTTTCAAACGTCCGAAGATATACCGGAAGAGTGTACATTTCTTGGCGACACACACACCCCATAGGCGATAAAATCTTATACTCCCGCCCAGACCCCTACAACGCATACATACACACACATACATACACATCTATATCTATATCTATCTATCTATATATATATATATATATATATATATACATCTACATCTGCACGCCTAGGACAACCGATTTCAAAACCAATGCTAGATTCGCTATAATGAGATAATGGAAAAATTCCAATGGAATAAATTATGACCATGGAATAAATTATGACCATGGAATATTAGTGTTTAAGTCTTTTTATTATATATATATATATATATATATATATATATATATATATATATATATATATATATATATATATACGTGTGTGTGTGTGTGTGTGTGTGTGTGTGTGTGTGGTGCTCTCGTTTTTCTTGGTGTAATTGTCATTATTTGATTTTGAGCAAAGTGCTTGGAATCGTTTATTGATTTTTGTATTAAAAAGCCGTTTTGTCTGAAACAATAGTGGCGGACTGACGTCTCTGCTGTGGGCGTGTTGTCTGCCGCCACCTCACTATGTTTTCTTTTTCTTTAAGCGCACCGTAAAGTAGTTCATAGATGGGCTTTAAAACACGTTTTGAAATCAGAAATCGAGAAAGACAATCTCCGAAGACAGTTACAACTAAGGAGTCTTCCCAAAGATAAACTTTCGCCGGAAAGATTCAGTTGTCTTCCCATTGCCGCCACCCCGAGATATAAAATCAAAAAGTAGTTCTTTCTTCGTGTCATAAAAACGGAGGTAATAGTAAAATCACAGAGTGTATGCTAAAATAAACGCAAAAGTCTTAGGATTCAAATTCACGCCCTCAACATAATCTACTTTGTAAAGTAGTAATTCCAAAGTAAAACAAGTTTTCTTTACTTAAAACACATTAAATTGTAGAATCATTGTAAATTATTTTACTACAAAGCGACACGACAAAATATTTATTATGGAATTGCATTATCAGAACAAGTACATCAGGACTTTCGTTTGATAGCTGATTCCAACTTTCCTATTATTAACACACACACACACACACACACACACACACATATATATATATATATATGTGTGTATATGTGTGTGTGTGTTAATATATGTTAATATATATATATATATATATATATATATATCTGAATGTAATGAGAACAAAAATAATATATAAAGTAGAGCAATAATTATTTTAAAAAATTGAACCGTTTTGGTTCTCACCAGTAGAGGTGCAACTAAATGCACCGAAACAAGGTTGCATCTCTGTAGTTAGTAAATTGTTTCTGTCTACATGAAAAAATTATAATAAATAAATATATAGATAGCTGATTCTAACTTTAACATTATTAACATACCTTTTTCAATAAATATTCATAATGCAATTCTAAAGTAAGTATATATATATATATATATATATATATATATATATATATATATATATATATATATATATATATATATATATATATATATATGTGTGTGTGTGTGTGTGTGTGTGTGTGTGTATATGTATATATATAGTGATAGAGAGAAACACAGAGTGGATAGAACGTTCGCATTCTGACCATGAGACCCGTGTTCCAATGTCACCATGCTCTCTTTGTCAGGTAAGAGACTACCTGATGTTATCGGAATGGAGCGTTCGATCTCAATGTGCGGCAATGTGCCTGAAAAGCATACCACGGGTTGACCCAAGGCTTGTGAGTGAAATTGGTTAGACGGTACCATTGGGGTTCGTCGATGGCTCTAATAGCACGGACACAAGTCATAGTGATCGAGGGTTTTAGGGTGCAGTCCTTGTTCAGATTGTCGATCACACTAGATAAGGCGGTCTTTCCCAGAAACTGTAACTAAGGTCTGCTCAGCCTAGTTGCAGTATAAACCACAGACGGGATCTGTGGGCGCTGAATAAACACAAATGAGCAAGCGTCAGCAATAGGGATTAGCTAGCAGCCCTAGTTGACGGGTAATATCTAATACGAGTGGACAACTATATATATACATACATATATATATATATATATATATATATATATATATATATATATATATATATATATATATTCAGTTCTATGGATATTAGTTTGTGACACTAGGTTTCACGTCGCTTTCACGATTATAAACTGTCTGATGATCTCAAATAGTGCGATTTGGGTCGGTGTTATAATGGATAGCAGCTCGGATGGAGGAACCAGAGAGGCAAGTTCGAAATCCCGTTGATCGAATACATTCACTTACGTGCTAATACTCTTGGGAAAGGTAAGATTCCTCCTCATCTCCCCCTCAGCTATGGGTAAATAGCAGGACAGATAAGGTTCTATAGTTTTTGGATGGCAACTGGTCTACCTACTGCGCGAATAATCTGCATCTTCAGTCATGTATCAAAAGATACATGATCGCGTCTATCACCCATGGTACATAATTGACTGTTGTAAAGTCCTCGAATAATGTTTTTCTTTCTTTTTTATTTTATCGTCATGAACGTTTTCTCGGTTTCCTTTTACTCTACTGTCTTCCATTCTCAGTAATTCCTTGCGTCTTAGTGGCTTTATTGCCTTGCTTAGGGTAAAATGATTTAAAAATAAATCTTTTTTGCAATATGGATAAAGAAAGAAATTAAATACAAATAGAGAGAGAGAGAGAGAGAGAGAGAGAGAGAGAGAGAGAGAGAGAGAGAGAGATGAAAAAGAACAATATATTTTGATTGACAAACCATTTTTTGTTTTCTACAAGACGATTAATTCTATGCTTGTGTTTACCCCGTATTTTTAGGGGATTAAAACACAAAACTCAAGCTGTCGGAAACAGAAAAAAAAAAATTACCGCAGAAGGGCATAAACAAATCTGTGGCATATTTGCTGTGATCCGCTTGTTAAGATCTTAACACATTCTTTTACTTAGCCGATGAGTCAGCATCTAGGAACGATGTGCATATTTAGCTCCAGATTTAATCTCCCAGTGACCCCAATTTTTATTCTCACCCGAAACTAATCTCTGTTCCCTAACCTTACCGTGACCCTGACACTAATCCAAGGCTAAACCTAATTTCTGATCCCTTAAAGGAAAATAATCCCCGAATGTGCAGCAAACCAATAATCATAATCCGGGAGGAAATCCATATCAAAGATCGAATGCTTTTATTGATTCTGTCAAATCTGGACAATGTTCTGTCTGTGATCCGGAATATACAAGCAGTTCCATTGTTTCCAAACCTTGTTAGTAGCAAAATAAACCCGAAAAGCTACGCACAAGATCGACATCTCTTGTCATGCTTACATAGCCATAACAACAAAAAAAAATGGCTGATAAAGTCAACATTTTTTTTTCAAGACAAATGAAGGTGGTATTTAAACGGGAATAAAATGAAAACATGAAGTCGAAATCCAATGTTTTTAAAAAATATATATATATATATATATATATATATATATATATATATATATATATATATATATATATAATTTAAAACAAGGATTTCTAAAGCATATATATATATATATATATATATATAAGTATTTTAAATCTTTATAAATATTTCGATTGTTTTTTTAGATATAGTTACAAATTTTTTTAAACAACATCTAAAATATTATAACAGATTTACGTTAGAAATATTCGAACACAGTTGCATTCCATATTACGTGACGTCCGCGTCTCGACACGGACGCTACTCGTAAACAAACTTCTGAAAACAGTTATTTCTGATGAAAGATCACAAAAAAATTCAATTTTTTAAATTTGCAACTTTTCAGTTGTTTTCTCTCTCTCTCTCTCTACACACACACACACACACACACACACACACACACACACACACACACACACACACATATATATATGTCTGTGTGTATATTGTAATATAAAGAAAGAACAGTAAGATATATAATCAGGTGTTCTTATTGATATTTTTATTTTTACAAAACAGTGCTCAATGTAAATTTACAGAGCATATATATTATAAATTAACTGATTTAAAATATGGTTTCTTCGCTACACAAGAATTACCATGTTTCAAAAAACTTAAACTAAAAACTTCAAATTTAATTATATAATTAAAAGCATTAGTTCTGTTTCATCTTCAAGCGAATTTTGGAATGATTTATTTTTTAAATGTAAAAATAAGTTTTAAATTTATTCCGAAATTCGCTTGAAGATGAAACAGAACTAATGCTTTTAATTTAATTATATAATTAAATTTGAAGTTTTTAGCTTCGGTTTGTGAAACATGGTAATTCCAGTGTAGCAAAGAAACCATATTTTAAATGAGTTAATTTATAATATATATATATATATATATATATATATATATATATATATATATATATATATATATATATGTGTGTGTTTAAAAAAAAACAGACCACTTTATGGTTCTATGTAATAAATTATTTCACCACAGCCCTTTTAAAGGACTGCGGATAATCAGACTTTACTTTCAAAGGTTGAAACGAAAAATGAAAAGAAATTTACACACTTTTGACGGGCAGTATTACGCATATGTAAATTGAGGAAGTCAGGGGGGAGAGACATGATTGAGTTAGATGTCATTTAATATTTCTATTCATTCATACTTAATATTACTTGAGGAGGTCCAGAGATTGACACATTTAATCGGTTAACTTAACGGAAGTTATATATTGGTATAGAAGGCGGAGAAGAGAAAAAAAACTCAAAAGAAAACGAGAGAAGGAAGTCATGAGAGAAGGTGTCACTGACTTTCTTTGGAATGAACGCTGTCGTTTTACTTTACTTTGAAAGTGCTATTTTGGGGGTTTAAATATTATAATGTTTGATATAAATTTGAATGTTTAAACAGTCTACAAGGAATTTAATTTGATGTTTGTTAGCGATTTATGTTTTTTTAAAACTTTATTACAAAAATCTTTTGGGGGATTTAATATGAAATAGTCGATTAGAAAAAATATTCATAGAATGTACATTAAAAGAATAACATTTTATTTTAAATATAAGTTTACTTCTAGTTGTAATTGATTATTAAGGTGACATCTCTATCAGTTTGAATTTTATTCATGAATTTAATTCGTGACGTGGTGTAATGATTAGAAAGTTGTCTTGCTAGATCAATTACGACTGAGTAGTGAGTTCCATCCTCTCACTGAACGCCCCATACTTTCGGCCTTGTGCCACATCTCTCTCTCTCTCTCTCTCTCTCTCTATATATATATATATATATATATATATATATATATATATAAGTGATCATTGAAGTCAACACTTGCTAGACGCAATTTTATATTTATATTTACATATCATCTATCTCTGATATTGAGCACTTTATCCCATAAATATAGCAAACCTTAAAACTATATTTATTCATATATATTTATATATATATATACATATATATATATATATATATATATATATATATATATATATATATATATATATATATATATATATATAATGAAATGAAGAGGTTATAATGGTCCCAACGAAAGAAAAGTGTGTATATTAAAGAGAAGAGAGGTACCGCAAACTTTTTTGGTTGTAATGTGGGTTTTTTAAAAATTATTATTCTCTATTTTTCATAGTTTTACAACACGTGTTTCTGGTCTTACGACCGTCTTCAGGTAAAGGGTGGAGATTTATATGTATAAAAGTGAGTGTTGACTTCAATGTTCACTTTTATATTTACACACGCTCTATCTCTGATATTGAGCACTTTATCCCATAAATATAGCACACCATAAAACTATATTTCTTTATAAATATATATATATATTTCTTCATAAATATATATATATATATATGTATTTGTACAAAGAGAGGGATAGATAGAGAGAGAGTTGGGCAGAGAGATAGAGAGAGAGAGAGAGAGTGAGAGATGGAAGGGAAGGAGGGGTTCATGTGAAAAGCAGCCCAATAATAAGTACACAGTAATCAATAATCGACAACGTGAATTGTTGTGATAATATAATTTGTGATACATTTCTTGTCACATTTTTCTTCGTTTTCTTGGACGCGGAGAATATTTGATATTTTTATTAAGTTAATATATACTTAGCGCACCTTTTCTCGGTCGGACTGCAGCGATAAGGTTGCGGCCCGTGGGCTGCGGCTTCCAAACTGTAGCCAGTCACAAAATATCTAATGTATTGCTTCATTTCTTTTGTTTATTTAAATTACCGACCACCCTCATCATTACATGCTTGCACACGTGAACACCCATCCAAACACAAGCACGTATAGACACACACACACACACACACACACACACACACACACACACACACACACACACACACACTTAGATACATCTAGATTTATTTCAACAAGTCCGATATAATACAAGAAAGTCTACTGAATGATTTGGTTCAACAAAAATGCTTATATATATATATATATATATATATATATATATATTGAACAATAAAAATATTAAAATCTTCAGACACACTGGGTTGTATATTATATATTCCTTCGTTTTTATTATTATTTCATTTAGATTCCTCGACTAGTTTCGGCCAACATGGCCATCATCAGGAGAAAAAACAATTCTGCTTGCTTGTAGCAGTGACTACAGAAATGAATGTCTTGATGGAGAAAATGAACTTTTGTCTGTAGTTTTCATTTGTTTTTTTAATTTTTTTTTAACATTAATTTTGGCCAGTCCTTGTTTTGGTCAAACAGTTTCTTTTAAGTTGTTATTAAGTTTTTAAATATTGTATCCACTTATTTTAATGGAACTCTAAAATCTTTCTAATATTATCTGCTCTGGACTTTTCTATTCTCTCAATTATAGTGAATTTGGTATGGGTTTTAAAATGGTGTTTTTCTAGGCGGAAATATTGTTCTACTGGTAATAATCTCTCATGGGGAGTCGACTTAATTCGATTGCGATAATTATTAATTCTGAAGTGAAAGGGCCATTCAGATTTTCCTATATATTGTTTCTGGCATAGTGTGCATTCTAGGAGGTAAATTATGTTATGACTTCTACAGTTAGAGACGTGGCAGATTTTGAAAGTAGATTTAATGACTGAGCTAGTGAATGAATTCGTGTGTCTGATGTGTTTACAGCATACGCTCCTTTTGTTGTTACATGGTTGGGAAAATCCTGTTGTTTGTGTTTTTGGTTTATTACGGATTACCTTGTTCACTGAAATGTGGTTACTACCTATGATTTCTTTTAGGTTCTTAGGTCTACGATATGCTAGAAGGCCGGTTTCCTTAAACAATTTATTTTTTATGTCTGGTTTGATATGTAGTATTACCCAGCGAGTTTTGATCAATTGGGATAGTGGAGGCAGAGTGGGGTTGAAAGTGGTTACTAGAGGGATGCGGTCGGATTTATTTTTAATCTTGTACATTAGGGTGTCTTCTCTAGGTGTGGAAATTGCTTTATTTATTTGTTCCCTGATTAGGTGTTGTTTATAGCCCGGTGTTGTGAATGGATGTTCCAGATTTTCAATGTGTTTATTTAGTTCTTCATTGTTGGAACATATCCTTCTGAGTCTAACTGCTTGTGAATAGGGAAGGTACTCTTTGAGGTGTTTAGGGTGGGAAGACTTAAAGTGTTGATAGTTGTGGGTGTCGGTGATTTTAGTGTGTAGTGTCGTTTGTAGTTTCCTGTTTTCATCTATGCAAATGCAGGTGTCTAAAAATGTTACCGATCTTGTTGATTTTTCATAGTCAAACTTAATTGAGTCGTGCAATGTGATTAGGGTCATGAGGAATTGGATAAGTTTGTCGTCACTGCTCGTGTATACAAAGAAGATATCATCGATGTATCTTGTATAGAATACGCAGTCGCTACCGATGAGGAGATAGATATGGGTCTCCTCAAATTTTCCCATGGATATTGTAGCATATGATGGAGCTGCAATGATGCCCATGGCACAGCCTCTTACTTGCAGGTAGTGTGCTCCATTGAAGTTGAAAGTATTCAATGTAAGACTATGCTCCATGAGTTTTATAATAACTTCTGTGGGGGGGGTCTTGTTTTCTTCTTCCTGAAGGGCGGTTAGCCCTTCGATATGTTTAATGTTTGAATAGAGTGATCTTACGTCTAAAGTCACTAGAATAGCATTCTCTGGAACTGTTTGTATGTGATTAATTTTGTTTAGTACATCTGTTGTGTCTCTGATGTAGGATTTTACTTTCTTATCTAGGGGTTGTATGTAATGATCTACGTATTTGGAAATTTTGGTCGTGTGGCAGTTGAATGATGAAATGACCGGCCTTCCTGGGTTGTTGCTTTTGTGTATTTTGGGAAGGAGATAGAAGCGAGCAGGTGTGATGTTTGTAGGTGTAAGTGTTGTGCATGTTTCCTTGTCGATTAGATTGTTGCGAAGCATTACATTTAGTGAGCTAGTTAATTCTATTTGGTATTCGGCAAGAGGATGGACATGACAACAAAGATGAGGGCAACAGTCCGAACAATGTGAATAGTGTAAAGATTAGAGTTTTAGTATTATATTCTATTATTTCATTAATGCATGTTTCATTAAATAATATAGACAGGTTTTGTCTATTTATTTTAAGTAAGTTTCTTTCAAATTGTCTGATAAGCTTAATCACATTATCGTTGAAAGACGAAAGGAAAACACCATATTGATACATGTTTAAATCCAATCTAAGCTATCGGCTTACATAAGCCATTATTATCAAAGATGACAATTTTAATAAATCAAACAACACATAGACGAAACCACAATAATGGCCCGCCCTTGCTGCTTGAATGAGATCAAAGTAACGACAAACTCGTATTTACGCGGCAAGGAAGCGAAAATCGCGTCGCAGCTCATGACGTCACACATGACCACGCGAGAGGGAAATCGAGAATTATTAAGTATGGGAAGCCGTTGGTACAAACCAATGGCTTTTGCTATAGATTATAGTTATTTAAGAATGTTTGTGGAGATTTCATACTTTATTTTGTTCAGGTTAGTTTTCAACTGTTTTATGTATATAGCTTCAAGGATTTTTAATTTTTGCTTATTGTTTTCATGATTATTCTATTACTTATATCGCCATATTTTTATTTGACTTGAAGTTGAGCGACTACATCGAATCAAATGCTGCATCTACTGCAAGGAAAGTTGGATCACTGTATCGTGAGATAATATCTTTCTAGTCAGAGTTCCTTTTGCACATTTACAAATCTACCATCCGCCCGTGCATTGAATGTTGTTGCCATATCTGGTCAGGTGCTGTAATATTCATCTCGAGGTTCTCGACAAAATCCAAAGAAGGATCTGCAATGTAATAAATACTCACTTGGCATCTCGATATTAGTGACTTTCTCACCGACATGGCGTGGTTTCCCTCTCTCTTTTCTAGAAATATATTTGACCAGATTTTTTTCCCTGGTGCTCCGGATACATGAATATGAGCTAGGTCCCACCCTTAAAGTTGAAGTAGTTAAATGTAACCGCCATACTGTTACTAACAAGCAGAATTTTTGTTTCTCCTGATGATGGCCATACTGGTCGAAACTACTCGAGGAACCTAATTGAAATAATAAAACAAAAAATATTAATATACAACTCAGTGCCTGAAAATTTGAATTTTTTAATATTTTTAGTCTTAAGATCTTATATATATATATACTAGCAGCATGGGCCGGCGTTGCCCGTGCTTGATTCAAAAATCGTACGACTCATACAGCAATCGCTATAACTTGACTTAAAATATTTTTGCCCTTCCTTGCCTTTAAAGGAGTGCCCTTTGCCGTGCTTATGTTGCTACATAACTTACTTCTTGCCTATCTCACACTGCGAATTCTTTCTAAACTCTATACTAAACATTAAAAAAGAACTAAACAAAATGAACACAAAACGATCAGCTGTAAAAAAGACTATTTACTGGAAAAAGCGAATGATAAAAGAATGTTAACAAAAAATACTTTTTCACACCCAACCCAGTTCTGCGGAATCAGAATCAACGTTGAGTTTATGCAAGCAAATGAGCCAATTGAAGTAAAGTGCCATGCAGATTTAAATTTTTGCCACTTGTGACAAATGCCGCTATCGATTTTTTTGCATGCTAGCATGCTAGTTAACATTCGTGTCAGTCAGAAGTTGCCTCTCACGCTGGCCAATAGAATCTTCCTGCCTATTCGTGGCAGTCAGCTATAAGGCTCTCACTCTGGCCAGTAAAAAATGGACGCAAACTACATGAAAACTGCCGTAGAAGCATGAAAAAATCGATTATTTCCTCTATCGATGGGAGTTGGGAAATGCGAAGTCGGTCTGGGCCTTAATATTAACTTGGAGCTTGTGCTTGTAAATTTTGGTGCAAATCCGTCGAAAATTGCGGCCGTGCATTCGTTACAGACACACATGATGCCTTATATATATATATATATATATATATATATATATTATATATATATATATATATATATGAATGAATGGATTTCATATATATTTATATATATATATATTCATATATATATATGAATGAATGGATTTTTCCGTTATTATTCCGACCTAATTCATTTTTATTGCTTAAACGTTATTTTTAGTGGATACTCATAATTTAGTATATTCTCTCTTTACTAAACAGTATATTTATTTATTTCCATCTACTGGCCTGAATATTCGAGAAATCTTATGAGAAAAATATGCCGGGGAAAGCATATTTTTCTCATAAAAATAATTTTCTCAAATATTCAGGCCGATAGATGGGTATAAATATACTGTTTAATTTAATAAACAGAACATCTACTCGAATATGGGTATCCACTAAAAATAACATATAACCAATAAAGATAATATATATATATATATATATATATATATATATATATATATATATGTATATATATATATATATATATATATATATAACATGAAATCTCTCGTTAACTGGGGCAGAGAAGGGTTTGTTAATTTTTTTTTTCTGTTTATCATTTGAGAGAACCCTTCCTGTCTTCTATCGGCATGGCCGATGCTAACCGCCAGAAGAGTGACTCGTTGCGCCTTCTCGGGCTAACATTCTCCGCGAACATGAAGTGCAAAGACATGAAGTGCTGGTTAAAAGTTGCGTTTAAATTTTTGAAGATTGTCGTTATCAGAGAAGCAAGAAATCAGAAGGAAGTCCCACAGGTGAGAAGTGAAAGAAAAGAAAATGTTAGAGTAAAAGTGAGGTTGCATCTATATAGTTCAATAGTAAAATGTTGATACCTAGCTGCCAATCTAGTAGCACACTTAAATTCATGCAGTCAAGCCACTAAGGGGAACAGCTTATCAGAACAGTTGACATGAAAATAGTTGTAGAAAAGACAGAGGGAAGCCATATCACATACGAGAGAAAGTAACTAAAGTTGAGATGCCTGATCAGGTACATTACAAACCCATCTCCAGAAAAAATGATCAATAAATTTAATCGACATAAAATGTCTATTCTTTTCAACCAAACACGTTTATAAGAACAATTATTGTCAAAATATAATTATTTTTAATTATAACATATCAATATAATATATAATATATAATATATAGTCATATATAATATATAAATATATATATAGTCATATATAATATATAAATATATAATATATAGTCATATATAATATATAAATATATAATATATAGTCATATATAATATATAAACATATAATATATAGTCATATATAATATATAGATATATAATATATAGTCATATAGAATATATAAATATATAATATATAGTCATATATAATATATAAATATATAATATATAGTCATATATAATATATAAATATATAATATATAGTCATATATAATATATAAATATATATATATAGTCATATATAATATATAAATATATATATAGTCATATATAATATATAAATATATAATATATAGTCATATATAATATATAAATATATAATATATAGTCATATATAATATATAAACATATAATATATAGTCATATATAATATATAGATATATAATATATAGTCATATAGAATATATAAATATATAATATATAGTCATATATAATATATAAATATATAATATATAGTCATATATAATATATAAATATATATATAGTCATATATAATATATAAATATATAATATATAGTCATATATAATATATAAATATATAATATATAGTCATATATAATATATAAACATATAATATATAGTCATATATAATATATAGATATATAATATATAGTCATATAGAATATATAAATATATAATATATAGTCATATATAATATATAAATATATAATATATAGTCATCTATAATATATAAATATATAATATATAGTCATATATAATATATAAACATATAATATATAGTCATATATAATATATAGATATATAATATATAGTCATATAGAATATATAAATATATAATATATAGTCATATATAATATATAAATATATAATATATAGTCATATATAATATATAAATATATATATAGTCATATATAATATATAAATATATAATATATAGTCATATATAATATATAAATATATAATATATAGTCATATATAATATATAAACATATAATATATAGTCATATATAATATATAGATATATAATATATAGTCATATAGAATATATAAATATATAATATATAGTCATATATAATATATAAATATATAATATATAGTCATATATAATATATAAATATATATATAGTCATATATAATATATAAATATATAATATATAGTCATATATAATATATAAATATATAATATATAGTCATATATAATATATAAACATATAATATATAGTCATATATAATATATAGATATATAATATATAGTCATATATAATATATAAATATATATATAGTCATATATAATATATAAATATATAATATATAGTCATATATAATATATAAATATATAATATATAGTCATATATAATATATAAACATATAATATATAGTCATATATAATATATAGATATATAATATATAGTCATATAGAATATATAAATATATAATATATAGTCATATATAATATATAATATATAATATATAGTCATATATAATATATAAATATATAATATATAATCATATATAATATATAAATATATATATATAGTCATATATAATATATAAATATATATATAGTCATATATAATATATAAATATATAATATATAGTCATATATAATATATAATATATAGATATATATAATATATAAATATATATATATAGTCATATATAATATATAAATATATAATATATAGTCATATATAATATATAATATATAGATATATATAATATATAAATATATATATATAGTCATATATAATATATAAATATATAATATATAGTCATATATAATATATATTATCAAATTATAATTAAAATATAAATATGAGTCCAATTATAATAACAAAATATAATGAACTAACTAACAGTGTTATACTGGTAGTTCATATTTTGTTATTGGGCCATCTTGGACCGGGTGTTTCAATACTGGGATTTTTTGCCGTTCAGTTGGAGCAGTTTAAATTTAGCCCACTCCAAAATCAATATTAGTAACAACAATTGGGGGCAACTGACGCACATCCCCAGATGTGGGTTTGATAATTTAAATGGGGGTCGTGACACAGAAAAGGGCTGTTTTTGCATTCTTAATCTTGCAAGCAAGGAACCTCTTTTATGGCCCGTCATAATAATAATAATATGCGATAATTTTTATTTATAATATAATTTTTGTTATAATTCTAATAATCTTTTGCGTTAGATTTCAATTCTCTAAATTGATTGTACGATGGTTTTTTTACAGACATCACACACACACACACACACACACACACACACACACACACACACACACACACACATTTTGAGAATTATAGATATTACTGTTTATTTCACTCCAGATATTATTAATCAATATTAGACACTACATGTGTGACATTGGGGTATTCTCAGAATGTGGACCTTATATTCTCATGTGAGTGAAAGAGACACTCATCTTCCTCTCCTTGGGTGGGTGCTTATATATCCGTCATTCGTTTAACTCACATGCGCATATCTTAGTCACATCTCGGTTGACCATATGTTTACATGTTGAGGCCAGCTTCTAATATCCTGTGAAGTGCAGATATGCACTTGGTGGCTAGGAGGGTATCTCATAGTTCAACTCCCTATCTGGCTCCTCTGAAGGGCAAAGTGCATAGTTTGGCAGGGGAACAATAAATCGGAAGAAAGTTCCGCAGGTGAGAAGTGCAAGAAAAGAAACTGTCAGAGCAGAACTGGTGGTTGCATCTAGCTAGTTCAACAGTAACACGGTGAGACCAACAGCTATGTGCAAATTAATGGAAACAAAACGAATAATTCCGTTATTATTTACTTTTTTCATAGTTTTCAATGAAGCATGACCCAATGCACATGTTAGTACTTCGTATGTCCATCCCACGAAGTTGTCCCTTGTAGATTGACCACAGATTCTTAATTGGATTTAAATCAGGAGATTAGTACTTTGATTTGCTCACTGGTAAGGCTTGTGTTACAATTTTCGTATGCTTCATCAGAGACAATGGCTGTGGGACAACTAATTGACAGTCGAGACAATAGTGTCTGGGCGTAATGAAAATTTGATGCAATCAGGGATAACGCAATATTTTTCAAGGCCAAAGAAATTTCATCATACATACCGAAAATAGATTCATATTACTGCACACCACTGAAAATGACCTAATCTGAGGAAAAAGTAGAAATCGATTACACCCTGTCACTCCAGTGGGTCTAAAACTGACCGTATAGTGGATAAAGGAAACTAAAGCGGTTGTTTCAATTAATTTGCACAAGTGTGTTGATGCCAATCTAGTAGCACGCTTGCATTCATGCAGTCAAGAGATTAAAGGGAGAAGAGTTACCATGAAATTTTTTGTAGAAAAGACAGAGAGAAGCCACATTATGTGGGTGAGAAATTGAATGAAATCGAGACGCCAGATTAGGACCGATTACACTGCATTTCCTTCTCTGAATTTTGTCAAGAATATCGAGATGTACAGCAGGAACATCAGAGCAGATATGGCAGAAGTATTCAATGCACGGACGAATGGTAGATTTATAAAAATCAAAATAGATTCTGACGAGGAGAAACTTTCTGGCGCCGGATGTTAATGTGTCTTCATAATTATGTATGCGCCCGCTTAGACATATTCAAATTTTTACAAACTTTCTAGCTAGATGTAGTTCTATGCTAACAGCTTCTTTTCTAGCAGTTCTCGCCTGTAGAACTCCCTCCCATGCTTTCCAACCAATTTTAATCTGCAAAAATTTAAATGCAATGTCAAAAGCTATACACTGTCTTCCTGATTGCTTTTTTCTCTTTTTCCCCATTACCCATGGTTCTGTTCGCAATTCCTCGACATGCTGTAACCTCTTACGTGCTAGTAGCTGTCCTACCTTGCTTGATGTAATACTGATTTACTGAAAAATTCTACGCATTTAATGCACGTGATCACATGACTGACCAATGAGAATTGATCTAAACAAAATCGAAAATACCAAAGTTCTGTTTTTTGTCTGTTTTCTTTCACTCTCTAATCTAAGTTTTAATTAAAGTGAAGCATGTTAGATTGAGAAATGTTTCCTATTTGTTCTTTATGTTACCTTTCGAATTCCGATCCATATTTGACCTGCATATGATCTTTAACTTATATATATATATATATATATATATATATATATATATATATATATATATACATATTATAATAAAAAATTATAGTTAAAATAGTAATCCGTATCATTTTCTTAGAGGATAAATATCCAAGGAGAGCTCTATGTACGTGACAGAGCAAAATTATTAATTAATGAATATGCATCACTTAAAATACCATAAGTAATAATCTTTATTTCATGAAAGGTATAAAAATAGCCTTCAGTCTTTCAAACCTAGTATAAAAATAGCCTTCAATCTTTCAGACCTGCAACCCAAATATAAACGAAATATATATATATATATATATATATATATATATATATATATATATATATATGATGAAATATAGTCTTAAAGTGTGCTATATTTATCGGATAAAGTGCTCAATATCAGAGATAGAGCGTGTGTAAATATAAAAGTGAACATCAGGCTTGACGATTGCACTAGCATGAAACAGACTGTCGCTTCTAAGTGTTGACTTCTATGTTCACTTTTATATTTATATATATATATATATATATGTATATATATATATATATATATATATATATATATATGTATAAATATATATATATATAATGTAGAGGTTTTAGTTATTTCAATTAGAGAAAAGTGTATATTTTAATGAGAAGAGAGAAGCTGTTGTCTGATAATTTGATGCTGCAACACCTAATTACCAGACAACAGAAAACTCTTTGTATCACAACACATCTACAAATGTAATCAAGGTAAATTTAAAATTATCCCAATATATCAAACAGACAATTATTTTACCTACAAATAGAAGAAAAAAACTTTAAATTTAAACCGGCACTAAACAGGTGATAACCCCACACACATAAACACACAGTATACACACATAATGGCCGAACGAACACACACACACACACACACACACACACACACACACACACACACACACACACACACACATCTATGGAGACCGATTATATATACACATATTTGCAAAAACAAAAAATCGTTCTATGGAAAAGTAAATCAGGGGATGTCATTAGTTTGGCATTAATCTGGGCACTGGCGACACTAATCTGACGTACTTGTGAACTGGGGTGTAAAACTCTTTCCAAGGATTCGAGGAGGTTATCCTGCTGCCCCGTAGTTTTCTGGTTTTTCGATAATCTGGGTTAGTTTATAGCCAAGTCTCTGCAATATCTGCCTTCTTCATCGGTTTTGTTCGCGTGCACTAAGTACCCCTTTATAATGGATATTGAAGTCACCGCAATTATGAATGCTAGCCGAGGAAAATTCAGTTAGGAGATAGATAGATAGATAGATAGATAGATAGATGTTAGTGTTTGGTCGTTGTTTATTTAGTTGTTCGTCCGTCGTATCGCCTTGCTGAGATTTTGAATTTTTTTCCCTTTGCAGCCGGCCATTAGATAAAAATATTCGATTCCTTGAAATGGCAATGTCTCTGAAACCGGAAAGAAATTAACTCCTTCCGATGAAGATACGCGAAGATAGCTTGACTCGGAAAGCAATCGACGCAGGTGCCGGTGGCGGTGCTGCGCACTTGCTAGATAGCGGAGAACGATTGAAAACAGTCGCGCTAAAAGTAATTATATTTATCGACGCACACTGTATACTAGGCGGGGGTAAACAAGAAATCTCTTAGAAAAAAAAATAGAAAATACAAAAAAATAAAACGATACAAAAAAACAAAAAAAACACAAACCATGAAACGTAAAAATTTGTTAAAAACAAAATTAAAAACAAAATAAAAACTAATCCAGAATTTGAAATTAAACCATTTTGGACTCTCTGTTTAGTTTTCATTCTCTATCTGTCAGTTTATTTCTCATATATATATATATATATATATATATATATATATATATATATATATATATTACAAAGAGTTAATCATACCTTGAGTCAATTAGCAATATGAATGCGATTATTGGCGAAATCACTTCGCTAGTAGACATAATTATAAGCATTATACTACTGGTATTCCTCCGAATGATGAGATCCTCATATATAAAATGGATATGGTGTATTTTTTTTATTTTTGCTAGTACTTTCGAATGCTTCACGCAATTCATCGTCAGATTTTACTTTTTTTCCATTAGAATCAAAACTGGGAGACGAAATAAATGTGTTTATCCAACCGAAAGATGTTTTTAAGAATGATCTATTTGTTAACGGTTATATGGTGTTGGAGCGTGCAAATTGCGACGCTAAATTTTAAATATTTAAAGTGAGAATTTTTATGTATTTTGTAATTTGGCCAATCCACGTATTTTTTTATAAGTGTTTTTCAGTTAATATGACATGAACTACGTAGATAGTTCAATTAACAGAGTGATATGTCTTAGTAGTTTTTTCCTCAGGAATTCTTTACTGCGGATCAATTGTTTTATGAACAACTGCCTATTTCATTATGTTCATATATATATATATATATATATATATATATATATATATATATATATATATATATATATATATATATATAGGTAGTAATCTATTGGTATGAACACAAAAAGTCCTATTAACACGATATAGAATGTTAAATTTTAAATATTAAATGTTAAAACTGACTTACAAAGAGCGCTCAATGTTTACTTTCATTAAGTAAAGTAATTTTTTTAACAATTGGAATTAAGATACCATTAGTTAATGACCATTTTCACCTGCTAATTTTAATTTTAAAATTCGCAGGATCTTTCAAACTATTTATGCTATTAGTTTGTAGAAGGAGATGAAAATGGTCATTAACTAATGGTATCTTAATTCCAATTGTAAGAATATATATATATATATATATATATTTATTTATTATAATTTTATCATATAGACAAAACCATTTTACTCACAACAAAGATGCAACTTGGTTTCAGTGCATTTTAACTGCACATCTACGGGTGAGGGTAGGAAATGGTTATCGCTCTACTACCTGTATCGAGCTCTTTTTTGAATGAATGCTGCGAACGTTAGAATTTATATATTGTATATATTACTTTCGTTCCCACCGCATCGGTTATATATATATATATATATATATATATATGAAGGAATATAGTCTTAACGTGTGCTATATTTATGGGATAAAGTGCTCAATATCAGAGATAGAGCGTGTGTAAATATAAAAGTGAATATAGAAGTCAACACTTAGAGGCGACAGTCTGTTTCATGCTAGACGCAAACGTCAAACAACCTAACGTCAGGTGGCCTCACGATTGCGTCTACCATGAAACAGACTGTCGACTGTAAGTGCTGACTTCTATGTTCACTCATATATATATATATATATATATATATATATATATATATATATATATATATATAAATATATATATATGTGTGTGTGTATTTATATGTATGCCTTAGTGTCTTAGAGTGTATCATAGATACTAACTAAAACCTACTTTTGTTGATAAGGAGCTTTTAATTGCTTATAGACTGTTGTTTTGTTTTTTTTGTTTTTTTTTTTAATTATTATAAACTTCTAATATACTTTATCATAATATTGTTGGAATATTGTTAGAATATATGTAGGTCTCTGTACATATTCATTTCCCTTTTTTATGTGTGTGTCTATATGTTTAGGTATCACTGTGTATATGTATATGTTTATATATGTATATATTTATATGTATATATATATATGTATGTGTGTATATATGTATGTGTGTATGTGTATATATGTGTATATGTGTATGTGCGTGTCTATGTGTGTGTATATATGAATACGCGTGTGTGTATATACGTATTTATATTTATATAGTTTTAATTTACGTTTGTTCGATTTTTCATGTATATGAATGTATTTGTAAATGTATGTGTATATCTTTAGTTTATATGCATATATGTATACATGCGTATGTATGTATATGTAAATATGTATGTGTATGTATGTATGTATTTGTATATATGTTCATATTTGTGTATATATATTTTTACTTGCTTTATTTACTTTTTTACGTTGGTGTATGGGTTGATATCTTTATACGTGCTTATTTATATGTATGTATATGTGCGTATGTGTGTATATGCGTACCTGTATGCGTATATATGTATATGTAGGTTCATGTGCAGATCTGTATGCGTATGTGTGAATGTATGATTATATATGGAGGTAGTTATTTACTCTTTCATGTAGTGTGTGGAAAACTATATATTTTTAAAAAAATATATGTATTTATATATATTTATTTGTTTAAATTTTATCTATACATATTTGACCAGATTAGTTATATTTCAAGTTAAACTTCGTTTAATAACATATTAAACCCCGAATAAGTTCATTTTATTTTGGCTATCGCGTCTGATTGTCTAGGTCAATGTGCATGTAGATGTATGTGCCTGTGTTTATTGATGTCTATGTGTAAGGAAAGTACATGCGTGATTGGTTGCGTGTTTGTCTGCGTGTGTATGTGTGTATGTATTCGTTTTATTTATTTTTTTTATTTTTAAAATTTTTTTTAATTTTTTTTATCAAGGGTTGTATCTCGTCACCGGTTTTTTTGTGTGTGTATATATATATCTAAATATGTCTGGGCGCTTATGTATTACAACCTAAGTGTGTTTGAATTGTTTTAAATGAGAGGTAACCACCATGTTGAAGTTAAACTGTAAAAATGTATACATTTTTGTCTGGAGCTACGAACATCCTTTTTAACATAATTTCAATGAAAAAATAAATTAAATAGCATATGTATTTTTTATTTTTATTTTTTTCTCCTCGGTAATTCTACAATTTAAACTTAATAGAGATTTGATTGAGATTTCTAAATAGGTAATTTTTTTTACTTTTAATTTTAATTTCAAATTTTATAAAACTTTTAATATCTAGGATAACCCTGCTCAGTTGTCAAATTTTTCGAATTACCATATACTTGTATTTTGATTGGTCATTCTAGCTTATGTAACAGCGTTTACTCCTAGCTAAGGATCGTTAATTAATTAATTTGAAACTTTTAAAACCATTTATTCTACATTCGACATCATCACTTGGTAAGACACCAGAGGTGTTGAAACAAAATGGCTATTTTTGTAGTGATTTTATAACATATTTATGTTGTAATATTCAAATAAATGATTATATATATATATATATACATATATATATATATATATATATATATATATATATACATATGGATCGATAGATAGATAGATAGATAGATAGATAGATAGATAGATAGATATACATATATTATTATTATTATTATTATTATTATTATTAAATGTAAAGGACAATGAATGTCTAATATGTTTGATCCTGAGCCGTTCTAAACTTCGTATAGTTGCTTTAATTTCGGGTGAAAATAAAACAAAAATTGTCTAACATTTAGATATCTTTTTATTAAACTATTCTTTCGTCTCAGCTTTCGGCTCACATGAGCCATCGTCAGAGTGATTATTCGGACATTTAAACAAAGATATTTACAATCAAAGGTGATATTCTGTTATGCTGACATAAAAGATTGCCATGCGACGATAGCGGTCGCGGAATAGCAGACTCAGGTCATAAATTCATGATGCGGTTCTATGACGTCATACTACGTGAGAGACCGAAATATTAACAACAGAACCATACGTCTAGATGCAATGTAATGTGTTGTGACTAGTTTGACAGATTTTCGAACGGCTCATAATCAATATATATATATATATATATATATATATATATATATATATATATATATATATATGTGTGTGTGTGTGTGTGTTTGTGTGTGTGTGTGTGTGTGTGTACGATAACAAAGAGGATTATTATACTAAAAATCAAAAAGCAACAATGGTAATTTCTATAATACATAATGAGGAAGGGGTGCTTAGAAAATGTGACACTCACAGGACGCAGTGAAGGCAAGAGAGACATAGGAATGCAGCACATAAGCTAACTTACGAGCTCGTGTAAACAGTTGGCAGAAGAGGGATTAGGAGAGATAGGAAAAAGACAAAAATCACTAAAAGCTACAAAAGAAAGTGAATTGTGGAGAGCCATGATCGCCCATAAACTGAAGTGACACAGCACATAATATAAGAAATACGAGCTTGTGTAATTGGCTGGCAGAACAGGGATTAGGAGAGATCGCAAACAGACAAAAATCACTAAGAGCTACAAAAGAAAGTGAATTGTGGAGAGCCATGCTCGCCCATGTCCTGAAGTGACACAGCACATAGTATAAGAATTACGAGCTTGTGTAATTGGCTGACAGAACAGGGATTAGGAGAGATCGCAAACAGACAAACCTTAGTAAGAACAACAAAGAGAAAGATTTTTTTCTAATTTAACAATAATTTTTATATAAAAAAAATAGGATTCTCACTGGGATCGCGTCTAAGTGAAGTGATGGCATGAATTTCTCGAATCTGGTCTTTTCCAAAAATCAAAACCATCAACATACTTCAGATATATCGATGATGTTCTATTAATATATCCCCGTGATACTGATTTACCTGACCTAGTAGATAAAATAAACAAAGTTGAGCATACAATAGAATTTACACATTAAATAGAAACAAAAAATTACTCGATATCATGCTACAACGTGTTAACACTAACTTAAAACTTAGTGTACATAGAAAATCAACTAATAAAATGATCTCATAAATTTCTATTCTCAACATAACATAATATAAAGTCCGGAATAATCATCGGATTCTACTTAAGAGCAGACAGAATTTGCAGCCCTCAATATTTACATGAAGAGGAGAAATATATTGAAAATACTTTCAAGCTCCTCCAAATCACTAATTATTTCATAATCAATGCGAAACAAAAGGCTCATAAAATATTTCAAAATAGAAAAGCGGTCCTTCCTAACAAACTCAAAGAACCAAAAAAGATATTGTTCAACCCGATAACTCTCTCACAACAACCATTGAAAAGAAGTTATCTAAACTCAATATAAAATTTGTAACAACTACGTCTAAAACAATGAAAGGCAATACAAAACAATATAATAAGCTAAAACTTAAAGAAGGAATTTATCACCATTAATAATTAACACAAGGAATATATCAGAGAAATGAATTAAAATAATAGATTACATGAACACAAAAGGGATCTTTTACAAAAGAACACATTAAATGGATGAGTTACACATCGTAACCAGAGTGACTAGAATTTTGATTTAAAAATTTGAGATATCTTAAACAGTCTACACAAATAAGAGTATTTACTAAGAATATCGGTTAAAAGGATAAAAATCTGTCGGAATAATAAATAAAATTCCATAACTTCTTTAGAAATTGTTTTTGGATACGAAACTGAACAAATTTCAACGTTCGAAAATCTAGGACGAGAAGGATTGCGCTTTAAGGCAGTATTCGGCCTTGCTTGAGCGGCGACAGCCTTGGTGGCAGATTTAGTTAAAGGTACGTCGGATCGAACAAGAGTTTCTCTTGCTAAGGTGGTTGAAGGTTTCTGGAGGCGCATATTTTTGCTTTAATAAGATAGGGCTACCAGAAAAAGAATCTCTTACAGAAGAACACATTAAATGTATTAGTTACACACCCTAACCAAACTGACCAGAATTTTGATTTAAAAATTGGTACTCTAATTAAGGGAGAAAAAAATTCAGAACGTACTTTAATGACTAGAACATCGACTGAACATTTTTTGTCCAGGTGGTTACAGCGTTTCGTCTTTTTGCCAGTTTTTTAATCATCAAAATTTGGGAGATGTAATAGCAAAAGTGATGGAAACATAACCAAAAGGAAAAAAAAAAAACTAATTGAAATCGGCTTGAATATATGCCCAAAAGACATATTAAAAAAAAATTTTTTTAGATTTAAAATTCCCAGCGTATCTCATTCGTGAGAAGTCGTATCAATGTAAATATAAACTTAATCAGATGAATTCCTAAGGGGTGAAACGAGTCTCACAAAAAAAATTTTCCACTTTGTCATACTTCTTACCCTTAAAATTGTTCTTGATATATAAAAAAATATATCGTTATCCTATATATATATATATATATATATATATATATATATATATATATATATATATATATATATTATAAATTAACTGATTTAAAATATGTTTTTTTTTCGCTACACAGGGACTACCATGTTTCAAAAACCGAAGCTAAAAACTTCAAATTTAATTATATAATTAAATTTGAAGTTTTTAGCATGGTAATTCCTGTGTAGCGAAGAAGCCATATTTGAAATCAGTTAATTTTTAATATTTATTATGCTCTGTAAATTTCCATTGAGCACTGTTTTGTAAAAACAGAAATATCAATAAGAATATCGGATTATATAGCTTACTGTTTTTTTTATTATATATATATATATATATATATATATATATATATATATATATATATGCATATAAGTTTACGCTTATGTAAGCCTATCATAATCAATGCGAAACTTAGCTTACTGTTTTTTTATTATAATATATATATATATATATATATATATATATATATATACATATATATACATATAAGTTTACGCTTATGTAAGCATTTCATAATCAATGCGAAACAAAAGGCTCATAAAATATTTCAAAATAGAAAACCGGTACTTCATGATAAACCCAACGAATCAAATTAAACCAATTCTATCACAACTACAAATGAAAAGAATTGATCTAAACTCAACATAAAATTTGTTACAACTACGTCTAAAAAGTAAACGGCTTAAGTAATCCAAAACAAATCAATAATCTAAAACTTGAACGAGGAAATTACTCTATCTGTGATCAGTGATCATTGCCACAAAGAATACATAGGAGAAACCTCAAAGAGTTTAAATAAAAGATTATATGAACCGAAATGGTGGCTTTTACAAAAAGTACACTAAATGTATTAGTAACTCACCGTGATGAGACTAACCACAATTTTGCTATAAAAATACTAATCTAATTTAAGGAGCAACAATTTATCAAGACGAAAATGTTTAGAAAGTGCCTTAAGGTATGAGACGAGTCGCACGAAAATCCTTTCTACTGTGTGATATTCCTTTTCCCTAAAATTTTCCTTATATCTAAAATATATATATCGTTATCCCATATATATATATATATATATATATATATATATATATATAATAAGTTTTTATGTTACAAAATTTAACGATAGCTAGGAAAAAGCAAGGTTTATATGGCATTTTTTAAAAAGCTAAAAAAGAACTACCGGTTTCGACTCAGCCTTATCAAGTTTATTTTCTGGAATATAAAAAAATATATATAAACGTGTAAATTAAATTAATATAACGAATGGAAGGAAAAAAATATGAATGTCAAGAAAACTAGAATTCTATAACATTCAGACGCAGTAAGCATTCCCTCTGTTTACAGAGGGAAGGCCCACGGGATCTGATATACAAGGACTCTAGAACCTTGAGGTGGTATGAGGAGTGGGACCTAGATAAAATCGAGAAACGATCACCACTAAAATCAAACACACAATTCCTGCTATTTATTACATGCTCCTCTAGGTACCGCTACTCCTGCCACTACTACTACTACTACTACTATTACGACTACTGATAACGGGAACATCGAAGGTTGTAGTAGTTGCGCTAAGAAAATACCAAAAAGGGTTAAAACGAATTCCTGTTCGACTAAGCCTTATCAAGTTTACTTTTCTGGAATATAAAAATATATATATATAAACGTGTAAATTAAATTAATATAACGAATGGAAGGAAAAAAATATGAATGTCAAGAAAACTAGAATTCAATAACATTCAGACGCAGTAAGCATTCCCTCTGTTTACAGAGGGAAGGCCCACGGGATCTGATATACAAGGACTCTAGAACCTTGAGGTGGTATGAGGAGTGGGACCTAGATAAAATCGAGAAACGATCACCACTAAAATCAAACACACAATTCCTGCTATTTATTACATGCTCCTCTAGGTACCGCTACTCCTGCCACTACTACTACTACTACTACTACTATTACGACTACTGATAACGGGAACATCGAAGGTTGTAGTAGTTGCGCTAAGAAAATACCAAAAAGGGTTAAAACGAATTCCTGTTCGACTAAGCCTTATCAAGTTTACTTTTCTGGAATATAAAAATATATATATATAAACGTGTAAATTAAATTAATATAACGAATGGAAGGAAAAAAATATGAATGTCAAGAAAACTAGAATTCAATAACATTCAGACGCAGTAAGCATTCCCTCCGTTTACAGAGGGAAGGCCCACGGGATCTGATATATAAGGACTCTAGAACCTTGAGGTGGTATGAGGAGTGGGACCTAGATAAAATCGAGAAACGATCACCACTAAAATCAAACACACAATTCCTGCTATTTATTACATGCTCCTCTAGGTACCGCTACTCCTGCCACTACTACTACTACTACTACTACTACTATTACGACTACTGATAACGGGAACATCGAAGGTTGTAGTAGTTGCGCTAAGAAAATACCAAAAAGGGTTAAAACGAAGGCCACATATCCTTACCGAAATTATTCGAAGTATTTGTGTTTGTTTGATTATTGTTCGCATACAAGAAACATTCAACCTTGTGCAACAAGATTTTTCTGTGTGTGTTTGCATTTTATATATAAAAAACCTTTGTCATTTCAAAAGCGGATCGACTTGGTGATTTATTTTTCTGTTAACCAGATTCTCATCCGACGAACTCGCAGGTGGGCCACCGGGGAACTTCCGGATTTCTACGATCTGATGACCACTCTTCCTGATCAAAATATTACAACGTGGCTGCAGGGTGGCTTTGAATTGATACTGGAAACCGGAGACTTGTAATATTGGACCATACCGGAGCAACGGCCGGTCTGATGGAGTGCATGGGTCCATTGGGGTGAGGATACGGTGTTTCAGAACGTCCTTGGTTCGGCTTCAAGGACAGAATAAAATACAATTTAAATGCTGCAAACATCCCTATAAAAGAGTTCGAACTTGCTGTTGAAAACCGAGCAAATTGGAGAAACACCTGCTACCGGGCGAAAAATAACTTTGAAAAGAATCGTCTCAGCCACCTGTGAGAATTAAGAACCAACACTAAATCTCAGGCTAATATATCAGCCCATATAACAGTCAATGCATAAAAACTGAACTGAAAGACACTCATACGTCGAAAACGACCGGAGAGTCTATTATATATATATATATATATATATATATATATATATATATATATATATATATATATATATATATATATATAGATAGATATAGGGTGGTCCAAAAATAGGTGGACTGTATGTGGAATAGGTTTATGTATCGGTTACATTATTATAACTGAGTATCTTGATGAAACATTTCCTGAGACATGGATTGGCTGAAGAAGTCCAATTGATTGGTCGAAGAGGTCCAATTGATTGGTCGAAGAGGTCCAATTGATTGGCCGAAGAAGTCCAATTGATTGGTCGAAGAGGTCCAATTGATTGGCCGAAGAGGTCCAATTGATTGGCCGGCACGTTCACCAGACTTGACCCCCAATGGATTTCTTCTTTTGGGGAGTACTCAAGGACAAAGTTTATATTCGAAAATCAAGTAGTCTTGGTGATTTGAAAAATTACATAAGAGATGCATTTCAAGAAATTAATACCCAAAAAGACTTGTGCAAAAAAGTTTGTCGAAGCGTTAGAGGTAGACTTCAAAGCTGTGTAAATTGTGATGGAAAACAGTTTGAGCACCTGCGTTGATAAAATTTAAGGGCTTTTGTATTATTGTTTACAATAAAAATTTAAGGGCTTTTGTATTATTGTTCACAATAAAATTTAAGGGCTTTTGTATTATTGTTTACAATAAAAATTTAAGGGCTTTTGTATTATTGTTTACAATAAAAATTTAAGGGCTTTTGTATTATTGTTCACAATAAAATTTAAGGGCTTTTGTATTATTGTTCACAATAAAATTTAAGGGCTTTTGTATTATTGTTTACAATAAAAATTTAAGGGCTTTTGTATTATTGTTCACAATAAAATTTAAGGGCTTTTGTATTATTGTTGACAATAAAATTTAAGGGCTTTTGTATTATTGTTGACAATAAAATTTAAGGGCTTTTGTATTATTGTTGACAATAAAATTTAATGGCTTTTGTATTATTGTTGACAATAAAATTTAAGGGCTTTTGTATTATTGTTTACAATAAAAATTTAAGGGCTTTTGTATTATTGTTTACAATAAAAATTTAAGGGCTTTTGTATTATTGTTGACAATAAAATTTAAGGGCTTTTGTATTATTGTTGACAATAAAATTTAATTGTCAATGTAATGATTGTGTTAGTAAATATAATTGTATGTATATGTCATCTCAAAATAAATGTAATTATTTACTGTCCACCTACTTTTGGACCAACCTGTATATATATATATATATATATATATATATATATATATATATATATATATGAGAGACAATACGAGACATGAGGGTAATTGGGACTGAAGATTGAGTTTCAAGGATCAACGTTAGTCCCCTCTCGATATATATACAGATTGTGATGGACAAATTGTCTAAATTACGAAAGAATGAAAATAAGATCTCATTTTTAAAGATGTATTTACCAAAATACTAAAGAGTAAATTTATTCAATAAAATCGCCATTGGCTTCAACCACAGCCTCTAGACAACTTCAGAATCTCCTGCAACTTTTCTGGACTGTCTCCTTGTTTAATTTGGAGAATGCTGCCATAATCTTTCCCTTCAGATCAACTTTGGTGTTACAAGCAATTTTGTTGTGTGACACATATAATAATAAAGGCGTTGCAGTCTAGAGAGTTAGGTAACCAGATGTAAAGGGTGATGTAGTTGCAGAAATTGTCTGACAGCCATGACCGGCTTCTCCTGCTTGTGCCGCATGGTTTCAGAGTCCTTTTGCCAGACATGGGATCTTCCAAAAGCCACCCTCTTCACTCTGGGAAGCACTACCTCTTCAAGGCAATTGCTGTCGGCCTCCGTGTTGAGTCTGTGGCTCCGTGGGAAGATGAATGGAGGCATAACGTCACCATCACTAGTGATCACTCCAAATACCTTCGTAATCACCATTAGACTCATCCAACTCTTTGCGAATCGTCTGAAGTCTCCTCAGATTGACACCCAAACACTCTGAAATGTTCGTATTGGCGCTTCCGGCGCGAAGGACAAGCAATACAACATGCCATTCCCAAATTTCTGGCGGAGTGAATTGCGTCATGGTGGTCTTTTTCTCACAGACTGTGCCCAACTGACCCTACTATACTGTGCAGTCGACAAGATAAAATAAATAAATAACGCGCATGCAAGAAATTTAACATAAAATGGCGATAATTTAGGCATCGTACTGTATAATGGCTGTCAACACGTATCCAAGGATGCCCGTTCCAGTGACAAACACCTGTTTGCGTTTGTTCAATGTCCACAGAGCTCACCTGTGGTTTTTACTGCAACTTTGCTGAGCGGACCTTAGTAACAGTTTCTAGGAGAGGGCGCATTATCTAGCGGGATCAATAGTGTGAACAAGGCCAGAACATTCAAAACCTCGGTCACAATGACTTCTCCCTTCGTGCTAGCACAAGCATTAAACGGCCTCCAAAGAGTTCCGTCTACCCAATTTCACTCATAAGGCTTGGATGAACCCGTGGTATGTTTTTCACTGGTATGCCGCACCCTGGGATCGCTTACCCTAGACCTATAATATCAGGAAGTCACCTTTCTGATAGATCGACCATGGTGAGATTCGAACTCGGGTCTCATGGTTAGCTTATTTTACGTTTTAATTATTATTTTTACTATTTGTGTATATATGTATGAGTTGGGATCAAATACCGATCAAATACGGATCGGAATCAGGCAGAATTAAAAGATAACATGTTTCACATTTATTACAGCTTCATCAGAATATATATATATATATATATATATATATATTCCACTTTTTCATATATTTTGCCTAGAATTGTTTTTGATGTTTCAAAATTTAGATCTTTTTACAATATATATATATATATATATATATATATATATATATATATATATATATATATATATGTATATATATATTTGATATCATCATTGTTTCCTAAATGGTGACCACGCAGGTGGGATTTGAATTTTGGAAACAATAAGATATCAAATGGAGTTAAATCTGGTGAATAAGGGTAGCAATTCAGAGACACAATTGGCTGCTTCACCTATTGCAATTTGAGCCGTGTGAACAGGTGCCCTATCCTGGAGCAAGATCACACCTGCCCTCAGTTTTCCTTTGCGTTTCGACTTGATTGATTCCTTCACCTGTCTTAATTCTGATGCATAGTGTTCCCCTTTCCCAGGTATTATGATTACGCCTTCAGAACAAAATAAATAAATAAAAAATAAAAAACAGATGCCATCACCTTACCAAGAGACGCTGCCTGCTTGAAATTCTTCGGGGAACCAGAGTGTTTCTACTGTTTGCATCAATCTTTGATTCAGGTTCGAAGTAGTGAACCCAGGTTTCATCTTGAGTTACTAATCTGCTGTAGAAATTCTCAGAGTTCCTAGAATCGAATCAAAAGTGTTCTAGAAATGTTAACACTTCAGCTCTTGTGCCAGCGTTTTTGGGGTTCATTCTGCTGACGGCTTGCTCATCCCCAAGACTTCAATTAAAACAGTATAGACCGAACCAGAACTAATGCCTATTGACTTAGACAGTAAGTCGCCCGTCAGCATCTAAAAATACGGTGAATTGCATCACCTTGTCCCTCAACGGTTTTTGGACGACCTGACAGAGGGTCATCTTCTGTACAGTCACTGCCCCGCTTGAATTCCGTAACCTATTTCTTCACAGTTTCATAGGAAAGGGGTCCTCAGCAAGAATCTGTACAATGTCATCATGGATTTTCTTGGGTCTCATACCTCTTTTTGAAAACACTTTATGGCTGTTCTGGCCTCTTATATTTGTCGCACACCTCTTACATTTATATGAACCTCAACTGTAATGAAATTGAGATATAAATTTGAAGGTTAAACTCACTCAAAATAGTTTCCCATTCAAACTCAGTAAACATTATTTCAAAGCATGACTCAATTAAGAAGGATAGCCCGTCCTGGGGAAAATGATAAACTACATCCGCGTCCTGGCTAAGAAGATAAACTTCATCCTCCAACAGTAACGCCTCTGGTCAGGAGGCTTAGAGGAGCGTGAAACCACCTCTTAATTGCTGGTGTTTCCAGGTCCACCCTGACCCGGGGTGGTCGTGTTGGAGTTTTTTGGGGTACCTTATGTACTAGTGAGCCAATCAAAATGGATTTGAAAGAAACCCGTATCGGAAAGAGCTATAACATCTAGTGGGCTTAGAGAGACTAATTTCGAGAAAAATGTTTTAACAAAGATCGACAATAACATTAAATTGTCGATCAATAAATGACAAAAGTGTCCTATATGGCAAAGTGTAATTTCTCTATTACTATTGGCAATCCTGAACCATTATATACATTTCAACTCAAATATAAAACCCTAATATTTATTTCTACACGAGTAAATGAATAGGCTTACGGTGACTTCACTTTGAAACAGATTCTCGCACGATCACCGAAGTAAAGCAAGATCGAGCCTGGTCAATAACTAGATGACTGACTGCTTGGTGGGTAGTAAGCCTTACGTCCAGATGTTGAAGCACCGGTTGAGAAACGTAGACACTGGCCAGTACCTAGATTTGTAAGTACTTGGGGATACAAGATGCCGTAATCTTGGGTGTGGCGGTAAGACATACATTCATATCATGTTGAAGCACCAGTTCCAGCACGACCATCGAAGTTAACTAAAGTCGAGACTGGGCAGAACCTAGATGGGTGACTGCGTGGGAATACCAGGTGCTGTAAGCTTTGACGTGTTGGTGGTAAAACTTATGTCTATGTCATGTTGAAACATTGGTCCCAGCACATTCACCGAATTTAAGCAACGTAGACACTGGCCCATACCGAGATGGGTGACTGCTTGAGTAAGTTTTGATGTGTCAGTGGCAAGTCTTACATTTATATCATGTTATAAAATTTGTTCCCGTAGGATCATCGATAATTAAGCAACGTCGTGCCTGGTTAGTACTTAGATGGGTGACTGCTGGTAAATACTAGCTGTTGAAACATTGGTTGCCGCACGATCGTCGGTTAAGCAACGACAAGCTTGATCAGTACCTAGATGAGTGACTCCTTGGGAATACCAGATGCTGTAAGTTTTGATGTGCCAGTGGTAAGTCTTACTTCATATCATGTTGTAAAACTTGTTGCCTTAGGGTTATCGAAATTAAACAACGTCGAACCTGGTCAGTACCTAGATGGGTGACCGCTTGAGAATACCCGGTGCTGTAATTTTCGGTTTGTGGGTGGTAAACCATACGTTCATATCATGTCGTAAAACCAGTTCTCGTACGATAACCGAAGTTAAGCAGTGTCAAGCCTGGTCAATACCTAGTTAGGTGACCGCTTGAGAACACCAATCTAATGGTGACATTTAATTTTCTTGGGAGCTTTGAAGTAATAAAAATATGATATATGTTATTCTGCTTTCACTGTTGAATACATGGTAGATGATACTCAGCTTTCGTGCATATACATGTTTGTGTGGACATAATTACTGGAGGCGGTGATATGTGTGTTTTATGTTGTAGTTTTGTTGAAGTTATATTTTGGAATACAGTTTGACTTAAAAATTATCGGATATTATATGGATTAATGTCATGAAAGAGTTCTTTCTTGTTGGTTGTTTGGCATTCAACTTCTATGGGTTATTTAATGCCGGAATCTAAATAATTTGAACACAGCTGTATACCTTCAACTACAGATAAAATGTATTGATGGCAATTTTACTATTAATATATACTCTTGGTCCTTTTTATATAATAAATGTATTGCTGGTATTTTTAGTATAAAAAAAAACTTACATAGTGTTTTGTTTTTGTTTAGCGGTTCACTATTTGCCCATGGATGCGATCCTAAAAGATGTTACCATCCCCGGGTCAGGGTGGAACTGGAAACACCAGCAATTAAGAGGTGGTTCCACGTTCCTTAAAACCACCAATCTCCTGATTAGAGGCTCTGTTGCCGGATGTAGTTTATCGTCATACTCTGGATTAGAACAACAGACATGGGTAGCTGGAAGGAGAGAATTGGTCCAAAACAAAAGCACAAGGTTTGCAAGCAAAATTCTGTCGATACTAGAAAGATCAATAGCAGTCATGAAAACACGCCAACGTGTGCACAGGATCGCCTCGACACTGTTGTTATGAATTGGGGTCTTGACAAGTCTCGGGTCTTGCAACATCATACTTGTTCGCCCATAAGACCCTACCGAAACAGTACTATTCCAGCAGGCGATCCTGAAGCAAAAATCCACCAAGCACGCAACAAGTGGACACATGAAGTAACTGTCACTGATGATCTTGAAATTACAAGTGACCAATCATTAACGACTTACGTCACTTCCTACTCAGCCAAGACGATACAAAAAAAGAATAGATAGCATGCTCATCTTTTTCTTTCATCTTCGGTCCACTACGCGGAAAGACCCACATTCTCAACGAACAATTTGACTTAACACCTAAGTAATGGCCAGGAAAGTTTTCCTTTCCTATGAAAGGATGCTTCAAAAAATATTTCTAATACACACACACACACACACACACACACACACACACACACACACACACACACACACACACATATATATATATATATATATATATATATATATATATATATATCCGAATACAAGGTTGGTATAGATGGAACAAAAGTCCAGTAACCAAAAACACTATTTTGGAAAAAAAGTGCTCAATACAAAGTAGAGGTAATTTTTTTAAATGAAAACCCTCCAAAGAGTGCGCAGGATGGCCTCGTCAGTGATGTTATGACTTGGTGTCATGACAAGTTTCGGGTCTTGTAACATCATACTTGTTCCCCCAAGGGATCCCACCGAAACAGTTCAAACAATTCCAGCAGGCGATCCCGAAGCAAAAATCCGCCAAGAACACAACAAATGGACACATTAAATAACCGCCACTGCTGATCTTAAAATCACTAGCGACTAATCAGTAACGACTGACGTCACTTCCTACTCAACCAAGACGATACAAAAAAAAAATAGAATAGATAGCATGCTCGTCTTTTTTTTTCCATCTTATGTTGACCACCCGGAAAGAGCCACGTTCTCAACGAACATTTTGACTTAACACGTAAGTAATGGTCAGGAAAGTTTTCCTTTTATACGAAGCATATATATATATATATATATATATATATATTTGTCATGGAAACACTCAATCGAGTGCTCAGGATTCCCTAGTCAGTGATGTTATAACTTGGGGTCATAACAAGTTTCGGTTCTTCCAACATCATACTTGTTCGCCTAAGAGACCCTGCCAAAACAGTACTATTCCGGCAGGCGATCCTGAAGAAACAAAAAATAAAAAATACGCGAAGCACGCAAGAAATGGTCTCGTTCAATAAATGCCACTGCTGACCAATCGTTAACGACTTACGTCACTTCCTCCTCAGCCAAGACGATACAAACAAAGAACGGATAGCATGCTCGTCTTTTTTTCCCATTTTAGGTTGATTGATTCAATATAATCTTTCCACTTCATGTCAGCGAAAAACGTTAGCCCGACAAGGTGCAATGAGTTACTCTCCTATACGTTAGCATCGGCCATATCTAAGGGAAAGAAAATGTTTCTTCAAGACGGTTTCAAAATAGCAGTTTCGTTTTGGAGACGTTAAAATTTAAACCCTGCAACCAATCTAAATAGTGCGCTTAAATTCGTTAAATTAAAATCGAGGTGTCCTGGGTATGATGATAAACTACATCCGCGTCCTGGGTAAGATGATAAACTACGTCCAGCAGCAACGCCTCTGATCAGGAGCTTTTGAGGAGCATGGAACCACCTCTTAATTGCTGGTGTTTCCCAGATCCACCCTGACCCGGTGTGGTAGCACCTGTTAGATGTCCCAGCTATGGGCAAATAGTTAACCCCAAAACTGGGATCAAAACACTATGAAAGTGTAAAAATAGGTTTTAATACCAGCAATTCATTTTTTGGAGGAAAATATATTACCAGCAATACATTTTTGAAGAAATAAATATTACCAGCAATATATGTTTGGAAAAAATATTACCAGCAATACATTTTTTAACAAAAATACTACCAGCAATAAAAATTTTGTCGGCATTAAGTAAACCATTGAGGTTGATATACCGTAAAACAATACAAAGACAACCAAAACCAAAATGGACGTAACAAAAAGTAAAGATCTTCAGAACGATTACCATGAAAATATTTATAGAAAATTTACAAGAACTTACGCTGCGGATGTAGCAAAATGATTGACACCGAGTTGTCATGTGAGGACCAATAACATTGTATATTCGTTATTATACTATATCAAGAGCCCCTAAATATATAGCAGAAGCACCAAACTAGATGTGACAGCAATATTCAATACATCGATGAATGGATGACTTATAAATGTGTAAGACTTTGCGAGAAAAATTGTCTAGCTCTTGCTAGACAATGTATTGCTGGTAATACTTTCACTCTCTGTAACCCACCCGCTTTACTCTTACTTTCACTCTCTGTTACCCCTTCCTCTTTACTCTTACTTTCACTCTCTGTAATTCTTCCCGCTTTACTCTTACTTTCACTCACTGTAACCCCTCCCGCTTTACTCTTACTTTCACTCACTGTAACCCACCCGATTTACTCTTACTTTCACTCTCTGTAATTCTTCCCGCTTTACTCTTACTTTCACTCTCTGTACCCCCTCCCGCTTTACTCTTACTTTCACTCTCTGTAATTCTTCCCGCTTTACTCTTACTTTCACTCACTGTAACCCCTCCAGCTTTACTCTTACTTTCACTCTCTGTAACCACAGTGAACCAACTTTTCTAGCAGCAAACCTAGCAGTTGATTAATATAATCTTTCCACTTCATTTCAGCGGAAAACTTTAGCCCGCAAAGACGCAATGAGCGACATTCTTGGAGGTTAGCATCAGCCATACTAATACTGATACACTTCCGTTCCGAATTTTCACTGAAGCATCGAAATGAACAAAACAGTCTTACCAGATGTAGTCAGTCTATTATCCCACTTCTGGAATTGATTCAATTGATTCCACTTTTCTCCTCCGCTTGTTGAGACGATCAGATCGACTTCAGTGGCGCCAAAATGTCGTACATTTTAGTACAAAATGGCGGGTGTTCTCTTTTTCAAGACTGGCTACAATCACACGTAAGATTACAAGTGGAAAACTGATTGGCAAATGCGATGATATTTAGTTATTTTTTCGTTGTTTCATAGATTTCTATGAGAATAAACATTTCTGCTATGATTTAAATATGCTAAGAGGAAAAACTTATTTTATGTTAGCAGAAAAGAGAATTTTATTAAGGACATGACTCTTCAAACTTGTAGAGAATTAGTCTTTATGCTTTCTAATGTCGTTAATTAATTATTTTATTATTACTTTTATTCTATCTTCTTGTTTATTTTCCTGGCATTCTGCCTCAGTTTGCACTTCATAATTACTATATAGAATCCGGGCAAAGATTTTTAAGACATTTGAAAAAGGTGCAAAAAAAGATATTAACAACTTTCGACATGAACTAATAATTAAAAAGATACGGAAATAAATATTAACGACTTTTTAAAAAAAAAGACACGCATTTTCTTTCTTCTTTAATCACGAGAAACGCCAGCCCAGTAGAAAGGTATTATGATTCATTAATTAAGCATATACAGAAATACAAACACACACATTTATTTATTTCGTTTTTGTATCTGATGAAGCCTAGAAAGGCGAAACGCGTAAACAAATCTACTTTCAATGAAACGCTTACCATACCCCCATATATATATATATATATATATATATATATATATATATATATATATATATATATATAAACACACACACGAATATATATATATATATATATATATATATTTATATATATATATATATATATATATATATATGTCATCCGCAGACAGACTGTTTCGCTGTATCCCAGCTCATCAGTGTGGCGAGACATCCGATTGCCTCAAGCCAGGATCGAAACCCGACAGATATATATATATATATATATATATATATATATATATATATATATATATATAATATTATAAATTAATTGATTTAAAAAATGTTTTTTTCGCTACACTGTGATAACCATGTTTCAAAAATGGAAGCTAAAGCCTTCGAATTTAATTTTGTTATTAAATTAAAGACATTAGTTCCATTTCCTCGTCAAGCGAATTTTGGAGTAACTTATTTTTTAAATTTACGGTTTTAAAGGCACGGCAAAGATTCATAATTGAGGGTTTCCAAGGATACAGAGAAATCCATTCATCTAGACAAGGGGTGGTAGGGTGTTCAATTTTTTAATTTTCGTTGTACCAGTTAATAGTTACATTCGAAAGCGGGGTTATGTTTAGGGATGGGTAGGGATGTATTTTTCAACAAATTCTGACATCCGCTAAATGCATGTCGTCTGGGCTTTTTTTATAAAAATTTTATTAACATGGTTATCACTGTGTAGCGAAAAAACCATATTTTAAATCAATTAATTTATAATATTAATGCTCTGTATATTTACATTGAGCACTATTGTGTAAAAATAAAAAATATCTATAAGAACACCGGATTTTATATCTTACTGTTCTTTCTTTATTATATATATATATATATATATATATATATATATATATATATATATATATATATATATATATAAATATATATATATATATATATAAATTGATTTAAAATATGGTTTCTTCGATACAAACGAATTACCATGTTTCAAAAACCGAAGTTAAAAACTTCAAATTTAATTATATAATTAAATTAAAAGCATTATTTCTGTTTCATCTTCTAGCGAATTTTGGAATAACTTATTTTTAAATTTAGAGAGTTTTAAACGCGCATACAATCCATATTTTTTTTTGTTTCCAACGATACAGAGAGATCCAATCATTTAGACAGGTGTTTTATATAGCGTTTGGGAGAAGAAGCAAAAGCACAAAGCATATTGAGAACTAGAGAGGGAGAAGTGGAGAGCCATGATCGCCTACATCCCGAAGGGACACGGCACATAAAAAAACGAAGATCCAAACTTAAGAGACACACCCTGTAGAATGATACGACAAATACTGGCATCTCGACCGTAGGCACAATCTCAGAGACGTGATGTGGCTTCCCTCTGCCTTTTCAATAAATATATTTTCATTGCATCTGCACTGATGAGCTATTTTCACTGGTACCACAACTGCATGAATTTAATCGTGCTACTAGGTTGGCATCTCGGACCCACCCTTTTAATGTCGAAACAGTTAAATGTAACCGCCTCTTCTACTCCAACAGCTTCTTCTCTCGCACTTCCCGACAGTGGAACTCCCTTCCTCTTACTTGCTTCCCAGATAGCTATAATTTTCAAAAGTTTTAATGTAATGAAATGGTTAGATGTGACTATGTTGGCATCTCGGTCCCACTGTTTCACTGTCGAAACAGTTAAATGTAACCGCCTCTTCTATTCCAGCAGCTTCTTCCGTCGCACTTCCCGACTGTGGAACTCCCTTCCCCTTACTTGCTTCCCTGAAAAGTATAATCTTCAAAAATTTAATGTAATGCCAATCGATATCTTCTGACGCCTTGATCTTGATCCCCGTCCTTCTCTTTATCCTTTCCTCAAACACCCCTCTTTACTCTTGCTCTCACTCTCTGTAACCCCTTGCATGCTAGTGGCACTCCCGCCTTGCTTGGGGTGAAATGCTCAAATATCATTCGCACTTACGAAATGTGAATAATTCCGTGATTTTTGCCAATTTTTCGTTCTGAAGGTTGGAGTTGTTGCAAGCTAAACAAATTTTTCATTTTAAAATTTATAATTTCAAAAGAGTGCCACGAATTTAATGAAAAAACAAACAAACTTAAAATTTATAATTTCTTGGGGTGGGTTGAGGTGAATTGACAGAAAAATACAATATTTAAAAAAAAATATTTTTAATATAAATCTTTTACAAAAAGAAAAAAAAATTAAATTTCCCGTCAGTTATTTTACCTGGTTGAACTGTTGAGAGGATTACGAATTAAAGATTGAGAATTGCATCAAAAATATCAACACATTCCTTTCAGGGCCACTCTTTTATAAAATTACGTAATTAATGTTTTGGTAAAAATTATGTTACGCCAACTTAAAAAGACTGGTTCACTTTTAAAAAATAGCAAAATCTTTTTTGTTGATTAGCATTCTTTTTTAGACCTTCCTTAATCTTGTCAAAATCGATTCATTGATTAATTTAGAAATAGTTTCCCGTTTAATTGTTTTTATATGTGTATAAACGCAATTCCTTTTTCGACTACATTTGAGTAATGAGGGCAATCAAGGAAGAGAAAGAACAAACTCGTGTCTGGTATGTATAATCAACGTAATCACGTGACAGGCTCGAATGGCATTGACAGATTTTGGGCGGAATTATTTTTTAGTCAGGTCAAGAACTAGGTCGATGTTATTCGGATATAGTTGAAAACGTGATTTAAATATTAAGTGACCAATCAGAAGTTGAGGTTTTCTGAAAATATGAAGCTGAATAAGCTCTGTAATCTGCTTTTTGCACAAATTTGCACAAAAATTGAGATTAATAAAAAAAGTGGTAGCAGGATGCTAAAACTTGAATATCATTTGCACTTACGAAATTTGAATGACTTCGTGATTTCTGGTAATTTTTCATTCTCATTTACTCTTACTTTCACTCTCTGTAACTCCTCCCGCTTTACTCTTACTTTCACTCTCTTTAACGCCTTGCATGCTAGTGGCACTCCCGCCCTGCTTGGGGTAAAATGCTTAAAAAAAAAAAGAAAATAATTTTTTTTAAGCTTTTCAACCCCAGGCAAGGCAGGAGTGCCACTAGCAGGCAAGAGGTTACAGAGAGTGAGAGCAAGAGTAAAGAAACTCTGGCATAAAACAAGACTATATTTTTTAGCCATCTTTACTAGGCGTCATTCAGTAGTAAAACACAGTAATTATGGCAAGCTAAACAAATTTTCATTTATAATTTATAATTTCAAAAAGTGCCAAGAATTTAACGAAAAACAAACAAACTTTGATTTAAATTTTATAATTTCTTGGGGGTGGATTAATATTTGCAAAAAGCAACTTTGCATTATTTGAGGTGAAGCAACAGAAAATAATCGAATACATTAAAAAAAAACAACTATTTTTAATATAAATCTTTTAGAAAAAAAAAAAAAAATTCTGTTAGTTATTTTACATGGTTGAACTGTTGGGAGGATTACGAATTAAAGATGGAGGACTGCATTAACATATCAACACATTTCTTTCAGGACCACTCAAACACCTCTCTTTACTCTTACTTTCACTCTCTGTAACCCCTCCCTCTTTATTCTTACTTTCACTGTTGTAACCGCTCTCTCTTTATTCTTACTTTCACGCTCTATAACCCCTTTCCGCCTTGCATCTGGTGAAATACTTAAAAAAGAAAAGAAAACGTATTAGAAATTAAATAATTTATTATTGTTTTTTAAATTGTAAAAAAATTGTAGTAAGTGTCGAAACATTTAAATGTAACGTCCTCTTCTACTGTAACAGCTTCATGTCTCGATCTTCCCGACAGTGGAACTCCCTTCCTCTTACCTGCTTTCCTGATAGCTATATTCTTCAAAAATTTAAATGTAATGTCAATCGACATGTTCTGATGCCTTGATCTTGATCAACATCCTTCTCTTTATCCTTTCCTTAAACACTTCACTCTCTGTAACCCCTCTCTCTTTACTCTTACTTTTACTCTCTGTAATTCTTCCCGCTTTACTCTTACTTTCACTCTCTGTAACCCACCCGCTTTACTCTTACTTTACTCTCTGTAACCCCTCCCGCTTTACTCTTACTTTCACTCTGTGTAACCCACCCGTTTTACTCTTACTTTCACTCTCTGTAACTCCTTCCGCTTTACTCTTACTTTCACTCTCTGTAACTCCTCCCGCTTTACTCTTACTTTCACTCTCTGTAACCCACCCGCTTTACTCTTACTTTCACTATCTGTAACCCTTCCCTCTTTACTCTCACTTTCACTCTCTTTAACGCCTTGCATGCTAGTGGCACTCTGTCCCTGCTTGGTGTAAAATGCTTAAAAAAAATCTTTTTTTTTAAAGCTTTTCAACCCCAGGCAAGGCAGGAGTGCCACTAGAACACAAGAGGTTACAGAGAGTGAGAGCAAGACTAAAGAGGCGTAATAGAGGAAAGAATGAAGAGAAGGACGGAGAATAGATCAAGACATCTGAAGATGTCGATTGACATTGCATTTGTATAGTTGGAGATTATAGATGTCAGGGAAGCAAGTAAGAGGAAGGGAGTTCCATAGACGGGAAGTGCTGACATGAAGCTATTGGAGTAGAAGAGACGGCTACATTTAACCAATTCGACAGTGAAAGGGTGGGACTGAGATGCTGACCTAGTAGCACGTTTAAATTCATGCAGTTTGAGAACTAGCGGAAGTAGGTCGTCTGAACAGTTACCGTGAAAATATTAGAAATTAAATTATTAGTTATTTATTAAGACACGACGACGTGAATGATAAAAACAAGTAACATGTGTGTGCTAGTCTGAATTAATTATTTTAAGTGTACAACAAAAACGGTGCGTCTAAAAGAAACTCCGGCATAAAACAAGACTATATTTTTCAGCCATCTTTACTAGGCGTCATTCAGTAGAAAAACACAGTAATTATGGCTGGGAACGCCTTTTACAAAAAAATCTTATTATTTTCTCAGACTCTTACGTTTTATAAGGTGGGAGCTCGTTGTCTTTCTTTTATCCTTTGGAGCCATTGCGTTTTGACACCTCAATTATTTGATGGAAACTACATTTGATGTCAGACAGAATTGACAACGAGTCTTTCCGGCTATCTGCGTAACTATGTCGGCTTCTGACTTGGAAAAAAAAAAGAAAGAAGATATATGCTTTTTGTCTCATTACTTGATGTCTCGAGAGGAGTGAATTATAATACAGTACTTTGATTATACGTATCTCGATTTTCGGGACTTCAATTATCCGGACGTGAAATGAAGAGAAAAACTGAAATCATCCGAACATTTTTTTCAGTTATTCGAACTCAAGCCATTCAAATATTTCATCTCAGACAAGAACTTAGAAAACCACAGCCAATGTTTAATGAAAACGCTGATAAAAATCAGTTATACAGGGTACCCCGCAAAAAAACAGTGTTTTAGATTTACTGTATGATGAAAAAAATTAACTAACATATAAAAAATTAACTACCGTATTTGACGGCATATAAAGTGCACTTTTTTTTTTACTAAAAATATCTTTTAAAATCCCCCTGCGTGTTATATGCCATATATAGGTTTAAAATTAGCGATAGTTGGCCGTAATTAGCTACCTGGCAACTCCTATTAGCTTAGACTTAAACATGAAGGAGCAATGGAACACTTGGATGGCAATGCCTGATCAGGACCTTACACTTACAGGAAGAATTAAAAGACCCAGCATTGCACGAGTCTGCGAATGGGTGAAGCAAGCTTGGAATAATATTAGACCAGAAATTGTTGTGAAATCTTTTAAAAAGTGTGGCATTAGCAATGCTCTCAATTGAACGGAAGATGACGCATTATTTAACGACGATGATAGTAGTATTGAAAATGAGTATCAGAGTTTTGAAAACGAAGACGACGAATCTTATGGATTTGAAGATGAATAAAATTTTAATGATAACTGTTTTGCTCAGTTGTAATAATTGCTTGATTTTTATTTTGTTTTCTTACCTTTCGATATAATAAAGATTTTTATAGGTTCGTGTTCTTTTTTTCCCTATTATTTTTCATTTAATTGTAATCATGGTTTGTTTAACCAAAATAATACCTCATAAATATAGCCTAGGCTGTGCCATTTACTAATACTTTTACTAATTTTACTAATTATTAATTTTTTCTTGATTTGTCCTGCTGAAATTGGGGTGCGTCTTATACACCTGGGCGTCTTATATGCCATCAAATACGGTATATCTTTTACTATATAAATGAAGTAAAAAAAATTCTCTTTAGACAATGAGATAGGTTCCTTCTCAGTTTCATCCACCATATCTGTTCTTTCTTGCTTTGAAATCAGAGTGTTCCAATCGAGTCTAGTCCAGGGATCATAACCTTTAGTGTATCTGTATATTCACGAATAGGCTGTTTTGTTGGTTCCGGTAAAACAGACACCAAAGCTATTTTGATGGTAAATATAAATAGTGTTTTAGAACTGTTGATTCCAGTCTTCAGTAGAAATGACTGCTAAACACTTGCGCTCCCCAATTTATAGGCAGAAGTAGGCTGGGATTTTTCCCTAGCCAATAAAATAGACCGGTTCTCGGTTTCATCTGACTCAATCCCGGTCTGTCTTGTCTTGCTAGAACACTACGTTTGCTTGTCCGAACTTGCTTTTTTGTGTCAACCCCATTACTTAGTTTGTGAATTTTTTTGCCATATTACTATTGCTTTGCTTTATTACTATTTATTTAACTTGCATATATTGTTTGCTTGTTTATATTATTAGGTCATCCCATAAGTTCTGTCCGAATTTTAACTTTTTGTTAAAATGAACGAAATTTAAAAAGTATTTCATAATGTCTAATGGAGCTGAACATTACTTTTATATTTAGATGCATTTAAACTGATCAAATTTTATTTCAGAGAATAATAAAATTAAATTTTGTTTGATTAAAACCCTGCTAACATGGGAGTACCCAAGAATCATTTGAGGCACATAATGCTTTATGAGTTCAAGAAAGGAAACTCAGCAGCCGAAGTGGCTAGAAACATTCACTCAGTTTATGGAGAGGAATGTGTGAATGAAAGAACTTGCAGAAGACGGTTTGCAAAATTCAGAGGTGGAGATTTCACCCTTGAAGATGAAGATCGAACCGGACGTCCAGTTGAGTTTGATGAAAAGCTTCTTGAACAGCCCTTGAAGAAAATCCTGCTTTATAAGTTGGGGAATTGGCAGTGGTTCTCAGTTCAAACCATACCATCGTCATCTTCAACAACTTGGAAAAGTTCCTAAACTTAGAAAATGGGTGCCTCATGAATTGTCTGAAAACAACTTCAAATCCCGAGTTGACATCTGCTCTTCTCTCCATTCTCGCCAACTTGTTTCACCTTTTTTGGATAGACTTGTGACTGGCGACGAAAAATGGATCTTTTATCGAAATGTTAAGCGTCGTAGAGAGTGACTTGGTAAAGGGGAAGGACCCCAGCCACAGCCGAGAAGGGAACTTTATGGGCAAAAGGTTCTTCTTTCAATCTGGTGGGATTGCCAAGGAATAATCCACTTTGAATTCTTACCACCTAATGCAGCAATTAATGCTCACATATACTGTCAGCAATTAGAGCGTTTGATTCAAGCTTTGAGGAAATAAAGACCTGCTCTAGTGAATCGAAAACGGGTGATGTTTCATCAGGACAATGCGCGAACACACACAGCAAGAATCACGTCACAAAAGATCGAAGAACTTGGTTGGGAGAAAATTCCTCATCCACCTTATTCTCCCGACCTTGCTCCTTCAGACTACCATTTGTTTCGTAGCTTACAGAATCATTTGGAAGAAACAGCTTTTGTAACTTGTTAAAACTGACATTTGTGAGTTCTTCGAATCAAAGCCAAAATAATTTTACAGTAATGGAATTAGTAAGCTTGTTAATAGATGGAAGGAAGTCATAGATAATCAGGGAAAATACATTGTTGATTGAATCTGTAATTAAATGTAACATTTGGTCACTTGTTTCAAAATTCAAAATTCGGACAGAACTTATGGAATGACCTGATATCTTTTGCCCTATTCTTTCATTTTATTTTTCTTGTTATTGTTTGTTGAAAAGTGTAAATTCTGTTTGTCGGAAAGTTGTTACTTATTTTTCATTTAACCATGGCTGCTCACTGCACAATGAGTAAGAATATATATATATATATATATATATATATATATATATATATATATATATATATATATATATATATATATATATAATTATTTTTAAAAAAATATCATTCCATAGCGACACAGAAATTACTTTATTTCAAAACTTGACTCAATTCCTAAATTTTAATTTCAATATTAAACTTAAAATTTAGAGTAGTTTCATTCTCAAGCGATGTTTTAGAAATTGGTTGTTTCTAAAACATCGCTTGAGAATGAAATATATATATATATATAAATATAAAAGTGAACATAGAAGTCAACACTTAGAGGCGACAGTCTGTTTCATGCTAGTGCAATCGTCAGAGTTGCCTGACGATTGCACTAGCATGAAACAGACTGCCGCCTCTAAGTGTTGACTTCTATGTTCACTTTTATATTTACACACGCTCTATCTCTGATATTGAGCACTTTATCCCATAAATATAGCACACTTTAAGACTATATTTCGTCATATATATATATATATATATATATATATATATATATATATATATATATATATATATATATATATTTATATATATATATATATATATCAATTATGTAGTGCGTGTTCAATTTATATAACGTAAATCATTCATACGAAAAACAAATAATGAAGTTAATTATATGGCAAGAATCACTCTCGCAAACAATATTTAATAATAAAATACAATCAACCTCGAATCCGTAAATGAATGGTATGATCCTTGTTTATAAATTCCGGTTTTATCAGGTTTTATTTTTGCTACTAGCTCGGCTTTCAGTCGTTACATCCGACCATCATCAGGTAGAAAATTATGTAAGTTTTTTTAAATACAGGTAATAATGAGACATCGAAAGATAGTGCAGACCGAAAGATTCGAGGTTGATTGTGTTTTATTATTAAATATTGTTCGCGAGAGTGATTCTTGCTATATAATTAAATTCATTATTTGTTTTTCGTACGAATGATTTACGTTATATATATATATATATATATATATATATATATATATATATATATATATATATATATATATATATAGCTTATAATTTTAAAAACAAGGATCATAACATTCATCGTGTGATTGGTGGGTTAATGCATCTTTAAAATTTTGTTAGGGAAGGGATTGCGCCATTTTATATCATTAACCTAATTTAATTTTTTGCATGAATGATTCATTTAATATATATATATATATATATATATATATATATATATATATATATATATTATGTAAAACAATATTCATTCAGTATAGCCATGCATCTCAGTGTTGGAGATACTTTCAGTTCTTTTGTCGAAATAGAAAAAAAAATGAAAAGTTACCAATCCACTAACTGCCGTTCTGGAAAAATGACAACAGAATAATTGCTACAGCTTAGAATAGAACGCCGAATCGTCTGTTCAATCCTGCCATCAAGTACTATGAGCTTGAAAACATCAGAGCATTGGCTGTGCGATCTGTGTAGACATGACTTGAACAACATGGATTCTGTGATCTGGTCTGTGATTGCTGTCTTCAGTGAATGCATCTGAAATGCATTAGCAAGAGAATCATGCCCAAGGTCAAGTTTTGGCTTTACATACACTGTTGGGCCTGGCGGGCTTAAAATACCCAAAGACTTCCATATTTCTTTTAATAATTGATGATTAATAAATGATTTTAACATGTACTTTAACAATTGATGTCGGAAAAGATTTTAAATTGTCTTGAAAATTAATAGTGAAAATAAATAAACTTCTCTATTAAATCCGTGGGTTGTTATTTTTAACATTATCTGCCTTCTTAGTAATAAAAATATTTACCGGCAAAATAGCCTGGGTTCTATTTCACCGAGACCGGTAAAATAAGCTTAAAAGCATGTTTGTCTATTTTACCGAGACCGGTAAAATAAGCTTAAAAGCATGTTTGTCTATTTTACCGAGACCGGTAAAATAAGCTTAAAAGCATGTTTGTCTATTTTACCGAGACCGGTAAAATAAGCTTAAAAGCATGTTTGTCTATTTTACCGAGACCGGTAAAATAAGCTTAAAAGCATGTTTGTCTATTTTACCGAGACCGGTAAAATAAGCTTAAAAGCATGTTTGTCTATTTTACCGAGACCGGTAAAATAAGCTTAAAAGCATGTTTGTCTATTTTACCGAGACCGGTAAAATAAGCTTAAAAGCATGTTTGTCTATTTTACCGAGACCGGTAAAATAAGCTTAAAAGCATGTTTGTCTATTTTACCGAGACCGGCAAAATAAGCTTAAAAGCATGTTTGTCTATTTTACCGAGACCGGCAAAATAAGCTTAAAAGCATGTTTGTCTATTTTACCGAGACCGGTAAAATAAGCTTAAAAGCATGTTTGTCTATTTTACCGAGACCGGCAAAATAAGCTTAAAAGCATGTTTGTCTATTTTACCGAGACCGGTAAAATAAGCTTAAAAGCATGTTTGTCTATTTTACCGAGACCGGCAAAATAAGCTTAAAAGCATGTTTGTCTATTTTACCGAGACCGGTAAAATAAGCTTAAAAGCATGTTTGTCTATTTTACCGAGACCGGCAAAATAAGCTTAAAAGCATGTTTGTCTATTTTACCGAGACCGGTAAAATAAGCTTAAAAGCATGTTTGTCTATTTTACCGAGACCGGTAAAATAAGCTTAAAAGCATGTTTGTCTATTTTACCGAGACCGGCAAAATAAGCTTAAAAGCATGTTTGTCTATTTTACCGAGACCGGCAAAATAAGCTTAAAAGCATGTTTGTCTATTTTACCGAGACCGGCAAAATAAGCTTAAAAGCATGTTTGTCTATTTTACCGAGACCGGTAAAATAAGCTTAAAAGCATGTTTGTCTATTTTACCGAGACCGGCAAAATAAGCTTAAAAGCATGTTTGTCTATTTTACCGAGACCGGTAAAATAAGCTTAAAAGCATGTTTGTCTATTTTACCGAGACCGGCAAAATAAGCTTAAAAGCATGTTTGTCTATTTTACCTAGACCGGTAAAATAAGCTTAAAAGCATGTTTGTCTATTTTACCGAGACCGGCAAAATAAGCTTAAAAGCATGTTTGTCTATTTTACCGAGACCGGTAAAATAAGCTTAAAAGCATGTTTGTCTATTTTACCGAGACCGGTAAAATAAGCTTAAAAGCATGTTTGTCTATTTTACCGAGACCGGTAAAATAAGCTTAAAAGCATGTTTGTCTATTTTACCGAGACCGGCAAAATAAGCTTAAAAGCATGTTTGTCTATTTTACCGAGACCGGCAAAATAAGCTTAAAAGCATGTTTGTCTATTTTACCGAGACCGGTAAAATAAGCTTAAAAGCATGTTTGTCTATTTTACCGAGACCGGCAAAATAAGCTTAAAAGCATGTTTGTCTATTTTACCGAGACCGGTAAAATAAGCTTAAAAGCATGTTTGTCTATTTTACCGAGACCGGTAAAATAAGCTTAAAAGCATGTTTGTCTATTTTACCTAGACCGGTAAAATAAGCTTAAAAGCATGTTTGTCTATTTTACCGAGACCGGCAAAATAAGCTTAAAAGCATGTTTGTCTATTTTACCGAGACCGGTAAAATAAGCTTAAAAGCATGTTTGTCTATTTTACCTAGACCGGTAAAATAAGCTTAAAAGCATGTTTGTCTATTTTACCGAGACCGGTAAAATAAGCTTAAAAGCATGTTTGTCTATTTTACCGAGACCGGCAAAATAAGCTTAAAAGCATGTTTGTCTATTTTACCTAGACCGGTAAAATAAGCTTAAAAGCATGTTTGTCTATTTTACCGAGACCGGCAAAATAAGCTTAAAAGCATGTTTGTCTATTTTACCGAGACCGGTAAAATAAGCTTAAAAGCATGTTTGTCTATTTTACCGAGACCGGTAAAATAAGCTTAAAAGCATGTTTGTCTATTTTACCGAGACCGGTAAAATAAGCTTAAAAGCATGTTTGTCTATTTTACCGAGACCGGCAAAATAAGCTTAAAAGCATGTTTGTCTATTTTACCGAGACCGGCAAAATAAGCTTAAAAGCATGTTTGTCTATTTTACCGAGACCGGCAAAATAAGCTTAAAAGCATGTTTGTCTATTTTACCGAGACCGGCAAAATAAGCTTAAAAGCATGTTTGTCTATTTTACCGAGACCGGTAAAATAAGCTTAAAAGCATGTTTGTCTATTTTACCGAGACCGGCAAAATAAGCTTAAAAGCATATTTGTCTATTTTACCGAGACCGGCAAAATAAGCTTAAAAGCATATTTGTCTATTTTACCGAGACCGGTAAAATAAGCTTAAAAGCATGTTTGTCTATTTTACCGAGACCGGTAAAATAAGCTTAAAAGCATGTTTGTCTATTTTACCGAGACCGGCAAAATAAGCTTAAAAGCATGTTTGTCTATTTTACCGAGACCGGTAAAATAAGCTTAAAAGCATGTTTGTCTATTTTACCTAGACCGGTAAAATAAGCTTAAAAGCATGTTTGTCTATTTTACCGAGACCGGCAAAATAAGCTTAAAAGCATGTTTGTCTATTTTACCGAGACCGGTAAAATAAGCTTAAAAGCATGTTTGTCTATTTTACCGACACCGGTAAAATAAGCTTAAAAGCATGTTTGTCTATTTTACCGAGACCGGTAAAATAAGCTTAAAAGCATGTTTGTCTATTTTACCGAGACCGGCAAAATAAGCTTAAAAGCATGTTTGTCTATTTTACCGAGACCGGCAAAATCAGCTTAAAAGCATGTTTGTCTATTTTACCGAGACCGGTAAAATAAGCTTAAAAGCATGTTTGTCTATTTTACCGAGACCGGCAAAATAGTTCCTTCCATATATTTATTGGGCGAATTGTGTTTGGCTATTACAGTAAATCATTTCGTATAACCATGTAAAGTATGTCGTATAACCATGTAACGTATGTCGTATAACCATGTAAAGTATTTCTATTCAAATCATGCTGGCTTTTATGCCATTTATCAAGAATCTCATCTGTTCGAATCGTGTTTATAATCAAACAATTAATTAAAATAGATTGTATTGCCGAAGAGTGATTGCACATTCGGGGGTTGTTCGGAACAAAAGACTTCAGGTTTGGCCTTGGAAGGCAAGAAGTGGGGGGGGGGAAGGATATGGAAGGAGGGACGAGATTAATGACCATGAAGAAACCCCCGAAAAAAAAAATATAGCCCAATGAAGAAAAAACGAGGACAATTTCAACAGAGTTTGAAGCAAATGAAAGAAGCAGAGGCGAGTTGGGGGAGAAATACACACGGAGAATGTTCGTACGAGAAGGAAAAGTTAAGAAGAAAAGAAAGAAAGGGGAAAAAATGTTTAAAGGGAAAAGAAATAGGAAACAAAAATTTTTAAAACAAGACAAATAGAAAATATCGAAGAAAAGATGAAGACAAAAGAGCAACAGAAAGGGGAGATAACTTTGGAGGAACCAAGAAACGACCACATCGAAAGAAAAAGAAATAACTGACTGGAAAGAATGATTGTAATAGAAAGACAAAAGAAATTTTATGTGAATTTTTTATATAAACAATTATCATTATTATCCGCGAAATTCCTTATCTTGTCTTTTATGGCTTGCAAAATTTTAGCCAAAATTTCCGGAATGGGGACTTATCATTATTTACAATATATACATCCGGACAATTTACATCATTTTTTTGTTGTTATCACAACGTTTCGATCGTTGAGCCTTCATCAGGTGTATATTGATCTGGTTAACCTACAGGGAATTCTGAACGGAATCCTTTAATTAATCTTAATATTAATCTTCTCGTTCCACTGCCCATGTCTATAGATATCTCGTCTAATTTTTATTTTTTTAGTACGGCTCAGTTATTGCCCCGTTTCGACTGAGTCCAAGTACGCACTGCCCAGCCTTGAGATTGAACTCACAATTAATATGACACCAAATACACGAACCAATCTTTTAATCCACTAGGCTACTTTGCTATAAAAAAACTATTGCAGAAATGGAAAGTATTATAATTTTTGAATCCTGGTACATTTCTCCCGCCAACGATATTTGCTGGACTCATGTAACTCCGAGTAAAGAAAGACAACACAATATGGAATCCAAATAAGCAACAATTAATAAATGAATTAATAATACATGCTAGATATAAACAATGTTGAAGTTATGAACAGTTCAATACAATCTTCAATCTGTGTCTGTCAAGAACTTACATGTTTCGAGTCTATCGGTGCGAAAGGAAACCTAAAGTCAAGCTCCTAAAGTCAAAACGAAAAGAGAATGCCTTTCAAATATCGCGCCACCTGTGATTATCGTCAGGTGGCGATAATCACGCGACAGTGGAGATTATTGTCAGTGGCGGCAGTAATCCAAGATATTCAACCATTTTTATGTCTTTTATAGCTGGTAAGGTCTTAGATACTTTTAACTGGAAACTGTATTCCATCCGCTGCTTTCCTTCTGCTACTTCATGTAATTCCGAACTGAACCTTTTATTCAATCGACGGGTTATTCTTATTTCGTTAATTCATGGAAATTATTACTGAACCCTTTATTCATTCCACGGCGTAGATTATTATCATTCCCCTGGATTGAACCATTTTGTCAATGAACGGGATAGATCGTTCACATTTACCTAATTCAAGAAATTTTTATTTGGACACTTTATTCAACCACAGTGTAGATAGCACGCATTCCGCTGATTCAAGAAATTTTGATTTGAACCCTTTATACAATCCACCGTATAGATCGTTGGCATTCAGCTAATTCAAGTAATTTTGAATTGAACCCTTTCTTCAACCAACGATATAGATCGTTCGCATTCAACTGATTCAAGAAATTTTTATTTGAACCCTTTATTCATGGCATAGACTGTTGACATTCAGCTAATTCAAGTAATTTTGATTTGAACCCTTTATTCAATCCACGGTATAGTTCGTTCGTATTCAGCTGATTCATTAAAAGTTGAATTGAACCCTTTATTCCATCAAAGTGCTCGTTGGCATTCCGCTGTTAAGTTGATTTGATACATTTTAAAATTTCAAATTTTTTAACAAAATATCCCCTTTTCATTCCATCAGTGTGGAGAGAAGATCCATGAAAATCATTAGCTCATGTCAATTGGTCACTCTCTGACATGTCTTTGAATTGAATAAAGTGTTTACTCTAGAATTTCTGGCATTGTAAAGGCGAGATCTGACGCTTCTTTACAAAGAATACGGTAATTATTGTCCGAACAATTCCGCCAGTCTGGTGAGCCATGCACGATACACGCTTATGCGATGAAGTCTCTTTCGATTCATGATCGGCTAGGCAGAGGATTTTCTTGCAGTAGGTTGCCGTTTGTTTCTGCAGTAGACTGGTTGCCAGCCAAGGCTATAGGGTCTATTCTGTCCTGCTATTCAACCCATAGCTGGGGGAAAAGAGATGGATTCATACCTTTTCCAAGGGTACTTTCGGGTTACATTATACTACAACACACATCGTTACAATTATCCATAGATTTCAGTCAGTTTTGTGCCAATTCGTGATACACGCTTAGACGATCATGTATCTTTCGATATATGACTGAGGAAGCAGATTTTTCCCGCAGTATACATTCCTTTCTGCGGTAGACCAATTTCCATCCAAGGCTATAGAATCTGGTCTGTCCTACTATTTACCCATAGCTGGGGGAAGAAGAAGAACATTCATACCTTTCCCAAGGGTATTAGGACGTAAGGGAAAGTAATGGATTCGACTGGAATTCGATCTCGGCTCTCCGATTCCTCAATCCGAGCCGCTATTCATTACTCCACCGTAGTATTTTTAAAACAGTTTTGTTTGGAGAAAATTAGATTTTCCAAGTCCATTTCTTCTACTATTAATGGGTAATCGCATATGATCACTGAAGTTAAGCAATGTCGAGCCTTGTCAGTACCTAGATGGGTATCCGCTTGGTAATAATAGTTGCTGTAAACTTGGGTGTATGGGTGGTGTAATGGGCTTACGATCACCGAAGTTAAGCTTGGCTGTACGGGAGGTGTAATGGACTTACAGCAATATCACGTTGAAACACCGTTTCTCGTACGATTATTGAAGTTAAGCAACGTCCAGCCTTGTCAATACCTAGATGAGTGACCGCTTGGGAACAACAGTTGCTGTAAACTTGGATGTATGGGTGGTGTAATGGGCTTACGATCACCGAAGTTAAAGCGATGTCAGGACTAGTCAGTACGAAGATGGATGGCCCCTTGTGGATACCAGTTGTTGTAAGCATAGATGTACGGGTGGTATAAGGGACTTACGGCTATATCACATTGAAACACTGTTTTCCGTACGATCACCGAAGTTAAGCAACGTCGAGCCTGGTCAGTACCTATACGGGTGGCCGCTTGGGAATAGAAATTACTGTAAGCTTGGATGTACGGCCATATCACATTGAAACACCGTTTCCCGTACGCTCCCCGTAGTTAAGCAACGTCTAGCCAGGTCAGTGCCTAGATGGGTGACTGCTAGGGAATACCAGTTGCTTTACGCTTGGATGTGCTGATAGTGTATTGGGTAATGTCACGAAATTGTTAATTGGAGAGCTGAGGAGGTCTCATTCCAGTTGGGTTCGTTATAGTCCCTGACGCGCAAATACACCTGTGAAAGGTATGAATTCAGCTCTTTTCCTCCAGCTATGGGTTAATTACCAGTATTATTAAATCGGAATTTAAATATTTTCTAAGCATTTATTTACCAATAGAGGTTGATATCAAAACAACCAACCAATAATTCAATTATTCGAAATCCAGATGGTACCTCCAAAAGTTTGGCGAATAAACACATTCAAAGAATTTAATATACATAATTACATGCAAAGGTTGCCACGAGCATTATATTGGTCAAACCGGCCAGTCACTCTGGCAAAGGATGACAGTTCATCGCCAACAAATTAGGGACCCCCACACCAGAAAACATATAGACGAAAGCAGATGAGAAAATCTGCCAAATTTTAGTGTCTTCCCATTATATCAATGCGACTACAGAACTACTGAACAAAGGCGTGTTAATAAGGAAATATTTTTCCTCAACAACCACCAAACCCATACTTAATTCAATGTATAAATACATTCTACCAAATTCCCCTGACAATAAACGACATATATAGAGAGTTCCGACTCTTTTTTTTAGGTTCTTCGTTTGTTCAAAACATACGCATCAACACGTGGAGATAGAAACAGTTAAAAACTTTTTGAAAAGCTATGCGAAACAAATTAAAATATAAAAAGTATAAGAAAAGGAAAACAACAAATAATTTTTCTAAGAAACAAACAGTGAAAATCCCATTGTAAATAAAAAAGTTTTAATTCTATTCTCTAAAATAATGCAAATATTATAATAAATATCACTATATTAAATATTAAATATTAGCTGTTTTTTTCCAACTATCATTTTAGTCTATACAATAAATTTTTGTACAGAATCTTTCTAACAATTTTAACTATATATATATATATATATATATATATATATATATATATATATATATATATATATATATACAGGGTGTCCATAAAGTTCGTGTGCACTTTAAAACATTTATAACTTTATTTGTATTTGCGATAGAAATAATTTGTAAAAAGGATTAGAAATAAGTAAATCTATATTTGTTAAGGTTTTATTGAAATTTTATTTAAGTTTTCACATGTCCGCCAACATTAGCAATACAAAGGGTAATACGATTTTGCAGTTCACGGAAAACATTTGTTACCTGATTTACAGTAATGCCTGAAATCACATTAGTTATTTTAGCTATGCTTAAAACTAGGTACATTAAACTTTATAACATTTCTTACAGATTATTTCTATCGCAAATACAAATAAAGTTATAAATTTTCTCAAGTGCACACGAACTTTATGGACACCCTGTACATATATATATATATATATATATATATATATATATATATATATATATATATATATATATATATATATATATATGGTGTGTGTGTGTGAGAGAGATAGAGAGAGACAGAGACAGAGTCTTTAGAAACTTCTTATCCTTGGTATGTAAGTATGTATTTATCTCTTCTTGTGGTTAGAAAACTCCACAAATTATATTGCAAGCCATGCAAATTGTTCACTCGGAAATTGTCACCCTCTATTAAAATTATAATTAAAATTATATTTATATATATATATATATATATATATGGAGAGAGAGAGAGAGAGAGAGTCTTTTGAAGTTTCTTATCCTTGGTAATATAAGTATGTGGTTAGAAAAATGTACAGATTCTATTGCAAGGTATGCAAAATTGTTCACTAGGAAATTGACACCCTCTGTTAAAAATATAATTAAAATTATATATATATATATATATATATATATATATATATATATATATATATATATGAAAATCAATTGGTCAGAGTATTTTATCTTTTGTTCACCTTTATTCACTTAAGAATGCATAATTAATGATAAACCTTGAGATCAATCTTTGATGTTGTCTCCTGAAATGAACTGACATAATCTTCACGTCCCTGGGTTGCTTAGTAGAGTCACTGATAATTCTGTTCTATTTCCTCTACCCGCCACTTGAACTTTCAGGTGATAAACATGGGGAGAACGTCTACACAAACATCATCAAACCAATCTTCAGAAATGACAACATACAGATCGACTATTCTGGGTTTGGTTTCAAATTTAAAAAAAAGCGTGTACAATGGCCGAAACGTTGTGTATGTGACAACAGTCTGAACAATGTAAATTGTCATCAAATGTTGTTAAACCTTTCTCATTCTGCCTTATTCGTTAGCATTGCTTCCCTTTTCACTGTATATTGCTAACTTTCAACTGCAGTAGCTTAGTTCTTGATTTCAGTCAAGTTCGTTTTCACTGTTGCCGTAGCAGGATATGACAACACAACTGAGAAATTTAAACAGATCTATTGTTCAGCAATTGGAGTTACCTGCAGTTAAATTTTTCTAAATGAACAAAGTCACATTCAGCATACTTTTGGTTAAACATATAACCTTCATGTCTCTGGATCGCTCAGTAAAATCACTGAGAATCTGTTACATTTCCTATTTGAGCGTAAAAATCTTTTAAGTTTTGCCTAAAAATAATAAAGAGTTATTTTTTTAAATTAATTATAACATAGAATCGAACTGCTGTAAAGTTAATGTTTACTAAAATGCATTCGTAAAATTAATGACATAATAATTGTGAGTTCAATCCCTGAGGCTGATTGAGTCTTCTTGGACTCAGTGGAAATTGGGCGAGCAATAACTGAGTAGTACGAAAAATAAGAACTAGACGAGGCATGAGCAGTGGAACGAGAGCAGTCTATCCGCATAGATTAAATAAAGGGTTCAGTTCAGAATTCCATGTAGGTTACCCAGATCGATATACACCTAAAGAAGGCCGGATGGGACAACGGCCGAAACGTAATGATCACAACAACAAAGATGAAGATAATAATCTGAATATAAATAGTGTTAATAATGATAACTCCTCATCCCAGAAATTCCTTCCCTGTAGGTTACACATATTGATATAAAACTGAGGAAGACCGGGTGCACAACGGCCGAAACGTTATGATAATAACAACAAAGATGAGGACAATAGTCTGGATATAAATAGTTTGAATAATGATAATTCTTCATCCCAGAAATGCACTCCCTGTAGGTTACACAGATCAATATACACCTAAGGAAGGCCGGATGGGACAACGGCCGAAACATTTTGATAACAACACCAAAGATGAGGACAATAGTCCGAATGTAAATAGAGTAAATAATGATAACTCTCCATCCCAGAAATTCAGACATACAGATGATAGGTTTGCCTATAGCTCGGTTCATCGTCCTCCATTATTTTTTGAGCTGGAGTAGAGGTTAACCCTGTTCTCTGTTTAGGATTGGGTTTCTCTTTCCTTCTAAAGCCTTCTCATTCACTAACATTCCTAGTAGCACCTTTGCGTCTTCGTGGATTTATCGCCTTGCTTTAGAGTGAATACTAAAAATACACTGCAAATGCTTCTTTAACAATGATAGCCTTTCGGAATTCGCACATTAAGTAATGGCAAATATGGTACTTTTTAAACTTTTAAAATATGAAATATACCATAAATGATTCAGTAGAGAAGTTCATAAACTTATTCCCAGTATCCTAGTGGCATTATCGCCTTGCTTGGGCGTGAACTTAATAAAAGAAATTTAGACGTTGTTCAACTGCTTCCTCTTCTAGTGATAGGAACAGAACCTGAAGAAGGCCAATGAGTAAAAATAACTGAAACATTGTGACGATAAAAAGATGAGTACATAAGCTTGAATAAATAATGATAAAGATAAAAATAGTAGAAATTAAAATGAAAGAAGCGAGAAAAAGGAAAGAATGAATAAGCGAAGTTTGAAGAAATACAAGAGAAGAAAGAAAGAATTTAAAGGAGAAAAAGTTGAAGTAAAAATAGCGATAAAAACCTCACACAAAATGGCGGAAATAAAAACGGAAATAGGACAGAAATTGCAAGGAACGATGAGGACGAATTAAAATAGAAGGAATATATATTGAAATTAGTCAAAAAGTGAAAAATGGGAGGAAAAGCAACAAAAAATGGCGTAATAATAAGAAATAAAATATTTTTTTAAAATTACTTTGTAGAAAAAAATAATGTCAAATCTATTAAAAGAAATATATAAAAAAAAATCCTCCGAATACCTTAACTTTAAATAGCGTTCATTCTCGTTCCATTTTATTTTCCTTCATTGATTCTGACCAATCGCTGCACAGAGACTTTCCCTACTGCGTCCTTCATTTGAATACGAACTTATATCGAATTTGGCTTTCTTTGTACGTTATTTGGATTTATTTGACTAGTTTATTTTCTTCTGTTGTCATCAGCTGTCTGTAAAAGAACCTGATTTGAATGTCGATCACAACAGAAAGAGATTAAAGGAGGAAAAATTGAAACCTTTCAATCAGAATTTTAAATCACTTTCTGATTCGACCAACAATCTATTTTTTCCTCGATGATTCAGCGTTGAAATTCTTTTAGCTAAAACTTTTAGAACTTATAAGATACATTTTTTTTAGTTTTTTCCTTTTATTTCCTTTGTTAAATGTTTGAACTTATTTGTTATTTAATCTCGAGAGACGTTCACAAATTACACTCTTCTATACAGCTGATGCGGCCGTCAAATAACCCGGATGAATAAGGCTTACATTCAAATGTTGAGTCGATTATTTTTCCTATCATAATCTCAATATTACCTCCTTTTTCCTATAATAATAATATAATAATAATAATATCATAATATAATAATATAATATAATAATATAATATAATATTATAATAATATAATATAATAATATAATACGAGGGTCATTCAATAAATAAGGTGAATTTTTCGGTATAAGGACTTCTAATACAGATAGAAGCTTACTTCATTTTATTTTTTTTTGTTTTAATTCTTTTTCACATGGATTTAATTTCTTTTGCAGATTAAAAAAAAACTTTCAGAGTTTTGGCGATTAACAAAGATGGCCGACCAAGAAGCATGCTCCAGGATTGAACAGCGGTCAGTTATCAAGTTTGTGGTTGATGAAGGGTGCAAACCAGTTGACATTCATAGGAGAATGTCAACTGTGTATGGTGCCACATGTTTCAGCCAAAAAATGTCTACAAGCGGGCTAAATTGTTTAAAGAAAGACGGGGCAGTGTTGAGGATGAAGATAGGCCTGTGAGGCCTACAGAAGTGAGGTCTCCTGAGGTGATCGAATCAGTTAAATGACCTCATTCAGTCTGACAGAAGGGTGACAGAGGATGACATTGCAAGGACTTTGAGCTTATCTGTTGGGACAGCACAAAAGGTCAGCTGCCGGGGGGTGCCAAAGACTCTTAATGCAGAGCACAAACAGCACAGCAGCTCAAACGGTGCAGACCATCAATGAACTGGGCTGGGAACTGCTCCCTCATCCCACTTACAGCCCAGACCTTGCTCCTTCAGACTTTCACTTGTTTGGTCCCTTGAAAGCGTCCACGAGAGGCACAAAGTTTAAAAGTGACGATGAAGTCAAAAGTGTTGTGAGCGACTGGCTGAGACATCAGTCCAAAGATTTTTACGCTGAGGGAATACGGAAGCTTGTGCACAGATGGGAAAAGCGTGTGACAGTGCTGGGAGACTACGTTGAAAAATATTTTTAAAAAAGTAAGCTTCTATCTGTATTAGAAGTCCTTATGCCGAAAAATTCACCTTATTTATTGAATGACCCTCGTATAATAATGTAATAATATAGTATAATAACAAATAATGTATGGAAGCTTGTGCACAGATGGGAAAAGTGTGTGACAGTGCTGGGAGACTACGTTGGGGAAAAAAAGTAAAGAAAAGTAAGCTTCTACCTGTATTAGAAGTCCTTATACCGAAAAATTCACCTTATTTATTGAATGACCCTCGTATAATAATATAATAATATGGTATAATAATAAATAATGTATGGGTATAAAATAAGATGCAGAATCCCGACAATGTTTGAAAAATATGACAAATGAAAAGCTGTTTTATTGAAATTAGATTTGATTACGTGTTTCGTCTTTATAGGCTTCATAAGATCCAGAAATGAAAGAAAGAAATATGTTTGCATTTTTGTGTATGCTTAAATAATAAATCATTAGTACTTTTTTCCGTTAAGCTAGCGTTTCTCGTGATCAAAGAAAAGACTGAAGTTGTGTGACTTTGTAAAAAAGCCGTTATTACATATTCCGTATCATTTCTTTACAATTTTCTAGTTTAAAAAAAATATATATTTATACATTCTCATAGCTCTTCGGCATTGATATTTGTTATGGTCCAAGGTTAGGACCAAGGAAGAACAACACGAACACAAGAGTAGAAATAACGAAGATATATTAGCTTCATGTCTCGCACATCTCGCCTATGGAACTCCCTTCCCTATTACTGTTTCCCTGACAAATACATTCTCCAACGGTTTAAGTGTAGCGTCAATCGACATCTCCAGTTGCCTTGATCTATCCACTTCCCTTCTCCACATCCTTTCACCTTTCATTCCTATCTGCTCTCGCTCCAAATCTTCTGTAACCCCCTTGCCTTGATCGACCCACTGTCTTTCTATTTCTCCACATCCTCTCCTTTCCACTCCTATCTGCTCTTCCTCCAACCCTTCTATAACCCCATGCGTGATAGTGGCCTCCAGCCTTGCTTCGGGTGATACGCTTAAAAAAAAATATTACACGGAATAATAATAATACAAGATGTGGAAGGTGTTAGTATGACTGTCAGTCTGGTTTGGAGTGAACTACTATCGGCTCGACTCGATTCGTCCCTCTCTCTCTCTCTCTCTCTCTCTTGAGAGGCGTAGTATACATAGCGTTAGGAAGAGTTCATTCTGTAGTCATAGTAAGGACCCATAACAATATTCTAATGTATACTCATATACTAATGTAAATTGGTATCTCCAATGCAAATTACAAAATGGAGACTTAAAAATCAAGCGTCATCATCATTTATACTGTTGCCGCCGCCGTGGTCGCCATTACTCTCCATCTCACAATTATGGTTCATAGTGACATTCAAAGCATAATAATGAAAAGGCTGGCCGGTTCCTTTTGCACCAGGGATGTTGAAATTATACCGTTCCTCATCTTTGAACTTAAAGTGACAGACATACAAGGCAGCAGGTGGTTTTAATTTGTTGACGATGTTCACCATAGTCTATGAATATAGAATCCAGCGCAGTTTGTAATCTGTTTAATGAAACAACGTTAAAGATTAACACTCACGAGTCAGACACTCTACTGAATCTGACTATATCGCCAATACCACCAGCAGCTGTTCCGTAATTCTTCAGTCTTCGATATCAAAGGCTAACCGCACATATTCTGGAAAAACATAGCCGCCGTTATACACTTCCAAATGAATATTTTGAGCCTTCTGATTGGTTAACTGTTCTATTGGTGAACTATAAAATGAGTCAGCTCATTTTGGCTGGCTCACTAGTATACCAGGGTACCCAAAAACTCCAACATAATTCAGAGTATTTTTTCTCCTACTGGTTGCTAACCAAACCTATAAGGCCCAGTCTATACTGTTTTTTACCCATAGCTGGTAGGAAGACATGGATTCATACCTTACACTTAGATGAATGCAAGGAAGTCGACTGGAATTCGAACTCGGCTCTCCTATTCCTCAAACCGAGCCGCTATACATTACTCCACAAAGAAATTCAAGCAAGTACAACAATTTAAATATTAAGGCGCATTTGGATAACGAAAGATGCCTTTTAAAAGCTAAGCAAAATATTAAGAAACAGAAAAGATTCTTCAGAAACAAAGAAAAGATTACTGAAGTGTTACGCAATATCAGTCATCCTATATGACAGTGAATGCTGGATAATCTCCTCACAGATGAAGAAAGAAACAACAGAAATGTGGTTCTGCCGAAGAATGTTGAGAATACCATTCGAGGACAAATAACGAGAAAAGAGGGCTTAGAAAATCTGATACGCACAGGACAGATTGAAGCCAAAAGGGACAGAGGAAAACAACGCATAACCTAGCCAGCGAGCTTGAGTAAAATGGATGGCGGAACAAGGTTTAGAGATAACAAAAATATAAAATTTATTAAGCACTACAAAGGAAATCGTGGAGAGCCATGATCGGTAATATCCTGAAGAGACAAATGGAAAGAAACAATGCAGTTATTAATAAGAAGATTTGAAATTAATGCATGCAAAGTCTCACAGCTCTCGCATCATTCCTTCATAGTCAGCCTATTAACTTTTCAGCCCACCCCCGTAAATGAAATGTAACAATGCAGTTATAAATAAGAAGAGTTGAAATTAATGCATGCAAGGTTTCACAGCTGTAGTATCACCCCTTCATAGTCAGCCTATCAACTTTTCAGCCCATCCCCGTAAATGGAATGAAACAATGCAGTTATAAATAAGAAGAGTTGAAATTAATGCTTGCAAGGTTTCACATCTTTAGCATCATTTTTTAATAAATCTTATAACAAAAGGAAGGGAGAACTAAACATTAACATGACGTAAAATTGAATTTGTATCTTATATATAAACAGAGGTACACGGGTTTGAATGATTTTCACTTAAAAGAAAATCTATGAAAAGACAAGAGAAACTGAATTTGAACATCTGATATTCAGATTTTTAAATCTCTTCGGAAATTAAATAAATTATGAAATTGAAATATAATATTCTGCTATTTATTTCGTCTCTGCACAGTTTATTTAATAAAGACCACTCGACAAAAGTCTGTCTTGCAAACCTTTTTATTAATTAGTACATTCCTATTTATAAACAAAGTTTTCCATTTCAATTAAATAAACGATCTTTATTTATTTATTTAATTCATTTTCTTACTGAAACCAAAAAGAGTCTCTCATATGTCCGTGTTTCACAAATATATATATATACTTATATATATATACCTATATATATATATATATATATATATATATATATATATATATATATATATATATATATATATATATATATATATATACCTATATATTTATATATATATATATACATACATATACCTATATATATATATATATATATATATATATATATATATATACATACACATATATATATATACATATATATATATATATATATATATATATATACATATATATATACATATATATATATACATATATATATATATATACATATACATATATATATATATATATACATATATATATATACATATACATATATATATATATATATATACATATATATATATACATATACATATATATATATACATACATATATATATATATATATATATATATATATATATATATATATATATATATATATATATATATATATTAGAAAGATATTTCCGCATATTATTAAAAGAAATTAATTTTCCTTAAGTTTTCGATGTTTAACCATTGACTTTTTTGTGTAGTAGTAACCCAAATGTTTTTCTTGAACTGGTGGCAAAAACATACTTCTGCTTAAGGGATAATAAAACAGTTAAGACTGGTCAGGAATGGGGGAAGGAATGAGGTCTTCGTTCTTATCTTTTTATGACCCCTGTATGTTCTTAAATCTATTTCCATTTTTGTATATATTATGTGTAAATATTCACTCTTTGTCTGATGAAAGTCGCGATACTGGAAACGCGTATAGCAAAAATCTCGAAAATAATGTAAAATATATCATTTAAAAAATCCACATTATAACCGAAAACTTTTGCGGTTTCTCTCTTCTTTTTAAAATATACACTTTTTTCTCGCTGGAACGACTATAATCTATTCCATATATATATATATATATATATATATATATATATATATATATATATATGTGTATATATTAGCCGAAAACCTGTCTTGCAAACATTTTCATTCATGAATTTATTTATAAGTAAGGGTGTATAAATGAAAAAATTTGAAATTTACATTTTCCATTTCACTGAAACAGACGTTATACACTTCCCTTCCTATCTTTGTTTCTTTCCATTTTTCTTAATTTCTTTCTTTAATTTTTTTCTCCTGAAACCAAGTAGCGTCTCTGATATGACAGTTCCGAGTTTTAACGCTGTTCATTATTAATGAGGTATTGGCATAAACTCTGCACAAACTAACGAAGGGAGGGACAAACAAAGTTATATTAAAACTTTATTATGAAACATATTAATCGGCAGCTTTTTTTCTGGATACAAATCGTACACGTATGAAATGTCAATAAAATGTCGCTTGAGCGCAAATAAATTTTATATGAGTGAAAAGTAAATACTTTGAAAATAATTTTAAGGTGCAAAAGCATTCTAAGTGAATTTATCCATAACCAATAGTTTAATAGAGAAATGCATTATTTTACGATGAAAAACACTGCCAATGATTTTATTTAACTAATGTTTTGATTATAAATTTATTACATTGTTTTATTAAATAAAGAAAATAAATGCTTAATAATTTTACTATGAAAATGCATGGCAAATGATTTTATTATGAAAAAGCATTGGAAGTGATTTTAATATGATAATCAATTGGAAATGATTTTACTATGAAAATGCATTGGGAATGATATTTACTATGAAAATGCATTGGAAATAATTTTTACTATGAAAATGCATTGGGAATGATTTTTTACTATGAAAATACATGAGAAAGGGTTGTTACTATGAAAATGCGTTGGAAATGATTGTTATTATGCAATTGCATTGGCCAATGATTTTTACTATGAAAATGCATTGGAAATGATTTTTACTATGATAATGCATTGCAAATGATTTTTACTATGAAAATGCATTGGAAATAATTTTTATGAAAATGCACTGAAAATGATTTTTACTATGAAAATGCATTGGAAATGATTTTATTATGAAAATGCATTGGAAATGATTTTTACTATGAAAATACATTGGAAATGATTTATACTATGAAAATGCATTGGAAATGATTTCAATATAAAAATACATTGGAAATGATTTTATTATGAAAATGCATTGGAAATGATTTTTACTATAAAATGCATTGGAAATGATTTTATTATGAAAATGCATTGGAAATGATTTTACTATGAAAATTCATTGGAAATGATTTTTACTATGAAAATGCATTGGAAATGATTTCAATATAAAAATGCATTGGAAATGATTTTATTATGAAAATGCATTGGAAATGATTTTTACTATAAAATGCATTGGAAATGATTTTATTATGAAAATGCATGAGAAATGATTTTTACTATGAAAATGCATTGGAAATGATTTCATTATGAAAATACATTGGAAATTATTTTACTAGGAAAACGCCTTGTAGGTTTTATTTAATGCTGAAATATATTGTGGTTTGTATGAATAATTCCTTTTGCCAATCGTTATTCCATTAACAATTTATTGGGAAAAACAATGATTTTTCTCGATACAAACCTACTTATTAACCCCTACTTTTGAGTGTAGTTGAATGTAATCTTGAAATGCAAGAGGGTTTCCTTTGTATAAAAAATAATGAACCCATTCGCTGCAAATGATCCTCCGCCCGGCATTTTGGGATCAATGTGTGAGTCGAGGGCGTGAGTTAGGGCCTATTCTACCGTTTATTCATCTAAAATCCCCTCACACTCTTGCTTTTCCTTTAAAAGACAAACATTATCATCGCAGGTGATAGATAAGGAGCGAGTGATATTCACTTAAATGGTTATCTTCTGTCTTCGTATTTCCTTTTCTTTTAGCGTTCTCTCCCCTTAATAATGATTTTACTTTTTCTCAGATTCTTTCACACACAGTAACGTCTTGCATTTTAGTGGCTTTTTTTCCTTGTTTGGGGTGAAATGATTTTTTAAAAGATGCTATAAATTTATTTTCCCGGCATTTTGATCTAAATGTGACACAATTCCAGTTCTAGTTGAAGCCCTCGGATTGATTGTAAAAGATTTCAATAAACTCATGGGATCCCATGCCATAAAAATATTCTAAAAATAGTTCTCACGAGTAAAGTCCACGTCTTTTTTTTAAATGCTCAGCGAAAAATATCATGAGACCATTTCTGACCTTAAGTCGGGACGTGGAAAGAAATGAATACACACCAGAAATCAAAGGAAATAAAATAAAAGCAATGACAATAACCCTGAGGTTACACTTGACATAGCTAGCCTGGCTTCTGGTCTTAAATGATTGGACATATTAATATGTCTTGGTTAATTAACAAAATATCTTAACAAAAAATATATTGTCTCTGGTATACCACGACAGTTGCCGAATAAACGGCGCCCCATTAACTACAGCTCCAGCTGAAATCATTCTAAAAAGCTGTTACACTCCTTTTCAACCATGATGGTGGCCAGCATATGCTGTTTCGCATAACTAGTGCAGCCGCTTAATTGGGCCAAATTGCTTTATTTCTGCTATGCCCTAGATTCTAGTCTTACGAACTCAAGTTTTACACTCAATCGGAGAAGATAAGTTTAATTGCGCCTGCAAATCCTTTCAAATGCATCTAAGGACACACTCATGCATGCGGGAATACAAGTCTATGGGGAGGAATACGGCTTACGTGCGTATACACGCCCACGTATGCGTGCTTTCGACGTAATGATAAGGCTGGCTCGCTGGAACACTTATAACAAGATGTACGTCACGGGACGAAGAAACGTCATCGAAAAACGGAAAGATGGCGTCAGCGCATGTTTCAGTCTGATCACACCAATCCTATACTTAAGTACCTTCTTCGAAAATTCTACCTTTTCCTCCGTCACCACCATTGAGGTTAATCCACTTCGTCCACCTCCCGCCCCACTTCCCTCCGTCTCATTCTACATTGATTAGCAACACTCAATGGCTGGACAGACACTGCACTTGTTTCTTTGGTAACAAGCGCAAACGATTTTCCAGACAAATGCTCGACATTAATCGAAGCTCAGATAAAAGTGCACCTTACTTTAATGCGTGGCGCATGCGCACGGCTGCTGATTTTTTTTCCCCGACAGCCAGACGACATCTGCCGACTCCGCGTTCGCTTAGTACAATGTTTATTCGCTGTATTTTTCAATTATTTTTTTTTTATTTATTGTTGTTCTTTCTTCCTCCTTATTTTCTTATAAATTCCATCCATTTTAAATTTTAAACGCAAACGAATAAAATTAAATGGCTTGTTCGTACGGCCCGGAATCAATGTTTGATTTTTTAAAAAAAAAAGAAGAAAAAAAGAGAGAAAAAAATTATTTTCAAAATGTCTTTTATTGCTGTTGTTTTTTGTTTTGTTTTGTTTTTAAAAAAAAAATGATGTAAAAATAAATAAATCGTTTTTTTTTATTTGTGTTTGCGGCTTATCAAACCTTTTCGGGTTATTTAAAGCCAGAAAATATTTTTAGATTGAAAGAATGTTTTTTTGTTTTAGTTAATAATAATTCAGTGATACAAATCTTACTAATTAACCCATAAATGGGGACAGAAGAATCAGAATTTGATAAACAAACAAGAAATTATAATGTAAATATAAAGTGGGGGACCAATTCTATATCACAAACAATATATAAACTGTTCCCTCACTTTGTTATCATGGTAGTTTCTATAACTCTATATTCCAGAGAAATATCGTCCTGGGTATGACGATAAACATCCACTTCCTGAGTAAGACGATAAACTACATCCAACGGCAAGGCCTCTGATCTGGAGGTTTTGAGGAGCATGTAACGACTTCTAAATTGCTGGTGTTCCCAGGTCCACCATGACCCGGGATGGTTGTACCTGTCAGGGTCCTAGCTATGGGCAAATAGTTAAACTCCAAAAGGGGTCAAAACACTATGAAAGTATAAAAATATGTTTTAATACGAGCAATACTTTTTTGGAAAAGAAAAATATTACCAGCAATAAAAATCTTGTCGGTATTAAATAACCCATTGAGGTTGATATTCCGTGAAACAAACCAAAAAAAAAAAAAAATATTACCAGCAATAAAATTCTTGTCGGCATTAAATAACCCATTGAGGTTGATGTGCGGTAAAACAAACCAAAAAAAATATTACCAGCGATAAAAATCTTGTCGGCATTAAATAACCCATTGAGTTTGGTATGCCGTAAAACAAACCAAACCAAACCAGAGAAAGTAAATAAATTTAAACACATGCATGTGTAGCTAATCAGTATTTCATTGAATGATTGATTCGTTTCCTCCGGTTTATCAACCCTTTGTAGGTTATTTAAAGCCATAAATTATAATGTGGATATAAAGTGGGGAGTCAATTCTATATTACAATAAATATATACGCTGATCCCTCACTTTGTGCCCAGAATAGTTTCTCTACATTTATATTCCAAAGAATGTAAATAAATCTAAAAGACATACCTGTGTAGCTAATCACTATTTCATTGATTCGTTTTCTTCGGCTTATCAACTCTTTATAGGTTATTTAAAGCCAGAATATATTTTTAGATTGTAAGTATTTTTAAAAAAACTTTTGGATATAATAATGATTTACTGATACAGGTGTTACTTATTAGTCCATTACTGGGAGGTGGAGAGGAGGTGGATTCACACTTTTCCGAAGGGTATTTGCGCGGAAGTGAATAGAAGCGGACCTGACTAGAATTATGAACCCGGCTCATGGGTTAATACTGTAGTTCCCAACCTTTTTTACATGGCGGCACACTATTGAGTTCTTTAAATTTTCGCGGCACACCTATCACAAAAAATAAATATTTTCCACTCATAAAGCCTTTTTGCACTAAAATAATAAAAAACAAAGAATATTATATAAGAAGAATTTTTATTCACATAAATCAAAATATCCTGTATTCAACATCGGATCTAAAATAATAATCGTGAATGTCAGTGGGACAGTTGTGCATTAAGTTAGATTAGCCTGAAAGATTAAAAATGGTTAGGAAAAAAGTATAAAAAAATGTTTGGGAGTTAGGAGCATTACGTAAAACCTCACATAGTACAATTCTGTGTTACAAGTTTTTATCTTACAACCTGTGTATTTAGGAATCGTTTTGGTATCAAAATCGGGTCTGAATTATTCAGCTCCGGTGCCGATTCCCGATACTTTAAAAAACTCCTGATATTCCGATTAATCGTCCCATGACTAATATAAACCATAATAACGCTTACCAATTAGTAAGCGCGAAACGTTTAGATTCCAGAAATTCGGCGATTTTGAATTGAGCGGTGTCATCATGATTAAGAAATTGAATGTCTTTATGAAACAAAATTAAATTAAATAGCTTCTAGGTATTATCTCTTCGCGGCACACCAGTAATCATTCCGCGGCACACTGATGTGCCGCAGCACAGTGGTTGGGAACCACTGGGTTAACAATTCCGAAATATTATCCATTACAACACCTGCACATGCAAGCTTACAGCACCTGATATTCCCAAACGGTCACCCATCTAAGTACTGACCAGGCTCGATTTTGCTTAACTTGGTGATAATACTAATTAACCCATAGCTGGGAGGAGAAGAGGAGGGTTTATACCTTTCTCAAGGGTGTAAGTGAATATAACAAACCCAAATGGAATTGGAACTCAGCTGTCTTACTATCAATTACGTTGCTTAACTACGATGATTGCACGGGAACCGGTGTTTAGACGAGATGCGGCCGTAAGCCGATTTCCTCGGCTATCTGAAAGTCGGCCGTTCATTTAGAACCGTTCGTCAGCCAAAATGGCGTAAATAAAAAGTATTCTCTATGTCCCCCTCTCTCTGTTTCTGTTTTATTCTCTATGTCCCTCTCTCTCTTTCTGTTTTATTCTCTATGTCCCTCTCTCTCTTTCTGTTTTATTCTCTATGTCCCTCTCTCTCTTTCTGTTTTATTCTCTATGTCCCTCTCTCTCTTTCTGTTTTATTCTCTATGTCCCTCTCTCTCTTTCTGTTTTATTCTCTATGTCCCTCTCTCTCTTTCTGTTTTATTCTCTATGTCCCTCTCTCTCTTTCTGTTTTATTCTCTATGTCCCTCTCTCTCTTTCTGTTTTATTCTCTATGTCCCTCTCTCTCTTTCTGTTTTATTCTCTATGTCCCCCTCTCTCTGTTTCTGTTTTATTCTCTATGTCCCTCTCTCTCTTTCTGTTTTATTCACTATGTCCCTCTCTCTCTTTCTGTTTCATAATGTCCATCTCTTTCTTTATTTTTATTCTGTATGTCCCTTTCTCCCTTTATGTTTTATTCACTATGTCCATCTCTCTCTTTCTGTTTTACTCCCTATGCTCCTCTCTCTCTTTCTGCTTTATTCTCTATGTCTCCCTTTCTCTCTTTCTGTTTTATTCTCTATATCCCTCTCTCCCTCTCTCTTCCTGTTTTATTATCTATGTCCCCCCCCTCTCTCTCTCCCTTCCTGTTTTATTCTTTATATATCTCCCTCTCTTTCTATTTTATTCTCTATGTCCCTCTCCCTCTTTCTGTTTTATTCTCTATGTCTCTCTCTCTATGCAGCCTTACCGGTCTTTTCGATGACTATCGAATCTTATAGGAGAATGCTTTAATGCAAATGAAAATATTTTTCACTTTATAAGTTAATACCCCAAAATACGACCTCCTTTTATTGGCTTTGTGTCAGTCGCCGTGAAGTTTACTAAAGTTTTGCTATAAGAGTTATATATATATATATATATATATATATATATATATATACTAAGAAAGAACAGTAAGATATATAATCCGGGGTTCTTATTGATTTTTTGTATGAATGATTGGATTTCTCTGTATCCTAGAAACGGGGAATTATGAAGTGTGTTTAAAACTCAGTAAATTTTTAAAAAGTTATTCTAATATTCGCTTGAAAATAAAATGGAACTAATTCTTTTAATTTAATTACAAAATTAAATTTGAAGTTTTTAGCTTCCATTTTTGAAACATGGTTATTACTGTGTAGCGAAAAAACAATATTTTAAATCAGTTAATTGATAATATATATATATATATATATATATATATATATACATACATGCATACATATATATATATATATATATATATATATATATATATCTCAAAGTGTACGAGAACGAACAGTAGGATTACAGCGTTCAAAACATTAATTTAAAAATAGTGCTCAATACATAAAGTAGAGCCGTAAATATTTATTTATCTTATGCAGTGTTACATTAGAACATGCACATATCCACTACAAAAATGTACATATTTGTTTCACTGTGAAAAAAAAGGAGAACAGCTTTTTCAAAAGTCTCATCAGGGAGGGAATATTTTATAAAAAGGATTAGAAAGAAGTAAATCTATATTTTTTAATGTTTTATTGAAATTTTATTCAAGTATCCAGGTGTCCTCTATCATTAGCAATACAAAGGGTAATACGATTTTGCAGTTCACGGAAAACATTTGACAACTGATTAACAGTAATGCCTGAAAACACATTAGTTATTTTAGCTATACTTAAAACTAGGTACATTAAACTTTATAACATTTTTTTACAGATTATTTCAGTCGCAAATACAAATAAAGTTAATTTTTTTTTTAAGTACACACGAACTTTATGGACACCCTGTATATGTATATAAAAGAATTAAATAAAACTGTGTATGCAATGGTATCATTTTTCTTACGTACGTGTGTTTGAAACTCGTCTGAAATATCCTGAAAGACATTGGAAAAAGTTCCACAATCATTGGTTTGTTAGAACTAATATATTTACTTTCTTACAGATCAGGCTTCGACGATTACAGAGAGTATGTGAGATATGGAGTACGAATTCTTCATTCTCGTCCGAGGTATGACGATAAACTACATCCGGCAACAATGACTCTGACCAGGATGTTTTGAAGAACGTAAAACAACTTCTTAATTGCTGTTGTTTCCAGGTCCACCCAGGGTAGTAGAAACTTTGCCGTATAGGATATTTGCCGTAAGACAATTTCGCCACAATCTTTTAATATGCAAACTACATTGTTATCAAGTATATCTCATTCGAAATATTGTTATTTCAATTTAAACATTTTAATAAGCAAAGTTATAGGATGCGTTCCAATTTGTGGAAAATAAGTGTCTATTTGAAAATGGAAGAGACATTAGCAAAAAAGAAAAAGTGTGATTGTGTTATGTTCCGATAATCCTCGTCTCCACTGTTATGTTGGTGTGAGTTCGTTTCAAACATCCTCGTCGCCACTGTCTTGTTGGTGTGAGTTCGTTTCAAATCTATTAGTCTCCACTGTTATGCTGGTGTGAGTTCGTTTCAAACATCCTCGTCTCCACTGTTATGTTAGTGTGCTTTCCTTTCAAACATCCTCGTCGCCACTGCTACGTTGGTATGATTTCGTTACAAACATCCTCGTTGCCACTGTTATGTTGGTGTGAGTTCGTTTCAAACATCCACGTTGCCACTGTCATGGTTGGTGTGATTTCGTTCAAACATCCATGTCGCCACTGTCATGGTTGGTGTGAGTTCGTTTCAAACATCATCGTCGCCGCTGTTATGTTGGTGTGAGTTCGGTTCAAAGATCCTCATCGGAACTGTTATGTTGCTGTGAGTTCGTTTCAAGCAACCTCGTCGTCACTGTTATGTCGGGGTGTTTTCGTTTCAAACATCCTCGTCGCCAGTGCTATGTTGGTGTGAGTTCGTTTCAAACATCCTCGTCGGAATTGTACTGTTGGTGTGAGTTCGTTTCAAATATCCTCGTCGCATCTGTTATGTTGCTGTGATTTCGTTTCTAACATCCTCGTCTCCACTCTTATGTTGGTGTGAGTTGGTTTCAAACATCCTCGTCGTCACTATTATGTTCGTGTGTGTTCGTTTCAAACATCCTCGTCGTCACTGTTATGTTGGTGTGTTTTCGGTTCAAACATGCTCGTCACCACTGTTATGTTGGTTTGATTTCGTTTCAAACATCCTCGTCGTCACTTGTATGTTGGTATGAGTTCATTTCAGATATCCTCGTCGCCACTGTTATGTTGGTGTGAGTTCGTTTCAAACATCCTCGTCGAAACTGTTATGTTGGTGTCAGTTCGTTTCAAACATCATCGTCGCCATTGTTTTGTTCCGACAATCCTCGTGGTAACTGTTATATTCCGTGCTATGGGAATAAATAAGTAACACCGGATGGATACTTGAAGAAATTGTTATTTTACACAACAAGTACAATATGAAATACGGTTCAGTTATACACACAAATCAATCTAGTAGTGAGTGCCACTAATTGGAAGGTTGGCGTCCTTGCGTCTTCTTACTCACTCTCTCAGACGTCTTTTCAGTCTCTTGTAGATAGTTGACTTTATAGGTACTTACTACCTACAGTGTAATCATTCATTGGGGTGCCGGGTTATTCCATTACATCAGATTTAGATCAAGGAGATGCAGTACACATGAAGTAAATTTATATTGATATCAATGCAGGACTTCAGCGAAAAATTCTTCATTACAGACCAACGCAAAAACGCATTATTTACGAAGCATTGCTTGGAATTTGCTCACATTTTAAATTATTTCTTTGCTAATTTGATATATTTTTAGTCTTTTATTTTTTAAATAAATGTTTCCTTTTTAATTTCTTTTCTGATGTTCAATCCTTTAAAAAATACATCCATATATCTTTGATAACAAGGGACTTCGCCTATTAAATTCAACTTTACCCCGAAAGGGACGTTCAAGATAAAGGTATCGAAGTTGTTTTAGCCGGCAACAATCCTATACGGCGAAAATTCCTGATACGAGTTTTCCTACGGCAAAATATTTACGGTGAATGTTCCGGATTCGACTAATTCTCATTCTGTGTTACGTTCAGTCCTGCAGGTGGCTCGTTTGGAACAGAACATTTCTGCAGAGAGTAATGAGGCTTGTTCTATCTGGAAGGCTTCCGGTGGGAAAAGAAAGAAAAAGAAGAACAGGATCAGTCTTTTGCACCATTATTCTTTCTTCATTTTTTTTACAATTTTCAAGCCCCAAAAGCCACTCAAGGTAGATGTTTACAGAGCAAGAGGCACGGTTTATGGGGATAACGGTTGAGCAAGTTATGATTGTAGTGATCGGAGAAGCATCCCCGTGGGAGTCTGTTCCACAAAACAACGGTTCGTGATGACTAAAACTTAATTTTTTTATGTCTAAAATCAACCGTTATCTATTATATTGCCATAATACGAAGCTCGTGTTCCCCTCTCACGGTATGTCTTTTAAACAATCTCATTTAGTAATCGTCTACACTGAGTGGCTCTTGTATTGTGTGAACAATAGTAAAATAAAACTGTCTAGCCTTAATTAGTTAGGAGTACAGTAAAAGGAATTGATCAGATGATCAGTTTGAAATGTCTTTTGAAGTGGATACATTAAAAGAGGGTGCAATTAGCGCCTCTTGTGTGCTGGTTCGATCCTAGCTGGGAAGATATAGATACAGATTCTTTTCCAGAGTTTTTATTTTATTATTTTACCCCAAGCAACAAATAAAGCCACTAAGATGCAGGGGGTACTGTGTGCGAAAGAACATAAGAAAAAGAAAGACATCTTTAAGGAGAGAGAACAGTAAAAAAACAGGGATTAAGAAGAGAAAAATGACGATTGGCATTGCATTTAAAATTTAGAAGATCAAAGTTGACTGGAAAGCAGGACGCCGGAAGAAATTTCCACAGGCGATAAGCGCGAGAGAAGAAACTGTTAACATAGAACTTACGGTTACATCTAGCCATTTCGACTGTAAGATCATGAAACCTAGCCACCAATCTAGTACTGCGCTTAAATTCATTATCAAATCTAGGTACCACAGAGAAAAGCACCTCAGAACAATTACTATGAAAACACAGGATGTCCCCCAAAATTTGACATCAGTTTAAAAGCAATGTTCAATATGTGCACCGCCTGTGACACGGCACACGTCAAGTCGGTAGTTAAGCTTTTGCCAAACACGCTGTAGCATGTCTCCGGTAACATTATCAAGTGGCGAAGTGAGTCTCTACTTGAGGTCATCAATGCTAGCAGGAAGAGGGGAGATATAAAACAATACCTTCACATATCCCCATAAAAAGTAATCACACGGGGACAGGTCCGGTGACCGCGGCTGCCATTTCATCAGAAAACTGTCAACCTCTCCACCACGCCCGATCCATCTCTCTGGCAGATTCTCATTGAGATAAGCACGTACTTTCCTCTTCCATTAATTATATAAAATCTTGATCTGTTTCTATACATTCTGTGAAAATTTGAGGTCATTTCAACAAGAATTGCGAAAATTATTGGCCTGTGAAATAATGTCAAATGTTTGGAACATGCTGTATTTATATAAAAAAAATAAAAGATACAAGGAGGCTATATTACGAGAGTGTGAAATTGATTGAAGCCGAGATACCAGGTAATGATCAATGTTATTGTAGATTCTTTGTATTTTATCAAGAATCTCTAAATATATAGCAGGAGCACCAGATCAAATGTGGCAGCAATATTCGAAGCATGGACGAATGGTAGACTTATTAATATGTAATAGTCACACTTTCACCAGTCTTTTGAACAGGATTAGAGGTTTATCCCTTGTTTTCTGGTTAGGATTGGGTTTCTGGTTCCATTTTACGTCTACTTCAACTCTATACTTCTAATTAAACATTGAAACTTTTATTTACATTCCAAATAGGAATAGACAGGTTCGCCTATTGCCCAGCCTACACCATACCCTGGGATTTTAAACAGGAGCAGAAGATTATCTCTTGTTTCCTGTTTAGGATTGGGTTTCTGGTTCCTACTAAAGTCTACTTCAACTCTATACTTCTAATAAAACATCTGAACTTTTATTTACTATTTATTTATATTTTCCTCCCAATAGACGTATATAAGTTCGCTTATCGTCTGGTTCACACGGCTCCCTGGCCTTTTGAACAGGAGTAGAGGCTTATCTCTTGTTTCCTGTTTAGGATTGGTTTTCCGATTCCTTCTAAAGTCTACTTCAACTCTATACTTCTAACGTTTCCTACTGTACTCTGAAATTTCATTTACTGATTATTTATTTCCTGTTTTTCCTCTATCGCTTCTTTTCCTCAATAGGAGAGGGTAGGTTCGCCTATCGTCCGGTTCGCACACCTCCCTCGTCTTTTAAACAGGAGTAGAGCCTTATCGCTTATTTCCTGTTGAGGTTGGGTTTCCAGTTCCTTCTAAAGTCTACTTCAAATCTGTACTTCGAATAAAACATCTGAACTTTTATTTACTATTTATTTATACCCCCCCCCCCCACAAAAGGAGTAGTTAGGTTCGCCTATCGTCCGGTTCAAAGTCCTCTCTGGTCTTTTAAACAGGAGTAGAAGTTTATCTCTTATTTCCTGTTTAGGATTGGGTTTCCGGTTCCTTCTTAAGTTTACTCCAAATCTATACTTCTAACGTTTCCTGCTGTACTCTGAAATTTTATTTACTGATTATTTATTTCCTGTTTTTCCTCTAACACTTCTTTTCCTCAATAGGAGAGGGTAGGTTCGCCTATCGTCCGGTTCGCACTCCTCCCTGGTCTTTTGAACCGGAGTAGACATTCATCCCTAGTTCCCTGTTTAGGATTGGCTTTCCGGTTCCTTTTAAAATTTACTTCAACTCTTTATTTGTAATGTGATCGCCTAATTATATTCACTATGTATTTTTCCTCACTAGGAATAGATAGGTTCACACTTCTCCCAGAAGTTCAGAATTCCGATTCCTTCTAAAGTCTTCTCATTCTCTTTCACTTCCAAAAGCCACTTGCGTCTTAGTGGCATTATTACCTTCTTTGGGGTAAATTGATTGAAAAAAAAAGATTACGAAGTTAACCCAAGCTGCTTCAGCTTGAGTTTGAACTCGGCTGGTCGGTTTCCTTTCCGTCGCAACTTTAAAAAAAAGCAACATTATTTATTGTCTCTATCTGAAATTCTACAGTGTAACATCTCAGTCTCCACCCTACTCACGCCCGGAACCTTGTACACTTTGTACTGGAAATATCAGCCAAGAGGTTGGTGTGGGTTTGCTATAGTGAGGTGTCGGGGTACGACGGTCAGCGGTAAAAGTTTTCATCTTTGGAATATACAGGTCACGTGCGTCCGGCTCGTACGTCGAACGAGTGGTTGGCGGCCCATCCGGCAATATTCCTGTCATGCGCAATTTACCGAAGATGAATCTTGACTCGTCGTCGAGATGAACTCCGGCGGCAGACGCGCTAAAATTTGAGATGAATGGCGGGAAGAAGAAAAACAGCCGATCGATATCGACTGACACAGAACTGAGTGACCGTCTGATTCAAATACTTGAGAAATAATGGCAATCCCATTGCCCCTTCCGCGGCCGAGTTGTTAAGGAGGCAATATCCATTAGGTAGACATCAAGCCCCATCCTGCTGTGCAACCCGTGATCATAGCATTTTCAGACGGATGGTTAAGGTCTCCGATCAGTTTGGCCTGCTTCTTATTCTTGACGAACAAACAGCGCGGATTTCTATGGTTGAAATTCAAAGCCTTCAAATAAACGAGAAAAACATCTTTCTTTTTCTTTTCTTTCTTTTCAATATTCATCTTCAATGTTTGGCTATTCAGAATGATGAATCAATAAGTCAGCACTCTGACACGTAGATAAGATCAATGTATGTAGACTGAATACATAGATCAAAAGAGTCTACGCGGACTTATCGGTGATGAATTATTTTCAACGCTACAACCCCTTTTCCACAGACGCGAGCTCTATCGCTATTTCCATGGCACGTGTTCTTACCTGCTACATTACTTAGACCTACTAGCCCTGACCTTTAAACTGAGACCCACCTTGCCACGTACGCAAGAGTAAATCATCCTCTATTCCCATCCTTAATAAGAAGTAAGTTCCAGTCAAACAGTTTCTTACCATGAACAGCTGCTTTGTGGAACAGACTCCCTGTAGAATGTTTTCCCAATTACTACCATTTTGACTTCTACAAGTCGTGATGGATATGACGATAAACTACATCTGACAACAGGACATCTGATTGGAAGGTTTTAAAGAGCGTGGAACCACCTCTTAATTGCTGTTGTTCCTAGATCAACCCTAGCCGGGGGTAGCAGCACCTGTTAGGGTCTCAGCAATGGGCAAATATTAAACCTCTAAACTGGGGTCAAAACATTGTGAAAGAATGAAAATACATTTCTTTAGTAAGAAAAACATTTTCATAGTAAAAAATTAGCAGCAATACATTTTTGAAAAAAGAAAGAGAAAAATTAGCAGCAATACATTTTTGAAAGAGGAAGAGAAAAATTAGCAGCAATACATTTTTCGAAAAGGAAGGGAAAAACGACCAGGAATACATTTTAGAAAAAGGAAGAGAAAAATTAGCAGCAATACTTTTTTCGAAGAGGAAGGGAAAATTACCAGTAATACATTTTGAAAAAGGAAGAGAAAAATTAGAAGCAATACATTTTTAGAAAAGGAAGAGAAAAATTAACACCAGTACATTTTAGAAAAAGGAAGAGAAAAATTAGCAGCAATACTTTTTTCGAAGAGGAAGGGAAAATTACCAGTAATACATTTTTGCAAAAAAAAACAGAAAAATTAGCAGCAATACATTTTTGAATAAGGAAGAGAAAAATTAGCAGCAATACATTTTTGAAAAAAGAAAGAGAAAAATTAGCAGCAATGCATTTTTGAAAAAGGAAGAGAAAAATTAGCAGCAATATATTTTTAGAAAAGGAAGAGAAAAATTATCAGCAATACATTTTTGAAAAAGGAAGAGAAAAATTAGCACCAGTACATTTTAGAAAAAGGAAGAGAAAAATTAGCAGCAATACTTTTTTCGAAAAGGAAGGGAAAATTACCAGTAATACATTTCTGCAAAAAAAAGAGAAAAATTAGCAGCAATACATTTTTGAATAAGGAAGAGAAACATTAGCAGCAATACATTTTTGAAAAAAGAAAGAGAAAAATTAGCAGCAACGCATTTTTGAAAAAGGAAGAGAAAAATTAGCAGCAATATATTTTTAGAAAAGGAAGAGAAAAATTATCAGCAATACATTTTTGAAAAAGGAAGAGAAAAATTAGCAGCAATACATTTTTGAAAAAGGAAGAGAAAAATTAGCAGCAATAAATTTTTGAAAAAGGAAGAGAAAAATTAGCAGCAATAAATTTTTGAAAAAGGAAGAGAAAAATTAGCAGCAATACATTTTTCGAAAAGGAAGGGAAAAACTACCAGCAATATATTTTTGAAAAAGGAAGAGAAAAATTAGAAGCAATACATTTTTAGAAAAGGACGAGAAAAATTAGCACCAGTACATTTTAGAAAAAGGAAGAGAAAAATTAGCAGCAATACTTTTTTCGAAAAGGAAGGGAAAATTACCAGTAATACATTTTTGGAAAAAAAAGAGAAAAATTAGCAGCAATACATTTTTGAATACGGAAGAGAAAAATTAGCAGCAATACATTTTTGAAAAAAGAAAGAGAAAAATTAGCAGCAATGCATTTTTGAAAAAGGAAGAGAAAAATTAGCAGCAATATATTTTTAGAAAAGGAAGAGAAAAATTATCAGTAATACATTTTTAGAAAAGGAAGAGAAAAATTATCAGCAATACATTTTTGAAAAAGGAAGAGAAAAATTAGCAGCAATACATTTTTGAAAAAGGAAGAGAAAAATTAGCAGCAATAAATTTTTGAAAAAGGAAGAGAAAAATTAGCAGCAATAAATTTTTGAAAAAAGAAAGAGAAAAATTAGCAGCAACGCATTTTTGAAAAAGGAAGAGAAAAATTAGCAGCAATATATTTTTAGAAAAGGAAGAGAAACATTATCAGCAATACATTTTTGAAAAAGGAAGAGAAAAATTAGCAGCAATACATTTTTGAAAAAGGAAGAGAAAAATTAGCAGCAATAAATTTTTGAAAAAGGAAGAGAAAAATTAGCAGCAATAAATTTTTGAAAAAGGAAGAGAAAAATTAGCAGCAATACATTTTTCGAAAAGGAAGGGAAAAACTACCAGCAATATATTTTTGAAAAAGGAAGAGAAAAATTAGAAGCAATACATTTTTAGAAAAGGACGAGAAAAATTAGCACCAGTACATTTTAGAAAAAGGAAGAGAAAAATTAGCAGCAATACTTTTTTCGAAAAGGAAGGGAAAATTACCAGTAATACATTTTTGGAAAAAAAAGAGAAAAATTAGCAGCAATACATTTTTGAATACGGAAGAGAAAAATTAGCAGCAATACATTTTTGAAAAAAGAAAGAGAAAAATTAGCAGCAATGCATTTTTGAAAAAGGAAGAGAAAAATTAGCAGCAATATATTTTTAGAAAAGGAAGAGAAAAATTATCAGTAATACATTTTTAGAAAAGGAAGAGAAAAATTATCAGCAATACATTTTTGAAAAAGGAAGAGAAAAATTAGCAGCAATACATTTTTGAAAAAGGAAGAGAAAAATTAGCAGCAATAAATTTTTGAAAAAGGAAGAGAAAAATTAGCAGGAATAAATTTTTGAAAAAGGAAGAGAAAAATTAGCAGCAATACATTTTTCGAAAAGGAAGGGAAAAACTACCAGCAATATATTTTTGAAAAAGGAAGAGAAAAATTAGAAGCAATACATTTTTAGAAAAGGAAGAGAAAAATTAGCACCAGTACATTTTAGAAAAAGGAAGAGAAAAATTAGCAACAATACTTTTTTCGAAAAGGAAGGGAAAATTACCAGTAATACATTTTTGGAAAAAAAAGAGAAAAATTAGCAGCAATACATTTTTGAATACGGAAGAGAAAAATTAGCAGCAATACATTTTTGAAAAAAGAAAGAGAAAAATTAGCAGCAATGCATTTTTGAAAAAGGAAGAGAAAAATTAGCAGCAATATATTTTTAGAAAAGGAAGAGAAAAATTATCAGTAATACATTTTTAGAAAAGGAAGAGAAAAATTATCAGCAATACATTTTTGAAAAAGGAAGAGAAAAATTAGCAGCAATACATTTTTGAAAAAGGAAGAGAAAAATTAGCAGCAATAAATTTTTGAAAAAGGAAGAGAAAAATTAGCAGCAATAAATTTTTGAAAAAAGAAAGAGAAAAATTAGCAGCAACGCATTTTTGAAAAAGGAAGAGAAAAATTAGCAGCAATATATTTTTAGAAAAGGAAGAGAAACATTATCAGCAATACATTTTTGAAAAAGGAAGAGAAAAATTAGCAGCAATACATTTTTGAAAAAGGAAGAGAAAAATTAGCAGCAATAAATTTTTGAAAAAGGAAGAGAAAAATTAGCAGCAATAAATTTTTGAAAAAGGAAGAGAAAAATTAGCAGCAATACATTTTTCGAAAAGGAAGGGAAAAACTACCAGCAATATATTTTTGAAAAAGGAAGAGAAAAATTAGAAGCAATACATTTTTAGAAAAGGACGAGAAAAATTAGCACCAGTACATTTTAGAAAAAGGAAGAGAAAAATTAGCAGCAATACTTTTTTCGAAAAGGAAGGGAAAATTACCAGTAATACATTTTTGGAAAAAAAAGAGAAAAATTAGCAGCAATACATTTTTGAATACGGAAGAGAAAAATTAGCAGCAATACATTTTTGAAAAAAGAAAGAGAAAAATTAGCAGCAATGCATTTTTGAAAAAGGAAGAGAAAAATTAGCAGCAATATATTTTTAGAAAAGGAAGAGAAAAATTATCAGTAATACATTTTTAGAAAAGGAAGAGAAAAATTATCAGCAATACATTTTTGAAAAAGGAAGAGAAAAATTAGCAGCAATACATTTTTGAAAAAGGAAGAGAAAAATTAGCAGCAATAAATTTTTGAAAAAGGAAGAGAAAAATTAGCAGGAATAAATTTTTGAAAAAGGAAGAGAAAAATTAGCAGCAATACATTTTTCGAAAAGGAAGGGAAAAACTACCAGCAATATATTTTTGAAAAAGGAAGAGAAAAATTAGAAGCAATACATTTTTAGAAAAGGAAGAGAAAAATTAGCACCAGTACATTTTAGAAAAAGGAAGAGAAAAATTAGCAACAATACTTTTTTCGAAAAGGAAGGGAAAATTACCAGTAATACATTTTTGGAAAAAAAAGAGAAAAATTAGCAGCAATACATTTTTGAATACGGAAGAGAAAAATTAGCAGCAATACATTTTTGAAAAAAGAAAGAGAAAAATTAGCAGCAATGCATTTTTGAAAAAGGAAGAGAAAAATTAGCAGCAATATATTTTTAGAAAAGGAAGAGAAAAATTATCAGTAATACATTTTTGAAAAAGGAAGAGAAAAATTAGCAGCAATAAATTTTTGAAAAAGGAAGAGAAAAATTTACAGCAATAAATATTTGAAAAAGGAAGAGAAAAATTAGCAGCAATACATTTTTGAAAAAGGAAGAGAAAAATTAGCAGCAATACATTTTTGAAAAAGGAAGAGAAAAATTATCAGCAATACATTTTTGAAAAAGGAAGAGAAAAATTAGCAGCAATACATTTTTGAAAAAGGAAGAGAAAAATTAGCAGCAATGCACTTTTAAAAAAGGAAGAGAAAAATTAGCAGCAATACATTTTTGAAAAAAGAAAGAGAAAAATTAGCAGCAATACATTTTTGAAAAAGGAAGAGAAAAATTATCAGCAATACATTTTTAGAAAAGGAAGAGAAAAATTAGCAGCAATACATTTTTGAAAAAGGAAGTGAAAAATTAGCATCAATAGATTTTTAGAAAAGGAATATAAAAATTATCAGCAATACATTTTTGAAAAAGGAAGAGAAAAATTAGCGGCAATACATTTTTTAAAAATGAAGAGAAAAATTAGCAGCTATACATTTTTAGGGAAGGAAGAGAAAAAATAGCAGCAATACATTTTTCAAAAAGGAAGAGAAAAATTAGCAGCAATACATTTTTAGGGAAGGAAGAGAAAAATTAGCAGCAATACATTTTTGAAAAAGGAGGAGAAAAATTAGCAGCAATACTTTTTTCGAAGAGGAAGGGAAAATTACCAGTAATACATTTTTGCAAAAAAAAGAGAAATATTAGCAGCAATACATTTTTGAAAAAAGAAAGAGAAAAATTAGCAGCAATGCATTTTTGAAAAAGGAAAAGAAAAATTAGCAGCAATATATTTTTAGAAAAGGAAGAGAAAAATTATCAGCAATACATTTTTGAAAAAGGAAGAGAAAAATTAGCACCAGTACATTTTAGAAAAAGGAAGAGAAAAATTAGCAGCAATACTTTTTTCGAAAAGGAAGGGAAAATTACCAGTAATACATTTTTGCAAAAAAAAGAGAAAAATTAGCAGCAATACATTTTTGAATAAGGAAGAGAAACATTAGCAGCAATACATTTTTGAAAAAAGAAAGAGAAAAATTAGCAGCAACGCATTTTTGAAAAAGGAAAAGAAAAATTAGCAGCAATATATTTTTAGAAAAGGAAGAGAAAAATTAGCAGCAATACATTTTAGAAAAAGGAAGAGAAAAATTAGCAACAATACTTTTTTCGAAAAGGAAGGGAAAATTACCAGTAATACATTTTTGGAAAAAAAAGAGAAAAATTAGCAGCAATACATTTTTGAATACGGAAGAGAAAAATTAGCAGCAATACATTTTTGAAAAAAGAAAGAGAAAAATTAGCAGCAATGCATTTTTGAAAAAGGAAGAGAAAAATTAGCAGCAATATATTTTTAGAAAAGGAAGAGAAAAATTATCAGTAATACATTTTTGAAAAAGGAAGAGAAAAATTAGCAGCAATAAATTTTTGAAAAAGGAAGAGAAAAATTTACAGCAATAAATATTTGAAAAAGGAAGAGAAAAATTAGCAGCAATACATTTTTGAAAAAGGAAGAGAAAAATTAGCAGCAATACATTTTTGAAAAAGGAAGAGAAAAATTATCAGCAATACATTTTTGAAAAAGGAAGAGAAAAATTAGCAGCAATACATTTTTGAAAAAGGAAGAGAAAAATTAGCAGCAATGCACTTTTAAAAAAGGAAGAGAAAAATTAGCAGCAATACATTTTTGAAAAAAGAAAGAGAAAAATTAGCAGCAATACATTTTTGAAAAAGGAAGAGAAAAATTATCAGCAATACATTTTTAGAAAAGGAAGAGAAAAATTAGCAGCAATACATTTTTGAAAAAGGAAGTGAAAAATTAGCATCAATAGATTTTTAGAAAAGGAATATAAAAATTATCAGCAATACATTTTTGAAAAAGGAAGAGAAAAATTAGCGGCAATACATTTTTTAAAAATGAAGAGAAAAATTAGCAGCTATACATTTTTAGGGAAGGAAGAGAAAAAATAGCAGCAATACATTTTTCAAAAAGGAAGAGAAAAATTAGCAGCAATACATTTTTAGGGAAGGAAGAGAAAAATTAGCAGCAATACATTTTTGAAAAAGGAGGAGAAAAATTAGCAGCAATACTTTTTTCGAAGAGGAAGGGAAAATTACCAGTAATACATTTTTGCAAAAAAAAGAGAAATATTAGCAGCAATACATTTTTGAAAAAAGAAAGAGAAAAATTAGCAGCAATGCATTTTTGAAAAAGGAAAAGAAAAATTAGCAGCAATATATTTTTAGAAAAGGAAGAGAAAAATTATCAGCAATACATTTTTGAAAAAGGAAGAGAAAAATTAGCACCAGTACATTTTAGAAAAAGGAAGAGAAAAATTAGCAGCAATACTTTTTTCGAAAAGGAAGGGAAAATTACCAGTAATACATTTTTGCAAAAAAAAGAGAAAAATTAGCAGCAATACATTTTTGAATAAGGAAGAGAAACATTAGCAGCAATACATTTTTGAAAAAAGAAAGAGAAAAATTAGCAGCAACGCATTTTTGAAAAAGGAAAAGAAAAATTAGCAGCAATATATTTTTAGAAAAGGAAGAGAAAAATTAGCAGCAATACATTTTTGAAAAAGGAAGAGAAAAATTAGCAGCAATAAATTTTTGAAAAAGGTAGAGAAAAATTAGCAGCAATAAATTTTTGAAAAAGGAAGAGAAAAATTAGCAGCAATACATTTTTCGAAAAGGAAGGGAAAAACTACCAGCAATATATTTTTGAAAAAGGAAGAGAAAAATTAGAAGCAATACATTTTTAGAAAAGGAAGAGAAAAATTAGCACCAGTACATTTTAGAAAAAGGAAGAGAAAAATTAGCAGCAATACTTTTTTCGAAAAGGAAGGGAAAATTACCAGTAATACATTTTTGGAAAAAAAAGAGAAAAATTAGCAGCAATACATTTTTGAATACGGAAGAGAAAAATTAGCAGCAATACATTTTTGAAAAAAGAAAGAGAAAAATTAGCAGCAATGCATTTTTGAAAAAGGAAGAGAAAAATTAGCAGCAATATATTTTTAGAAAAGGAAGAGAAAAATTATCAGTAATACATTTTTGAAAAAGGAAGAGAAAAATTAGCAGCAATACATTTTTGAAAAAGGAAGAGAAAAATTAGCAGCAATAAATTTTTGAAAAAGGAAGAGAAAAATTAGCAGCAATACATTTTTGAAAAAGGAAGAGAAAAATTAGCAGCAATACATTTTTGAAAAAGGAAGAGAAAAATTATCAGCAATACATTTTTGAAAAAGGAAGAGAAAAATTAGCAGCAATACATTTTTGAAAAAGGAAGAGAAAAATTAGCAGCAATGCACTTTTAAAAAAGGAAGAGAAAAATTAGCAGCAATACATTTTTGAAAAAAGAAAGAGAAAAATTAGCAGCAATACATTTTTGAAAAAGGAAGAGAAAAATTAGCAGCAATACATTTTTGAAAAAGGAAGAGAAAAATTAGCAGCAATACATTTTTGAAAAAGGAAGAGAAAAATTAGCAGCAATGCACTTTTAAAAAAGGAAGAGAAAAATTAGCAGCAATACATTTTTGAAAAAAGAAAGAGAAAAATTAGCAGCAATACATTTTTGAAAAAGGAAGAGAAAAATTATCAGCAATACATTTTTAGAAAAGGAAGAGAAAAATTAGCAGCAATACATTTTTGAAAAAGGAAGTGAAAAATTAGCATCAATAGATTTTTAGAAAAGGAATATAAAAATTATCAGCAATACATTTTTGAAAAAGGAAGAGAAAAATTAGCGGCAATACATTTTTTAAAAATGAAGAGAAAAATTAGCAGCTATACATTTTTAGGGAAGGAAGAGAAAAAATAGCAGCAATACATTTTTCAAAAAGGAAGAGAAAAATTAGCAGCAATACATTTTTAGGGAAGGAAGAGAAAAATTAGCAGCAATACATTTTTGAAAAAGGAGGAGAAAAATTAGCAGCAATACATTTTTGAAAAAGGAAGAGAAAAATTAGCAGCAATACATTTTTAGAAAAGGAAGAGAAAATTAGCAGCAATAAATTTTTGAAAAAGGAAGATAAAAATTACCAGCAATACATTTTTGAAAAAGGAAGAGAAAAATTAACAGCTATACATTTTTGAAAATGAAAGAGAAAAATTAACTGGAATACATTTTTGAAAAAGGAAGAGAAAAATTAACAGCTATACATTTTTGAAAAAGGAAGAAAAAAATTATCACCAATTCATTTTTGAAAAAGGAAGAGTAATGCAATTCATTTTTGAGGCCAGAGGAAAAGACATTTGTCCTATTTTAAATCTATTGACAAGGAAGAATGCTGTAAAATATCTATTAGCGTTCGTAATGATCTTGTAAGAAAAAGATTTAGAAAAAAATAATCATGTACTTACTGAATGTCCCATAAATAGTTGATTCTGTTTGAAGCTTTGAATAATTCGTGAAATTTTTAGAAGTTTCGATCATTCATATTCATAGCTATAGATTTTTCGAAAAATTGGTTCAGTCCAAAATTATTTCTCCCCGCCTCACAATTATAGAAATTACGAAATAATATCGGTCTATGGTAATTGTAATTATTCTTTTCTTAATTTGACATTTAGTTCAAACTCACTTTTGTAAACGAAATGGTATTGGCCTGACTCTGTAAAATTCTAAAAGGTAATGAAGAAGACAATATGTGAGTGCCACGTACCGCTATAACTCTATTCGTTCTGCAACCATAGCGAAGACGGCTGAACTTGGCAAGAAGCTCCCAATGAAGATAGTTGATGCGTATAAACAAGGTGATAGATAAACAACTATTCCCAAGCATTTAAGTGTTTCTAGATCGACAATTCGTAGCATTATGAAAAAGTATAACGAGATTCATTTTTCTTGAGAATAAATTAAGGACTGGCAGAAAACGGTTAATTTCTCAGAGAATGGAAAGAATATTGTTAGAGAAATCTCCAAGAACCCCGCCTTAATGACAAAGGACATTGTCGGGTTGAATGTATGGATGAAGACAGTCACTAGATGCTTTCATCGACCAGGATTTCAAGCTTGTCGCCCAAGGAAAACTCTATTGCTTCACCCTTTGAGCCCTGTGTTCCTGAACAATTTTAACCCTTCTGCCTGAGCTCCTGAGTCAAAATTCGCAAATAACTGGTATGTAATTTTTCACGGAAGATATAAAAAAAATAGTTATAAGTGTTTATCTACCGTTCAACCGGTGGATGGGCATTAAGCCATTTTTCTCTACCGCTGTTCAACCGGTGGTTGGGCATTACGTCATTTTTCTCTACCACCGGTAAAGCGGTGGCCAGGGCCCAAAGTGTTAACCGCCATTGTCATTACACAGCTAATAACAATTCTTCTCTGATCTCCCACATTTTTGCTAGTCGACCCCACTACCGTTCCCATTTTATTTCCTTTAATTTACTCTTAAGAGGTAAAACGAAAAGAGCTGTTTAATTGCATGTGTGGCCATGTAAGCTGCGGTGTGTGCGAGAATTTCCATGTTGGGTCAACGTTGTAGATATACGATTTTCTATTGGTGAGATATGATGTCATCCGGAGTTGTTTGGCGACATATAGGCTTTTATTCCACCCCTTAACAGAACAAAAACAAAAGGCAGCGCTGATAAAACCTATCCGAGTCAGACACAAGATAACATAGATTCGGTATCTTGGTATCGGCCCTTTGGTTAATCTGAGCTACATATAGCAGAAGGGGATACAAATAGGTAGAGTTAAGCGGACGTACTAAACTGTCTAGTCTGAGGAATTGTCACCTTGATATTTAAACATGTCATAATATGTCATACATGAATTTAAGCCTAGTAGGATTTGGTTCTTACATAAATCCGTTCATTTTTAATTTATTTTACTACTTATTATTTATTAATAATTCTGATGAGTCATCCAACAGTGGATTTCCCATTATTGTATACGACCTCTCTGCCAAATATCCATTAACTGTTCAATGTGACCCGACGATAAAAACACTAGATTTTTGACTGGAAAAATTCACCAGGCTACTTTTTATGCTCTACATCATTGTTGAACGAAACTCTCCTCAAATTGTTAGTCTGAAGAGGCTAAATCAGAAGAATATGGATGGATAATTTGGCAGAACTTCTCAAGCGAGCTGTTTAATTGCATGTGTGGCCATGTAAGCCGCGATGTGTGCGAGAATTTCCATGTTGGGTCAACGTTGTAGATAGACGATTTTCTATTGGTGAGATATGATGTCATCCGGAGTTGTTTGGCGACATATAGTCTATTATTCCATCCCTTAACAGAACAAAAACCAAAGGCAGCGCTGATAAAACCTATCCGAGTCAGACACAAGACAACATAGAGTCGGTATCTTGGTATCGGCCCTTTGGTGATGTTTGGCTTAAATACTGAAATTGAAATATTAGGTTGGTGCAAAAATAATGTCGTTTTCTCACATATGTTACTTATGTAAATAACGACATTATTTTTGCACCAACCTAATACAATCAAAAAGAAAAGAATCATTAAATTATTAGGTTGTTACATAAATTCGCTCATTTTTTTAATAATTTATTTTTATTTTTTATTTTAATACTTATTTACATTAATTCTTATTATTTATTAATATTTCTAATGAGTCATGCAACAGTGTATTCCCCTTTATTATTTACGACTTCCTGCCAACAATCCACTGTTCACGACAAGAGAAATCATTAGGTTTTAACGCGAAAAATTCATCAGTCAGATTTTAAGACCCACAACGTTGTTGAACGAAACACCCTTCAAATTGTTAGAAAGCGGCCGAAAACGATGGTAGCCTGAAGGGGCTAAATCAAGAGATGGTGTGTATGGCAGATCTTCCCAATCAAGCTATTTAATTGCATGTTTGAATTATGTTTGCGATGTGTGTGGGAGCATCGCCATGTTGAATAATTACACTGTATATGCGGTCGGGTCTTTTCAGCTGAATTTCATCTTTGAACCTATGTTCATTTGTCAAACATACAGCTTGGTGTTGACCGTTTGGTTGTTTTTCAAGTATTTATTTCATCTCCGTATTGGAGAATTCGAGTTAGCACAAACGTCTTCGGCTTCCGTACAACAGATTCTTCTACATTTTTCTCGCAACGGTTGGGTTAACTCGTGGTATCGTTCTCAGGCACTTTCCAAAGATGTCGCCCGCTGGGATCGCCTACCCAACTTCCGATAACGTCAAAAATCATCTCTCTATGATCAGATTCGATTTCTCGTCGTTCGCACCATTGCATGCGTCAAACATAAATGCAAACATATATACACGCACACAGATATATATATATATATATATATATATATATATATATATATATATATATATATATATTGAATTGGACATAGTCCGACAATTTATTTAAAGACATTTATAATATGTTTAAAGTTCTTTTTATAGATACAAGTATTTAAGCAAATGTTCTGTTTTATAATAAACAGTATTAAATAACATTTATCGGCCTGAATGTCCGAGAAATTTTCATAGAAAATAGATTTTTTTCCGACAGGAATCAAACCTGTATCCTATACGGAACCATCATTTCGCGTGATGTGCCTTAACCGTTCGGCCACGAAGAAGCGTCTGGTTAGCAAGGTCGATTTTACGATCTTTAAACTTAAATCATCCATGAATCTCTTCTATTCATATCTCTTCTAGCGTATCAAATGGAAACAAATGACGTCATATATTTTTGAATTGGACAAAGTCCGACAATTTATTTAAAGACATTTATATTATGTTTAACGTTCTTTTTATAGATACAAGTATTTAAGCAAATTCTCAGACATTCAGGCCGGTAAATGTTATTTAATACTGTTTATTATAAAACAGAGCATTTGCTTAAATACTTGTATATATATATATATATATATATATATATATATATATATATATATATATATATATATATATAGGCAGCATATTTTAATTCAAGCATGTTTGGTTAAATAATTTAGACGTATTATGTCTATTTTAGTTTTAACCCCTTCAAATCCACGAATTAATTTCTCGGTGGATGTAGAAAATTGATTTAGAAAAATTCCAAAATTTTCTTTCTAATAATTTTTATCTTCCGAAGTACTATCAATCACTTCTGAGACCATCTTCAGGGATTCCATATCTGTGTATATGTTATGCGTTAACACTGTAAATTCAACATTTTTTTACCTGTATGCAAGGGAGATAACTCATGTGATTTTTTTTTAAATAAAAGATTTTGAAGGAGCACTGATGTATTTTCGATTACTATCTGTCTAAACTGTGACTGCGGACATGAGTGTCCCTTTAGATGTTCCGAGATTGAACTATGGTCGTTCAAGTGAAACGTATGGCTTCTCGTCATCGTCGTCGTTGTAAAACCAACATACCTATTAACATTTCTATCAGAGATGCAATCTCCCAAAACAACATTTAAATTGATATAAGATGTTGGTCTTTTTTAAGATACTAGTCGACGGAGAAGAGTTGCTACGAATTACTCGGTTGGTTGTATTAAATTTAGTATATATATATATATATATATATATATATATATATATATCGAGAGAGAGAGAGAGAGAAAAAGAGAGAGAGATTTGAGCAGCAATCTTTCTTTAAAACATGTTTAATTGAATATGACAGATTTGCTTTAAGTTTCTTCATCTTTGAGGAAATTGTCCAGCCTTAATTTCCATACAGCAGGACAGATAGGACGTAAGAGTCCAGCTCTATAAATCACCGAGAGACGGCAACGGGAATCCACTCCTCTATCAATCCCAAGAAACTAAATTACTCTCTCTTAATTATCTAAGAGACCATTCTCTGCCTTCCATCAGCAAGGCTGATGCTAAACTCCAGGAAGGTAACTCCTTGCGCCTTCTCGTGTTAACGTTCTCAGCTGACATGAAATGGAAAGACTATATTGAATTCATTGCTCGGTCAACTTCCAAGAATTTGTCAGACATATCTATAAGTCTACCATTCGTCCACATATAGGATATTGCTGCCACATAGAGTCCGGTGCTCCTGCTATTTATCTAGAGCTCCTTGATAAAATCCAAAGTAGAATCAGCAATATTATCGGTCCTGATCTGGCAAATTGGCTTCAGTGTGCATTTTCTATAAATACTGTCATGGTAATTGTTCGGATGAGCTCTTCGCTATGGGGGTAGTTTTTAACTGTAGTTTTATTCTCCTCGCCCCACAGACAATAAAATGTACATATTAGTTAGGACTTTCATAGAGACGACTAGCAGCATGGCCCGGCGTTGCCCGTGCTTGATTGAAAAATCGTATGACTCATACAGCAATCGCTATCACTTGACATATTTTTGCCCTTCCTTGCCTTTAAAGGAGTGCCCTTTGCCGTGCTGATGTTGCTACATGCCTTAATTCTTGCGAATTTTTTCTAAGCTCTATACTAAACATTAAATCTGTTACGAAAAAAGAACTAAACAAAATGAACACAAAACGATCAGCTTTAAAAAAGGTCTCGTAACTGGAAAAACCGAATGAAAAAAGAATGTTAAAAACAAATATTTTTTCACACCCAACCCAGTTCTGCGGAATCAGAATCAACGTTGAGTTTAAGCAAGCGAATGAGCCAATTGGAGTAAAGTGCCATGCAGATGTAAATTTTTCCCACTTGTGACGAATGCAGCTATCGATTTTTTTTGCATGCTAGCATCCTAGTTAGCATTCGTGTCAGTCAGCTGTTGGCTCTCACGCTGGCCAATAGAATTGTCCTGCCTATCGGTGGCAGCCAGCTATAGGCTCTCACTCTGGCCAGTATAAAATGGCCGCAAACTACATGAAAACTGCCGTAGAAGCATGAAAAAATCAATTATTTCTACTATCGATGGGAGTTGGGAAATGCAAAGTCTGTATTGGCCTTCCCGCTAACTTGGAGCATGTGCATATAAATTTTGGTGCAAATCCGTCACACACACACACACACACACACACACACACACACACACACACACACACACACATCCTGTCTTTTATAGATAGAGATGAAGTATTATGGTGGATGTAGTAAGAAAGGCAAGTAAGAATGCGTTGTTTTGGTGCTAGGAATATGGTGGTATGTTTTGGTCAGTGTTTTTGGCTAGCTAAGTTTAATATTAAGATACAAGAACACCGTCCTTTTTTCCCTATTCCCCATTTTTGACTTGTGCCAGATTTTGTAAATATTTACAAATAAACAATGCTATTCACTATGTTACCTAGACTTTTTGAATTTAAGCGCAGTGACTGGTGACGGGGTCTCATCAGTTTCTTTTCTCGCTCTTCTCGCTTGTGGAACTCCCTTTCGACTCCATGGTTTCAGGCAAGTTTAATCTGCAAAAAAAATTAAACACAATGACAATCGCTATCTACTGCCTTCTTCATTACACTTCTTTTGTTCTCGATTATTAGTAATGTTTTTGATTTGTTTTCACACCCGGTAACCCTTTGTATCTTAGTGGCTTTAATGCCTTACATGAGGTGAAATCGATTGAAAGTAATCATGGCATTTATCAAAGAAAATATAAACGATTCGGTTACTGAAGCGAAATTCTAACCGCTTTGCTATTATGTGTATAATAATAATTCTTTCCTTTCGTCTTTTTTTTCTTCTTTTCTTGGAAAAGATTCTTCCTTAATAACGCACACAATTTCTTCTTTTTCTACATCTTAATACTATTTCGACTATATGCTTAATGTGATTACAGTTATTATTGTAAATCTGCTCGAAGTTACTAGGAGAAAAGCATTAGTATAATTTTTTTTATGATTATCATTATTATCTTTAATTTGAGTTCGTCGTCTACTCGACTCTGTCCGTTTACTTTTCATAATAATTATAAATAATGCGAATAATTCTTTGGCGAAAACCATGGCAACGGTAGCACTCGCAGTAAAAGGATGGTTATTAACATTAAAACCATCGCTACTCTTTTCTCTGCTATGGCGGCCATCTTTGTGAGGTTTCTTTTTGCTAGTTCTCTTAGTGATCACTTCGTTAATTTTACTTTCACTAAACTAAACTTTGCAGTACATCCCGTCTTTTTCGCTTCATCTTGTTCGTCAACATTTCCTCCGTTCTCTCTTCTCTGATCTTCGCTTTCTCTCTCTTTTTTTTTTTTTTTTGAAGGAAGTCAGACGATGAAAGCCAGTTTCTCCTTCCGGCGTCTCTTCGTTGTCGAGAGAGAACAAAGACGCGCAGTTTGCCCCCAGGCAAATTAAAATTTATGTCCACATTCATGAGATTATTTGCTGAAAAGTGGAACCCAATAAATTTGCATTAAAAATGGGCTGTCTCCATTGAAACATGAAAATATATGCATGTATTCATAGAATAACATTCACATAGATAGATAGGTAGATAGATAGATAGATAGATAGGTAGGTAGATAGATAGATAGATAGGTAGATAGATAGATAGATAGATATGTAGAGAGATAGATAGATAGATAGATAGATAGATAGATAGATAGATAGGTAGATAGATAGATAGATAGATAGGTAGATAGATAGATAGATAGATAGATAGATAGATAGATAGATATGAAAAAGAGTTAGGTACATAGATATATATCTGAAAAGAAAGAAATAGATAGATAGATATGAAGAAATTGCAAAGGATAGATAGATAGATAGATAGATAATAAAGTGAATGAAAAGGGTAGATAGATAGATAGATAGATAGATAGATAATGAAGCGAGTGAAAAGGATAGATAGATAGATAGATAGATAGACAGATAGATAGATAATGAAGTGAGTGAAAAGGTTAGATAGATAGATAGATAGATAGATAGATAGATAGATAGATAGATAGATAGATAGATAGATAGATATGAAGAAATTGCAAAGGATAGATAGATAGATAGATAATGAAGCGAGTGAAAAGGATAGATAGATAATGAAGTGAGTGAAAAGGGTAGATAGATAGATAGATATGAAGAAATTGCAAAGGATAGATAGATAGATAGATATGAAGAGAGTGAAAAGGATAGATAGATAAATAGATAGATAATGAAGCGAGTGAAAAGGATAGATAGATAGATAATGAAGTGAGTGAAAAGGGTAGATAGATATATAGATAGATATGAACAGAAGCAGATAGATAGATAGATAGATAGATATGAACAAAAACAGATAGATAAATAGATATGAACAGAATCAGATAGACAGATAGATATGAACAAAAGCAGATAGATACATAGATAGATATGAACAAAAGCGGATAGATAGATATGAACAAAAGCAGATAGTTAGATCTGAACAAAAGCAGATAGATAAATAGATAGATATGAACAAAAGCAGGTAGATAGATAGATGTGAACAGAAGCACATAGATAGTTAGATAGATAGATAGAGAGATAGATAGATAATGAACAAAAGCAGATAGATAGATTTTAACAAAAGCAAATAGATAGATAGATAGATATGAACAAAAGCAGATAGATAAATAGATAGATATGAACAACAGCAGATAGATTTAAACAAAAGATAGATAGATAGATATGAACAAAAAACAGATAGAATGATTTGAACAAAAGCAGATAGATAGATATGAACAAAAGCAGATAGATAGATAGATATGAACAAAAGCAGATAGATAGATAGATATGAACAAAAGTAGATAGATAGATAGATAGATAGATAGATATGAACAAAAGCAGATAGATAGATAGATAGATAGATAGATATGAACAAAAACAGATAGAATGATTTGAACAAAAGCAGATAGATAGATAGATAGATATGAACAAAAGCAGATAGATAGATAGATAGATATGAACAAAAGCAGATAGAATGATTTGAACAAAAGCAGATAGATAGATAGATAGATATGAACAAAACCAGATAGATAGATAGATAGATATGAACAAAATCAGATAGATAGATAGATAGATAGATAGATATGAACAAAAGCAGATAGATAGATAGATAGATATGAACAAAAGCAGATAGATAGATATGAACAAAATCAGATAGATAGATAGATAGATATGAACAAAAGCAGATAGATAGATAGATAGATATGAACAAAAGCAGATAGATAGATAGATAGATATGAACAAAAGCAGATAGATAGATAGATAGATATGAACAAAAGCAGATAGATAGATAGATAGATAGATAGATAGATAGATAGATATGAACAAAAGCAGATAGATAGATAGATAGATATGAACAAAGGCAGATAGATAGATTTGAACAGCCTGTTACTTTACCCATTCTTTCTAATCTTCGCTTAATTTGACACAACTCTATAATCATCAGCTCGCACCGCCCACCTACCCAACCACCCGCTTTCAGCGATTCGCAGGATTAGCTTGTTAACAATCGGTTTCCACCACTTGTTCTCTCTTATTGAAATAAAAACCCCAGCAGCATTCATTGCAAAATGTTAGGACGGGTTTTGAAACGTCTTTGAAGTTTACACTGCTTTTTATTGCTTTGGCAATCGGGCAACTATAGTTCGTGGTTTAATATGGCTTGGGGCTTGATATTATTCTTATCGGCACGGCGACTGAATCCGTACAACAGGGTTCAAACAGCGGCTAGGACAGTTTGCGTTCGTTTCGAAAAGATGTCTCTACTAAGAATGGCATGAACCACGATTCACTTCAGAGTCAGTAAATAATACGCCAGACGCAGTATTTTATTCCAGACCAACATGAGGCGTTGGTCTAACACAGTCCCTGTATAAACAGTCCTTTAATCTTAAAATTTTTTACTGTAAAACTGTCCTTTATCTATAAAACAATTCTTTATTAATAAAACTGTTCTTTATTGATAAAACAATCCTTTATTTATAAAATAGACATTTATATACAACCCTTTATTTATAAAATACTCCTTTATTCCAGTTTAACTTGAGGCGTCTGTCTAACAAAAGAGTCCCTGTAAAAATAGACCTTTATTCTTAAAACTGTCCTTTAATTATAAAACAATCCTTTATTTATAAAATTGTCCTTTTTTTTAATAAAAGAATCCTTTATTTATAAAATAGCCCTTTATAAAACAGACCTTTATTTATAAAACAGCCCTTTATAAAACAAACCTTTATTTATAAAACAGCCCTTTATAAAACAGACCTTTATTTATAAAACAGCCCTTTATAAAACAGCCCTTTATTTATAAAACAGCCCTTTATAAAACAGCCCTTTATTTATAAAACAGCCCTTTATAAAAAAGACCTTTATTCATAAAACAGCCCTTTATAAAACAGCCCTTTATTTATAAAACAGCCCTTTATAAAACAGCCCTTTATTCATAAAACAGCCCTTTATAAAACAGACCTTTATTTATAAAACAGCCCTTTATAAAAAAGACCTTTATTCATAAAACAGCCCTTTATAAAACAGACCTTTATTTATAAAACAGCCCTTTATAAAACAGCCCTTTATTCATAAAACAGCCCTTTATAAAACAGACCTTTATTTATAAAACAGCCCTTTATAAAACAGCCCTTTATTTATAAAACAGCCCTTTATAAAACAGACCTTTATTTATAAAACAGCCCTTTATAAAAAAGACCTTTATTCATAAAACAGCCCTTTATAAAACAGCCCTTTATTTATAAAACATCCCTTTATAAAACAGCCCTTTATTTATAAAACAGCCCTTTATAAAACAGACCTTTATTCATAAAACAGCCCTTTATAAAACAGCCCTTTATTTATAAAACAGCCCTTTATAAAACAGCCCTTTATTTATAAAACAGCCCTTTATAAAAAAGACCTTTATTCATAAAACAGCCCTTTATAAAACAGCCCTTTATTTATAAAACATCCCTTTATAAAACAGACCTTTATTTATAAAACAGCCCTTTATAAAAAAGACCTTTATTCATAAAACAGCCCTTTATAAAACAGCCCTTTATTTATAAAACAGCCCTTTATAAAACAGCCCTTTATTTATAAAACAGCCCTTTATAAAAAAGACCTTTATTCATAAAACAGCCCTTTATAAAACAGCCCTTTATTTATAAAACATCCCTTTATAAAACAGACCTTTATTTATAAAACAGCCCTTTATAAAAAAGACCTTTATTCATAAAACAGCCCTTTATAAAACAGCCCTTTATTTATAAAACATCCCTTTATAAAAAAGACCTTTATTCATAAAACAGCCCTTTATAAAACAGCCCTTTATTTATAAAACATCCCTTTATAAAACAGACCTTTATTTATAAAACAGCCCTTTATAAAAAAGACCTTTATTCATAAAACAGCCCTTTATAAAACAGCCCTTTATTTATAAAACAGCCCTTTATAAAACAGCCCTTTATTTATAAAACAGCCCTTTATAAAAAAGACCTTTATTCATAAAACAGCCCTTTATAAAACAGCCCTTTATTTATAAAACATCCCTTTATAAAACAGACCTTTATTTATAAAACAGCCCTTTATAAAAAAGACCTTTATTCATAAAACAGCCCTTTATAAAACAGCCCTTTATTTATAAAACAGCCCTTTATAAAACAGCCCTTTATTTATAAAACAGCCCTTTATAAAAAAGACCTTTATTCATAAAACAGCCCTTTATAAAACAGCCCTTTATTTATAAAACATCCCTTTATAAAACAGACCTTTATTTATAAAACAGCCCTTTATAAAACAGACCTTTATTCATAAAACAGCCCTTTATAAAACAGACCTTTATTTATAAAACAGCCCTTTATAAAAAAGACCTTTATTCATAAAACAGCCCTTTATAAAACAGACTTTAATTTATAAAACAGCCCTTTATAAAAAAGACCTTTATTTATAAAACAGCCCTTTATAAAAAAGACCTTTATTCATAAAACAGCTCTTTATAAAACAGCCCTTTATTTATAAAAAAACCCTTTATAAAACAGACCTTTATTTATAAAACAGCCCTTTATAAAACAGACCTTTATTCATAAAACAGCCCTTTATAAAACAGACCTTTATTTATAAAACAGCCCTTTATAAAAAAGACCTTTATTCATAAAACAGCCCTTTATAAAACAGACCTTTATTCATAAAACAGCCCTTTATAAAAAAGACCTTTATTCATAAAACAGCCCTTTATAAAACAGCCCTTTATTTATAAAACAGCCCTTTATAAAACAGCCCTTTATTTATAAAACAGCCCTTTATAAAAAAGACCTTTATTCATAAAACAGCCCTTTATAAAACAGCCCTTTATTTATAAAACAGCCCTTTATAAAAAAGACCTTTATTCATAAAACAGCCCTTTATAAAACAGCCCTTTATTTATAAAACAGCCCTTTATAAAAAAGACCTTTATTCATAAAACAGCCCTTTATAAAACAGCCCTTTATTTATAAAACATCCCTTTATAAAACAGACCTTTATTTATAAAACAGCCCTTTATAAAACAGACCTTTATTCATAAAACAGCCCTTTATAAAACAGACCTTTATTTATAAAACAGCCCTTTATAAAAAAGACCTTTATTCATAAAACAGCCCTTTATAAAACAGACTTTAATTTATAAAACAGCCCTTTATAAAAAAGACCTTTATTCATAAAACAGCCCTTTATAAAACAGACCTTTATTTATAAAACAGCCCTTTATAAAACAGCCCTTTATTCATAAAACAGCCCTTTATAAAACAGACCTTTATTTATAAAACAGCCCTTTATAAAACAGCCCTTTATTTATAAAACAGCCCTTTATAAAACAGCCCTTTATTTATAAAACAGCCCTTTATAAAAAAGACCTTTATTCATAAAACAGCCTTTTATAAAACAGACCTTTATTTATAAAACAGCCCTTTATAAAAAAGACCTTTATTCATAAAACAGCTCTTTATAAAACAGCCCTTTATTTATAAAACAGCCCTTTATAAAACAGACCTTTATTTATAAAACAGCCCTTTATAAAACAGACCTTTATTCATAAAACAGCCCTTTATAAAACAGACCTTTATTTATAAAACAGCCCTTTATAAAAAAGACCTTTATTCATAAAACAGCCCTTTATAAAACAGACCTTTATTCATAAAACAGCCCTTTATAAAAAAGACCTTTATTCATAAAACAGCCCTTTATAAAACAGCCCTTTATTTATAAAACAGCCCTTTATAAAACAGACCTTTATTCATAAAACAGCCCTTTATAAAACAGACCTTTATTTATAAAAGAGCCCTTTATAAAACAGACCTTTATTTATAAAACAGCCCTTTATAAAACAGACCTTTATTTATAAAACAGCCCTTTATAAAACAGACCTTTATTCATAAAACAGCCCTTTATAAAACAGACCTTTATTTATAAAACAGCCCTTTATAAAAAAGACCTTTATTCATAAAACAGCCCTTTATAAAACAGCCCTTTATTTATAAAACAGCCCTTTATTTCAATCCAACCTGAGGAGTCTGGCTAAAAACTCCTCCCTATAAAAAACAGATCTTATTCATATAAAAGTTCTTTATAAAACAGTCCTTTATAAAAAAATGTCATTTATTCCAGTCCAACCTGGTTAACCCCAGTCCCTGTAAAAAAGCGGGTTAAACACAATCCCTGTTAAAAATCATTTTCTATTTTTGTTACTGGATTTCACCCAGTAAGTGTCTCAAAATCTACTCAAGGTAGATGTTTACTGAATGACGTGTGGTATATGGTGATTTTCTAAGCGTAATGTTTATGTGGCACAAGGCCGAAAGTATGGGGCACACTGAGAATCGTACTCACTCTAGAGTCATAATTGATCGAGCAAGACAATCTTGCGAACGATTGCACTAGGTCGTACGGCTCCTGACGTGTGGGATATAAATGTAAGAACAGGTATAAGGAAGTGACGATTATGAGGATAAGCAGGATAGACAAAGATTGACACTTGACTTGAAAATGTTAAGATTATTGTGTTCAGGGATTAATTGATTAGATTTGGTTTTTTAAGGCTTATCTACCATTTGTGGATTTGTCTAGATTTCCGAGATGAGGTATTGTAACTATTTACACTATTTACATCAATATCTGTCTGTATTTCAGAGATGAGGTATTATTTACACTATTTACATTGTTCGGACTATCATCCTCTTCTTTGTTGCCATATTTATCACAACGTTTCGGACGTTGTACGCTCCAGCCTTCTTCAGGTGGTTGGAATGTCGAAGTGAACCCTTTATTTCACTCGCTGAGGTAGACTGTTCTAGTTACACGTGCCATGTCTAATGGATGTCAGTTATCAGTTATCTCTTGTTAATTCACCTCTCCAAGTTCTCCACTGCCTTAACCAACATTCCAACCACCTGAAAAAGGCTGAAGCGTACAACGGCTGAAACGTTGTGATAAACATGACAACAAAGATAAGGACAATAGTCTGAATAATGTAAATAGTATACTATTTACATCATTCGGAGTGCCATATTCCCGACGTTTCGACCGTTGTACGCTCCAGCATTCTTCAGGTGATATACGTTAAAATTTCAAACCAAACCTTTTATTTAGTCTACAGGGGTAGATTGTTCTAATTCCACGTGTCATGCCTTTTTGGGTTATCTCAGTTAAGAGTTTTGAGTTCAGTACCTAGCCACAGCAGAAGGAACAAAAACTTGGAGAGTTGAGTTACTAAAGCGAATTAACTGAAACTGAGATATCCAAAAAGAGGCATGGTATGTGGAATTAGAAAAACATCTGCCCCCCATGGACTAAATAAAGGGTTCGTTAGAAATTCCAACGTATATCGCCTTTGTGGTTTATTTAAAACAGAGACATTCGGATTAGTGGAGGTCGCTTCCAGTACCGGGGGTTCGCAAGCAGTACCCCAACTAATTACTGACCGGTTTCGACATTGCTTAACTGCGGTGATCGAACGAGAACCGGTGTTTTCAGCGCGATTTGACCCTAAGCGTAGTTTGTTTTTTTCGGCAAGCATCCTCCTAAGAGTATGACTTTGGAAAAAAGATATCTAAGTGGAACTTCTACATTACAAATGGAATACAAAACTAAATAAAGAGGGTCCAGCGAGTCCTAACTATAAACTCGTGGAACTTAAGAATGGAGCGTGTCAGAAAATCTTTCTACGGAAATAAGGACAGAGTAGCAATAGGCTCTCGATGTTGAGTCTGTGGGGAAAGAGGCTGCAGGGTGGAAAACTAGTTTTCCCCGACAAAATCTTGCCGTAGCATCATTTGGTATAGTTACGGGGCTGTGTCCTACAGGTAATATGAAAATGTAAAGAATATACATAAAAATCTTAGGAATAATTGTGAACTTGGAAAAAAAAAAGGATTAGCTCTCAAGTTACGAACGTAGATAAGTATCAATGATTAAACGCGTATATTTTTCTTCGTTTCAGGAAAAGGAAAAATATATTTTTGATTCACTGGAGAATAATATATTTCTTATAAACATCGGAAAAGTAAGAAACTTAAACTAAACGGTATCTACCAGTCAAAATGGCGTCCTGGGTAAGACGATAAACTACGTCCCGCGGCAAGGGCTCTGATCATGAGGTTTTGAGGAATATGGAACCATCTTTTAGTTGCTGGTGTTCCTAGGTCCACACTAATCCGAGGTGGCAGCACCTGTTAGGGTCGCAGCCATGAGCAAATATTTAACCCCCAAACTGGGGTCAAAATACTGTGAAAGTGTAAAAATAGGTTTTAATACCAACAATAAATTTTTTGAGGAAACATTATTACCAGCAATAAAAATCTGGTCGGCATTAAATAAACAATTGTGGTTGATATGCCGTAAAACAAAACAAACCAAACCATTTAAAATGTTTCATTGTACCATTAAAACATTTGTATACCCCCAAATTTCAGCTGTCTCGTTCTGATTGTAAGTATACAATTCTTTGCAATTCCTACGTTATTTATTACTTTCTCGATTTACATGCTATGTCTATACCATTCCCTGAATTCTTCAGTAGAATCACATCTCTGTCGTTTCAGCAGTCTTCTCCATAAGCGACATGGATACGCTTCACGTCATGTCAACAGAAAACGTATGACCAAGAAGACGCAATGAGACACTCCCTTGGAGGATAGCATCAGCCATACTGATGTTTGGCGAAAAAATGGTTCTCTATGATGCCTAGAGAATAGCAGTTTCGTTTTGGTGGCATTAAAATTTACAAGCCATTACTTGCCCCAGTTAACAACTGCTTGGAGATCATTGTCGTGGGCAGCTGCCTGTTTTGATTTGCCAAACTTAACCGTCTTTAATATTAAGACAGGTGTAAATAGTTGTGTCATCAGCATAGATAAGGAGTTGAGAACTGATGACACCGGGAAGGTCATTGATGAAAATTAGAAATAATGTAGGATAGAGCCCTGCGGAATACTTGCATTAATGTAAGATGATCTAGAAGAGTGGCTATTCAAGACAACCTTCATTTTGGGATTTTATAAGAAAGACTGAACCAGTTTCTATCAGATGTAAATAAATGCCTAGGTGAGAACTGATGAATTCGGGGAGGTGGTTGCTTTTTGCAGTCTTCTAGGGAATTGAAATATTTTATTTTCAACATTAGCAATTTGGTTTCATTATCTCCTGGCATCTTTCAAATAACTCGATGATTTAATTCTCCTAAGAATGTTAGGAGGCACGGTAGAGTAATGCATAGCGACTCGAATTGAGGAATCGGAGAGCCAATTGGGAAATGTATGAATCCTCTTCTTCCCCCAAGCTATGGGTAAATAGTAGGACAGAGCGGGTTCTATAGACTTGGATGTCAAGTGGTCTAACGCAAAATGAAATGGCATGGAAAAAAGTGATGGCAACTGGTCTATCGCCGAAAGAAATGGCATGGAAAAAAGTGCCTCGTCAGTCATATATCGAAAGATATATGATCGCCTTAGCGTGTATCACATAACTGACTGAAGAATGGTTTTATCTTTTTTCCAGCGAAGAATTACTCGAGGTGTCTTTTGCAGTCTTCCGGGGAATCGAAGTACTCTTTACGGCTTATATCAGCTATCAGTTTATATTTCTGAGATAAGGTATTATAACTATTTACACTAATTACGCTGTTCGAACTGTTGTCCCCATCTTTCTTGTTTATAATTACGACGTTTCAGCCGTTGTACGCTCCGGTCTTCTTCAGGTCATATAGTTTGGATTTTCGAACCGAACCCTTTATATCGTCCACTTGAGTAGGTTGTTCTAGTTCCACGTGCCATGCCTTTTTCTGGATATCTCAGTTTTAGTTATTTTCCTTAAGTAACTTAACTATCCAAGTTTTTGTTCACCTTTGATGAGGGCAGGTATTGAACTCACACATCTTTGGGTCAAGTTAATGGATTACTTCAACCAACGCTTTTATCCATTAAAAATAATAGACAGAGAATATGAACTCGGGTAAAAAAAAATTGTTACTGAGACATTAGGTTTATAAGTCCTCAAAATCCATTCACTGATATCCACAAGGAAACATAGCGAAGTGCAAAAAAAAATCGAAAATAAAAGGTTCGGTTCAACTCATATGATCTGAAGAAGGCGTACAACGGTTGAAACGTTGGGGATATGGCAATAAAGATGAGAACAACTGTCCGAACAATGTATATAGTGTAAATAGTTACAATACCTCATCTCAGAAATATCTACAGATCCTGATGAAGGCAGGAGCGTACAACGGCCGAATCGTTGTGAATATGAAAACAAAGATGACGACAACATTCCAAATAATGTAAACAGTGTAAATTGTTAGAATGCCTTATCTCAGAAGTATTGACAGATCCTGAAGAAAGCCGAGGCGCACAACAACTGAATCGTCGTAAATATGACAACAAAGACGAGGACAACAGTCCTCACAATGTAAATAGTATAAATAGTTACAATACAACACCTTAGAAGTATCGACAGATCTTGATAAAGGCCGGAGGTGTACAACGACAGAATCCCGTCAATATGACAACAAAGACGAGGACAACAGTCCGCACTATTTTAATATTGTAGATAGTTACAATACCCCGTCTCAGAAGTATCGACAGATCCTGAAGAAGGCCGCGGCCTACAACGGCCAAATCGTAGTGAATATTACAACAAAGATGAGGACAACAATGTAAATAGTATAAATACAGGGTGACCCCCAAAAACGGGAATATTTGAAGTGTGTATTGCTAGACATGAGCAAGTGGCAAAACTACGAGACAGTGACCTTGAGCAAGTAAACATTTCGCCATTTTAGTAACGAGAATGACATTTACAGTATCCCAGCTGAGATGTTGCAGCAGTCAATGAGGAATCTCAACAACAGATTTCAAGAATGCATTCGTACAGGAGGACGCCATCTACAGGACGTAATTTTCAAGAAATGAAAATTCCATCATTGTTTCTTAAATGGCATGTTTTAAGGTTTCAATTACTATGAATTAAATATTTTTCTTCCATCACTCTTGGTTTTATTGGATTGTTAAAAAGTTCCCGTTTTTTTTTTGTCACCCTATAGTTAAAATACCTCACCTTAGAAGTATCGACAGACCTTGAAGATGGCCTGAGGCGTACAACGTCAGAATCCCGTCAATATGACAACAAAGACGAGGACAACAGTCCGCACAATTTAAATATTGTAAATAGTTACAATACCTCATCTCAGATGTATTGACAGATCCTGAAGAAAGTCGGAGCGTATAACGACCGAATCCCGTGAATATGACAACAAAGATGAGAACAATGTAATTAGTGTAAATAGTTACAATAACTTATCTCAAAAATATTGACAGATCCTGAAGAAGGCCGCGGCGTACAACGGCCGAATCGTAATGAATATGACAAGAAAGATGAGGAAAACAGTCCAGACAATGCAAATCGTGTAAATAGTTCAGTATTTACATTAGTCGGACTATTGTCCTGATCTTTGTCGCCATATTTGTCACAACGCTCCGGCCTTCTTCAGGTGGTTGGAATTTCGAACTGAACCCTTTATTTCGATCATTGGGGTAGACTGTTCTAGTTCCACGTGCCATGTTTGATGGATGTCAGTTATCAGTTATCTCCTGCTAATTTGCCCTCTGAAAGTTCTCCGCTGTCTTAAGTGGGTATTGATCTCACACTCTTTGCGTCTGTCACTGGATCTAACCAACGCCTTTATCCACTGTGCCATGTGTCCTTGAGGACATCTGGGTATGGATTTTTGGGTATTATAAACCTAATGTTTTCAGCAACCATTTAAATGTAAATAGTTATATCAACTTGGCTGTTCGTAAAAAGATTTTACTTTAGTAATTTTCTTTTTTATTAAACCTCTAACAACAAAATGTTGATTTTCTATTATCATTTTAGAAACAGTGTCCCTTTTCAAACAGTGATAAATCGATTCAGACATTGACAAATCGATTTCTGATTTAATGATACGTTATTCGTACTTTGTTTTTATTTACCTCAATCAACGAGGAAAAAAAGAAAGAAAATTATAGTTTTCATAAGATCATCACTGGAAAATAAAAATCAGAAAAGTAAGCGTTCAACATCTTAAGCTGAACAGTACATACCGGGTAAAATGTTTCATTGTGTCTGAAAAATTATTTCTGGCCCCGAAATTTTAACTGTCTCAAGCTGATTGTAAGTATAGCTTTCTTTATAGTTCCTACTTTATTTGAGATTTTCTCGTTGCTTACATGCGACCCCTTGGCATCTATGAATTCATATATATATATATATATATATATATATATATATATATATATATATATATATATATATTTAGTTTACGAAAAACTAGGTAATGCGTATGGGTAGACCCAAGGTGGATAAAATCCAGAGAGCTCAATGTAAATCAGAGCCAATAATTTAAATAAAAACAGACCACTTTAAGGTTCCATGTAATAAATTATTTCACCACAGCCCTTTTAAAGGAGCGCGGATCATCAGACTTTACTTCCAAAGGTTGAAACGAAAAATGAAAAGAAATTTACACATTTTTGACGGGCAGTACAAAGTATATGTAAATTAACGAAGTGAGGAAGTGAGGGGGGAGAGAGAGACATGATTGAATCAGATGTAACATTTCTATTCTTTCAAACTGAAATTGTTTGAAGAAATCCAGACATTGACACATTAAATCGGTTAACTTAACGGAAGTTATAAATAATAAAAAAGGCTCAAACAATAATAATAATCCATGGTTATAATTTATTATATTGGAATCGTAATCACGATCCTATTTATCAGACCTACAAATTCAAAAAGAAATCGGAAAATATAACTCCGGGTATAAAAAAAATAAATTTTAGTGAGAGTGTATGTGTGGGAGTGGGGAAACAAGTGTGAGAGGGAGATGTCTGAAAGCTCTAGAGAGAAGTATAACAGAAGAAAGAAGAACAGGAAGGTCTAAAGGTGAAGGTGGGGAATAAATTTAACAGAGAGAAGTTTTAAAGAGAGGAGTTAAATAACGGTTTAAATGAGTGAGATACAAATAAATATGAATTATTTTTCGATGCATAAATCGCTACCGAATCGCTGACCTAAATTAAAATTAAAAAACAAACATCGGAAACGTGTATATATATATATATATATATATATATATATATAGTGTATTTAGGAAGCAATCCTCTTTTTATGAATGTTTTATTAAATATAACAGACAAGGTGATTTAAGTTTTTTGCTTGATTTTTTTTCTTTACGGATGATAAATTATATAAAATCTGTCCAAAAGTTCTTTTTTTCCGACCGCTTTTGGTATACATTTAGCCATTTTCAAGGTTGAAATTTATTAACTGTTAACAAGAAATAGATTGTTATATTTATGTATTTATATAATATTTTCGTTTTCAAAACACGGTCAAGATATTGTGTCCATGTTCTTAGTTGATATTATTGTGTTGTTTTGTATTTATTTTGTTTTTATTATTAAGGCTTCCATTATTTTTAGCCTTTTTTTTACATGAAGACGATGCTAATTATATTTTTTGCTTTCAACAAGTATGTTGCGAATAGCTCAATTAGTTCTCATTTAAATTTTCATAAAGACCTACCGGACCCTATTCGCAACATACTTGTTGATAATACAAATAGCATTCTCTACATGCAAAAAAATGGCTAAAAATAATAGAAGCTTTATTAATAAAAAGTTTAAGATCGAAGAGGAAAGATCAGACCGAATGCGGCCAACTCCCGAAGACCCCAAGTAGCGGAGCAGGCAAAGATATACACGATCTCAACGGCCAAACCGTCGGAAGGACAAACTCTCAGACAGCCCGATTCAAACTGAGTGCATGCGCTTTTTCCGTTGTGCAGAGTTGTCCACCAAAATCAAATTCCCGCATATAGCCTCATCACAATGTTCACTTTTCTATTTACACACGTTCTATTGAGCACTTTATCCCATAAATATAGCACACTTTAAAACTATATTTCTTCATATATATATATATATATGTTAGCAGAATATCTTCATTCAAAAATGTTTCATTGAATAATATAGACATATTATGTCTACTTATTTGTATACTGATCCTTTCCAATTGTCTAATCAGTTTCTTGATGTTAATATAAAATTAATTGAGGAAGACGTCGTAGTTTTTGTTAACCAGAGTACTTTCGACCTTTTGCAAGATTATCTTCAAAGGTAAATTACAAAGATAAATCATTAGAACTGCGTTAAAATCTGCATCCCGTTGTGATGGTGATTTTTAAAAACAAGCTCTGTAATTATTTTAAAATTTATCCGTTGTACTTATGGTATATAGAGATGAAGTAAATGCCAACTCTCTGTAGTACCATTTATTGTTAACTCCATTTGGTTACAGTGTTTAAAATGGTTGACTATCTTCATACTTCTTTTTCTGATTTGAGAGTTCATACAGGGTTGTTGTGTTCCTTCTGCTTGACGGAAATTAATTCGTTGCATTTATCCTTTCTTCTGTCTCTTACGGAGTTGTACGTCAGGTCAAACTCACAGCCGATGAATTACCAACCCTTGCGTCTCTAACTCCTACCTCGAATCAATTTCGTCTCCACTGCGACGTCTCTCGTCTCGAACGTGGTTTTCTCCTTTTTATTGAGGCTGACACATCCGTGTTTCCCGTTTGATTTTTGGCGGGACATACTATCATTGGTTGATTTTTTATGACGTTCACTGACCCACATAAGCTAAGTCCGGGTTCTGTCAGTTACCGAGGATAGCAACACTAAAAGGAAGGAAAGGAATTATATAGAAAAGAGGAAAAGAGAGAGTTTTCTTTGTTACTCAGTAAAGTGGAAATTGTATATTTTCGTATGGTGGTATTACTACCTAATCCTACTACATACTTATGGATTTTTTTTTGCAAAATAAGCGTTTCAATATAAGGGAGCTGACGGTAGATTGGTTGATATTCAAAATGGTATTAAATATTATATGCATTTTAATATGTTGTTGCTATATTTGTAATAAATTTTGTTCAGTGTTTGTTAATTGATTTTGATATAGATGTTCATGAGAATTTGAAGTTTTTGTTTATTATTTTCGTGGTGTAGTATATTGATGTTGTCAACACGTATTTTACTGTATTGTGAAGGTGGCCAGGAATGTGTTTTTAAATGTGGAGCACTAGAATTTGTATCTAACAAATGAAGTGTAGGACGTCTTGATAATTTCATGGTTGTCAATATAAACAAAAGAGAAAATTCATGAACGAGTGCGTGTAAAAGAACGTTAAATTCATGAAAGCTCTCGGGTAGAAACGAAATAAAAACGAAGTGAAAAAAACGCAGAACAAATCGAAAAAATTGGTGATATTTAAACCAGAACCCCCTGAGGAACGGACATTTACCATGAAACTTCGAAGTCGGGGAAAAAATGATATTTAAAAGTTAAGTAATCTTTTTACATAATATATATATATATATATATATATATATATATATATATATATATATATATATATATATGGATAAAATAACTGAGGAAAAAATTGGGTGTTTATTTTGCGAAAGTATTTATTTCTATGTTTTTATATATATATTTAATATTTCAGACCACCTCGGTCCTTCCTCAGAAATTAATTGAATTACTGTATTACTGTATTTGGCAGTTTGTTTACACTTTACAGCGTTCGTCGTTAGACGCGGACGTCACGTGATGTGGAATGCAACTATGTTTGAATTTTTTAACGTAAATCTAACGATAGTATTTTAGATGTTGCTTAAAAAGTTTTTTTAACTATATATAAAGAGATTTTTTAACTATTGAAATATTTATACAGATTTAAAATACCCAAGTCTTTGTTTAACCCTAGTTTATATGTGTCTAATTTTAAAATCCAGTATTTCTCTTTTTTCTTCGTGTGTATGTTGTACTAAAATCTGAGTCTATTAATATGCATTTACAGTTGTCTAATGAGTGTCCTGATTGTTTAAAGTTCAGCTATGGGGGAATACGGGTTGTTTTGACGTATGTCTTGTTTGTGGTTGTTGAAACGAAATCTAAAATTAGATCCAGATATATATATATAAATTACTATCAAACTTTAAAATCTGTTTGTATCTAAGTTAAACGTTAAAATCTGTTTTTTTTCTAAATTGCTAAATTGCTAAAGCTATACCACCCCTCTTCTTCCTCCGAAAACCCTAAGTACATCTCTTTTCTCTTTACTTCCCCCTTTTTTCCTTTTTTTCTCCTTTCCTTTCCCATATCATCTCCGTTGAGTTGACCGATTAAATAGGTCAATGTCTGATCCTTACTCCCTCCTTCCTCAATATTAAGTATTATAATAAGAAGAAATATAAAAATAAATTTTAAAATTATCCCTTCCCTCTCTAAACTCGACCATGTCTCTCATACCATTCCTCACCACACTCTATATCAACTTATATAAGCTTATATAAGCCCGCTGGAATTATATAATTTACCTTTATATCCTTATTTTTCCTTGATAAAATGTTCTATGAAGCTTTAAAATAAAAAGTTATTTCACATTTAGACTTTTTCTTGACATCGTTCTGATCTTTATGCTCGCTACTGTATGTGTGTGTGTGTGTAGGTGTGTGTGTTTAACGGGTTTAGACCAATGACCTTTATCAAACGAACTTCGCCTCCCGACCGTATATTCGTTGTTTGAATGCAGTTGTCATCCCCTCCTCTCGCTTAAATTCAGCTACCTTGTGTTGCCTCGTTTTGGCATAACTTCCAGATGTATGCACTTCGTCAACTCTGGAGAATACGAGTTTAGAACGAAACAGACTGCGACACAAAGCAACAATGGTCGCCATTGTTACTAAATCGACAATGCACTTTCAGACGCTTTCATAAAAAGGATTGGCTTCTAATTGTCCCTATCGCTGCGTTCATTTCTATCTCCCGTTCGGAAGGGTTAACATCATTGCAAAGTAATTGCCGCCATTCTTTTTCTGAATACGTCTGACGCACTTAAAAGGAAAAATGTATCATTGCCTCGCCAGTGACTGTAGTTGATTGTAATAATAATTAATATCACCGTCAAAATAATTGTTACTAGGAAAGTAAAAAAAAATGTTCGCTCCTTTTCTTTCCTTCATCTTTCTTTTTATGTGCCGTGTCCTTTAAGGACGTAGGCGATCATGGCTCTCCACCTCCCTCTATACCTTGCAGCTCTCAACAAGTTCCTTCCCTCTGCTTCCTCCCCAAGACCACGTAATGTCATCCACTTGCTTAAAACCACTAGGTATGTAATGCGTTGTATTTCCTTGTCTCTCTTTCTTCTATTCAACCCGTGAGTATCAGATTCTCCGGGTCCTCCTTCCTCATTATGTGTTGTGGTAGGATCCACCTAATTTGCATAGTGGAGTACCGACTATATAAATATGGTTGGTACCGGGAAGACAGGAGAGGCGAATCAAGAGAGTCAACTAGGGACTCTGCCCGACTGCGACATAGTCAACACATTCTACAGGAACGGTCTTCCCAGGAATATACAAAAGACTATATGTAAATATTGTGTACACTTTCTTGTTTCAATACATTTTGTTCTAAGTACATTTTGTGTTGCATTATTATTCCATGCATTAGTCAAGTTTCAACATCATGTGACCCAGAAACTTCAGTTGCCTCTTCCTGATGTTAAATATAAGCCTCCTCCTTGTTTGCATCCTCTCCAAAACGTCATCTTGCTCACACACTCGGTTCATGATATCCTCAGAACCATACTCCGTCTCCTCGAGTTTCTTCTTAATCTTTGAGGAGACTGTCCAACATTCACTGCCATAAGGGAGGATAGATGTCACATAACGACTCACTACTATTTTCTTTGTTATTAAAGAAATTTCTTTCAGGACATAGGCGACCATGGTCCTCCACTTCCCCCTATACTTTGTAGCTCTCAATAAGTTCATTCTCTCTGCTTCCTCCCCGAGACCAAGTTCTGTCATCTACTTGCTTAAACCCGTCAGGTATGTCATTCGTTGCTTTCCTTTGTCTCTTTTCCCTCTATTCGACCTGTGAGTATCAGATTCTCCAGGCCCTCCTTTCTCATTACGTGTCCTAGAAACTTCAGCTGCCTCTTCCTGATGTTAAGTATCAGCCTCCTCCTTGTTTGCATCTTCTCCAAGGTCTCACCATTGCTCACAGGCTCGGTCCATGATATCCTCAGCATCTTTCTGTAGAACCACATTTACGTCATCTCGAGTCTCTTCATCATCTTTGAGGAAATCATCCAACATTCGCTGCCGTAAAGGAGGATAGATGTCACATAACAGATCAGTACTCTTTTCTTTGTTACCAAAGAAAACCTTTCAGGACGTCGCCGAAAATGGCTCTCCACTTCCCCCTAACCCTTGTAACTCTCAATGAGTTTCTTCCCTCTGCCACCTCTCCCAGACCACGTTCTATCATCCACTTGCTTAAGGCCGCCAGGTATGCCATGCGTTGTTTTCACTTGTCTCTCTTTCCCTCTATTCAACCCGTGAGTATCAGATTCTCCAGGCCCTCCTTCCTCATTATGTGTCCCAGAAACTTCAGCTGCCTCTTCCTGGCGTTAAGTATAAGCCTCCTCCTTGTTTGCATACTCTCCAAAATCTCAACGTTGCTCACACGCTCGGTCCATGATATTCTTAGCATCCTTCTGTAGAACCACATCTCCGTCACCTCGAGTCTCTTCTTCATCTTTGAGGAAATCGTTCAATATTCGCAGTCGTAAAGAAAGACAGATGTTACGTAACACCTCAGTATTCTTCGCTAGGGCCCCGTGATCGCAGCTCACCGCGGCGTGTTACACGAAACACTGTTTACTAGGCTTTTCTTTTCATGTGCGATGTCCTTTCAGGCATTAGGCGATCATGGCTCTCCACCTCTCTCCACTTGCATCTCTCAACAATTTCCTTCCCTCGGCCAACTCCCCCAGACCACGTTCTGTCATCCACTTGCTTAAGGCCGCCAGGTATGTCATGCGTTGTTTTCCCTTGTGTCTCTTTCCCTCTATTCGACCCGTCGGTATCAGATTCTCCAGGCCCTCCTTCCTCATTATGTGTCCCAGAAACTTCAGCTGAGACAGATGCCACAGAAATCGTCTCCTTTTATTAAGTAAGAATAAAAGAGAAGAACCTTTAAAAAAAAGTCCGGCAATAATTTTCGAGTACACCTGTCTGTTAAAATAACAAATCCCTGTTGCGGGCACCCACTCAGATACATTTGTGTTTTTTACATCAACCACAGAGCCACCCCGTGGTTGATACTGCAAGTAAGCAAACCCTAGTTACAGTTCGTACAGCGCTGTTCGATGAAAGTGACTCACCTGATTTGTTTTTACTTAAACATTTTTTCGCCTATTGTTTTTGGGGTCAAACTAATTTTTAATCTTACTAATATAAAGACTTCTTCCCGACCACCTAGTAAAAAAAAAATGTTTACTCACCCTAAGGTATTCTATTGATAATTATATTTTTGGAGGTAAATGAGATTTAGGGAGAAAAAAAACTGTGCAAAAAAAGTGACTCACTTATTTCCTGCAACTAGTAATCAATAGAAACATAACCGAACAGCTTTAAATAAAGAATAATAGAGGTATAATTTATTTATAATAGGTAATATAGTCCGTAATATTTAATAATCTATGGGTCCTCCTTTATTTTGAATAACCTTTTCAACCCTTTTAGGCATTAACTTGATTAGGTTCTGGCAAATCTCATCTCCAAGCATTGAATTCCATTCGGATATGAAATTCACAATCAAATCCTCTTTGTTGCTCAACTGCTTTCTCGAGAGCCTGTACTTTATAATGCTCCATAAGTTTTCTATGGGGTTGAGGTCAGGAGATTGGGGCGGCCATGTCATAACACTCACCTGCTTCTCATCAAAGTATTCCTTCATCAATTTTGATTTGTGACAGGGAGCATTGTCCTGCATAAAAATGAGATTGGTGGGGTCGATTTGCACCCTTTCTGCAGAAGGGAGCAGACAATACTAAAATTCTCTTGTACTGCTCGCTCCTGAGGGTTTTTCAGTAGCTTTTCAGAAACCAGTTCCATGAAAAGAAAAGGATGCCCAGAACATTATACTGAACGGAGGCTTGACAATACTTACTGCTAAATTCAAAGAGCTTTCAAAGATTCTTCTTCGGATTTTAGATCGCTTATCCTTTGAATTTAGCTCAACTTTCGTTTTATCGAACAGCACTGTATGTCCTTTGTATTACAATAAACTATATAGGGAAGATTGGAGGTTTTGAGGAGCGTGGAACCACCTCTTAATTGCTGTTGTTTCCAGATACATCCAGGCTGATATTACCTGTTAAGGTCCTAGATGTGAGGAAATAATAAACACCCCAAACAAAAACAAAACTCAATGAATGTAGGAAAATACATTTTTATAGTAAAATTACCAATAATACATTTTATCTGTAACTGAGGGCATGCAATTACGATTAAAATATTTAAATTTCAGCATTAACTAACTCACAGAGGTTGATATGCAGCTAAACCAAACCAACTAAAATCAACCGAAAATGTGGAAACAATTAGAAAAGTCCCAATGTAAATAATGTAATTAATTAAATACCTCATTTCAGAAATATAGACAGATCCTGAAGGAGGCCGGAGCGTACGAGGACTGAAACGTCGCGAATATGGCAATAAAGATGAGGACAACAGTCCGAACAATTTAAATGATGTAAATAATTAAATACCTCATCTCAGAACTATCGACAGATCCTGAGGGAGACCTGAGTGTACGAGGACTGAAACGTCGCGAATATGGCAATAAAGATGAGGACAACAGTCCGAGCAATGTAAATAATTAAATACCTCATCTCAGAACTATCGACAGATCCTGAGGGAGGCCGGAGTGTACGAGGACTGAAACGTCGCGAATATGGCAATAAAGATGAGGACAACAGTCCGATCAATGTAAATAATTAAATACCGCATCTCAGAACTATCGACAGATCCTGAGGGAGGCCGGAGTGTTCGACGGCTTAAACGTCGCGAATATGGCATTAAAGATGAAGACAATACTCCGAACAATGTAAATAATGTGAGATCCAAAATATTTGAAGTCCTCAACTCTTTTGATGGAGGTATTATTGAGTGTCTTCAACTCGAATGGTTCAGGTGAGATTGTAATATATTCTGTCTGACTCATGTTGTAATAGAGACTCCTACCTGGTTCCCTGCTTGCTTGAGTGATTGTAGCGAGCATTCTTCATCCTTGATTCATGGAGAAATTAAATTATGATAATTTTGTAGGTATTACCACAGAAAACACGATACCTATGTTTTAAAATAGACTTTTCAAAATTAAATTTTTTTGAGACTTTTATTTTAGTTTTAATTTTAAGTTAATAGATTATATGAGATATTTCCATTAAGCAAAATACTTTCCTATTTTCAAAAAGTAATTTAAATTGTTTGGAAGGAGGATTTTTTTTTTTATTTTTTTTTTTAGCTAAAATATTGGAGTAGCGCCGATTTTTTTAGCTGTCTCTCATAGCAAATTAATTCTCATTATTTAAAACTTCCAAAAATAAAATATGCTTTTCTGAAGTTTTATTTGAGGAATATTAGCAGATTTAAAGTATAATAAATTTGATTTGAAACAACTATTATTTTAAGTTTAAAATATTGCAGAAATGCATTTTTTAACATAACAGTAGCTGTTATTTAACCTTTCGGCATGTTTGACATCCCGATGACAGATTGATGTTTATCTACATTTGTTCTATGGCAGCCTTAGTTTTAACAATAACTGAATGTAACGTGAGCGCCTTTTATATAAAGGGTATTTCAATACCTTCGACTGATTTTCAATGTGAATTAAGTTTAAGCGTCTAATGTTTTCTTTTTCTTTTTCTTTCAGATTTTGCGGACATTTTGGCGATATTATTTTTCACAGATAATTGCCATGATTGAAATATCATGATCCAATAGAGAAATAACCAAATTTTCCCCAATAACATTGATTTATTTACAGCTGACTTTGATCCGTCTTAATGAAACACCCTTATGTATAATCCGACTTAATGTAACACCTTTTATAATGTTTAAGTACTCAGTAATGTTGAAAATTTAAGCAAAGTTTCTCTGTATTCTAATGTTTCATTGAATTTTAGAAACTTTCTGACCTTAACTATAATTATCACTCTTATTTTTTCATAATATCTAATCACCCGTATCTAGAAAAATTGACACGTTTATACACATCCAAAAAAAAATCAAAACTCTTTATAAAATATTTATGTTTGATGATTTGAACTAACCATTTCCATTTACTATTAGTAAACATAGTTTTTATTTAATAATAATATCATCTAAAAGGGTAAAATTAATACAAACCGTTAAAATATTTAAAATTTCATAGATTATATTATATAACTATAATTTATTATAATTAAATTATAATAAATAATTATAATTTATCATAATTAAAATTTTAAAAAATGTAAATAATTCGTGTAAAAATTAATTATTCATTGAATGTTTTTCTTATGACAATAGTGTCCTTAACATATTATATTATTTATAAAAGTAATTAAAATCTTTTCTAATTAAATAATGTCCTAGTTTTATTGCGTTTTCTACTTTACGATTCAGATTTATGGTAAACGGTGTTTCTGTTGACAAGAACAAATTGATGATTTAAATTCTCCAATGTCTTGCTTTTAACTAATATAAAAACAGAAAAAAATTGTGAAATTTCGAGAAATATTTATATATCTTCATAAAATAAATATGAAGATATATAAATATTTTTCGAAATTTCATAAATTTTATTAATTGTGAGTAACAGATGTAAAAAAATAGATTTTCTTTAAAAAAAAAATCAAAATATGATTTCATTTATTTATAAATAAGTCCTGAAAATTTCATTAAAATCCGAAAATTATTTAATTTTTGCAAGTATTTCTAAAATAATGTAATTATTAACTCCAAAAAGACTCTGAATTTCCCATACTAATCTCTGACACACAGTTGAGGCAAGAAAAACAAGAATTTTCAAAACATTAGAACGTGCTAGAAAGGATTAAAAAATTTAACAAAATAATCAAAAAATAGTTTATTCTTAATGATAACATAATTGTTTTGACAATAAAAATTTGTTTTTTATCAAGTTAGGTTTTTTTTTTCATTATGACATGCTCTGTTTTGGCTAACTTTTAGAGGTACCTATGATTAAAGGATAGCACTTTTTTTTAGGGCGATGTTAAAATTTACAAGCCATTTCTTACCCCAGTAAACAATTGATTAGTGTTAATTTTCGAGCAGCTGCCAGTTTTACATTGTCAGATCTATCGGGATTTCAACTAGAACAGGAATAAATTGATGTATCATTAGTATAAACACCTATTTGGAAACTGATGACTTCGGGGAGGTCGTTGCTTTTTACACTCTTTCAGGGAATTGAGGTATTTTATTTTCAACATTAACTTTATTAAAAACTCGTCTATAATTTTGCTCCATTATCTTCTGACATCATTCAAAAACCTCCGTAAGTATTTTTTCGAGGACTTGAATTATTTTGGGCACGACTTAAATCAACTAGTCCGTTCCTTAAAAAATAAATAGGGAAGATTCCTTTTAACAATTTTAGGTAAATTAGGATCTATTTAACCTTCTCTACTCACGATATTTTACAAAATCGAAAAATATTGTTTATTTATTTATTTTTCATTTTAGAAAATGGGGTTTCTGATTAAAATATAAACGCAGTGACAAATATATCCCTGACTTCATCAATCGTTGTTTGTCCTTTGTTTCTGTTTACAAATATCAATCATAATTTCTGTTGTTCCCAGGTTCATCCTGACCCGGAGTGGTAGCACCTGTTAGGTTCCCATCTATGGGTGAATAGAGTACATCCAAACAAAAAAAAAGTACTATAAAAGTATTAAAATACAGTTTTATATACCGTCCTGGGTATGACGATAAACTACAGCCGGCAGCAAGCATTATGATCGGGAGGTTTTGAAGAGTGTGGAGACACCTCTTAATTCCTGTTGTTCCCAGGAGCAAACCTGACCAAGGGTGGCAGAACCTATTAGGGTCCCAGTTACAGGCAAATAGTGAACCCTCAAATTGAGTCAAAACACTATGAAAGTATAGAAATTTTTTTTTATAGGAAAATTACCAGCAATATATTTTTGAAAAAAAATACTACCAGGAATAGAATTTTTTGAAAGGGATAAATTACCAAAAATACATTTGACTTCTAACAATTACACAAAATGTGTCAATGAAACCTGATCTCATACAAACTGATTTCTTAAGAATAATACATATTCTATTCATACGAAACTATCCTAAAAATCTTGTCGGCATTAAATAAACCATTGAGGTGTTTATATGCCGTAAAACAAAATAAACCAAACCAAACTAAACCAAAGAATACATATTCTATTGGTGCGAACCTATCTTAAAAATCTTGTTGGCATTAAATAACCCATTGAGGTGTTGATATGCCATAAAACAAAATAAACCAAACCAAACTGAACCAAAGAATATATATTCTATTCATACGAACCTATCCTAAAAATCTACTCGGCATTAAATAACCTATTGAGTTGTTGGTATGCCGTAAAACAAAACAAACAAAACAAAACTAAACCAAAGAATACTTATTCTAACATACGAACAATTCTTACAAATGTTGTTGGCATTAAATAACCCATAGAGGTGTTGATATGCCGCTAAACAAAATCCACCAACCAACCAACACATGCCAAATTTGAAACTATATATACGTCATCGATAATAACTCGGAATAAAGAGAATATATTTATTTAAAAAAAAAACTTTTTTGTGTGTACAGTAAAACATATACGGCGTGTTTATCGACAACCATTTTCATTTTGCGAATACATCCATTGAAAGTTAACAGACCTGTAATAATGTTAAGAATCAGGCTAAACGATAAAAATGTGATAGTAGGGTTGAGTTTAAGCCCCCCCCCCTTAAAAAAAGCACAAATAAAATAAAAAAGGCAAATATTTAGAGTAAGACATGAAACCATACTTAGAAAAAAATGGTTAAATTTAGGAACATTAAGATTACCTCCTCGGTTATCCATTGAAACTGCTATCCACCGAAAAAAGAAAAGAAGCCAGTCCCTAACGTGGACCATTTAAAAGATAGTTCATGCAGCGGATTGGTTGTTACAAACATCCAATCGAGTGTGTGGAAAACATGGTCCTTCTTCGTCTAATTCCTTATAAGGCAAGAGGAGCTGTTAGCATTTGACTAAAAGAGGGGGGGGGTCAGGGATTGATCTCCCTTGATTGGGTCTACTTGGTGATGGTCAGTATGATGTTGAAAGATCCGAAACCCCTTGATGGATCAAGTCAAATAACATCACTGACGACCAACTCGGGCGCCTATTAAAGAGAGTATTTTTGAATTATGAATAGAACACAATTATCAATGACGTCAGCTCAGTTTCAAATTTAAGGAATCAGGGTTAGATATGATATTTATGTATGTCATGAGAAGGACACTCATTTTTAAAACTTATACAAAAATCAACACGATGATACTAGCTCAAGTCAAAAAGGTTGATAACAATGCAGACACCCGAAGAAGGCCGATGAGTCAATCAAGCGAAAACATAGGAGCATAAAAACCAAAATCAGTATAATAGTCCAGATGGAAAGGACTGTAAAAATAAAACACATGGAAAAGGCCGGAAAATAATAAAACCGAAAATGTTGTGAACATATCAACCAAGATGATGATGGTAGAGAGACAATTGAAGAAGACTGGATGGTACAACGACAGAAAACCTGTAAGTATAGCACACATGAGGAGGATATTCGACGGAATAGAAAGCTATACAATAGGAGAGACACCTGAAGTAGGTTGGAGAGGGCAACGACCTAAAATGTGAGGATGAAAACCATGATGGGGATACTAGTCGTAACAGAAAGATATGTAATAGTAAGGACACCTGAAGAAGGCCGGAGAGTGCACCGACCTAAAATGTGAGGATATGAACCATGATGGGGAAACTAGTCGGAATAGAATGATATGTAATAGTAAAGACACCTGATGAAGGCCGGGGAGTGCAACGACCTAAAATGTGAGGATATGAACCATGATGGGGATACTCGTCGAAATACAAAGATACACAATGGGAGAGACGCCTGAAGACGGCCGGAGAGTGCACCGACCTAAAATGTGAGGATAAGAACCATGATGGAGATACTAGTCGGAATAGAAAGATATGTAATAGTAAAGACACCTGAAGATGGCCGGAGAATGCTACGACCTAAAATGGGAGGATAAGAACCATGATGGGGACAGTAGTCGGAATAGAATTTATATGTAATAGTGAAGACATCCGAAGAAGGCCGGCGAGTGCAACCACCTAAAATGTGAGCATAAGAACCATGATGGGGATACTAGTCGAAATAGAAATATGTGTAATAGTAAAGACACCTGAAGAAGGCCGGGGTGTGCAACGCCCTAAAATGTCAGGATAAGAACCCTGATGGGGATACTAGTCGCAATAGAAAGATATAAAATAGGAGAGACACCTGAAGAAGGCCGGACAGTGCAACAACCGAAAATGTTGTGAATATAACAACCAAGATGAGGATACTAGTGCGAATGGAAAGGCCTCTAAGAATGCAATCTTCCGAAGAAGGACGGCTGTGTATAACTGCCAAAACATTTTGAACATTACAACTAAGATGAGGATATTAGTCCGAACACAACAGTATACCGGTTATACTCACGTATCATGTGACTCTTGACGACGTAATTTTGAAGCTAATTTGACTACTGGAAATGGATATATAGTTTGGTCAACGGCGAAACCAGAGCCAGCAGTACACATGCTAATCTTATATCTCGTGTATGATATGACCCCCTTAAAATTAGCTTCAAAATTAGATCTTCAAAAGTCGCATGATACGCGAGTATATACGGTATAGGGCAATGATACAGAATTCTACAGAATTTCGGCAGAAATTGAAAACGGCTTTCTTCTACTGCAATACAATCGTTGAAAAAAAGAAATGTTTCGCGTGAAGCTTTGACATGCAACCAGATGACTTGCAAGGAATTCATCCGATTTCCTGATTCTAAATGCAAAAGAAGAAAAAAAATGAACAGCAAAGGAGAACAGGCGAAAAATCCAAGTCGGTGTTGGTGAATACCGAAATTTTCGTTGTCAGATCAAATTGACGTATAACAACTGTAAGTAGGAAATTCATTCAAACTGATCGCTAAATAATTAAATAGAAAGGGCTTTTTTTTATTAACACGAAATGTAATTCAACCCAGGTTTATTTAAATTCTTTATTTATCATCGATTTCTTTCTTTTTTAGTCTATTTCTCAATTTAGCTATGTATTTGTTTTGTTTGGACGTGTGTTCAATAAGCGAAAAAATCGCTGAACTGCTATCTGACATCTAATCTGCTATACGGCTGTCAATGCTGAATAATTTTCTCACAGATCAAGAAGAGACTTGAAAGGACAGAGAATTGATTCCACCGAGGAATGCCAAGAATACCAGCAAGAACTTTCTTTTAGGAAAATCACAACTACAAGGAAACTGCTTGTAAAAATCAGAAAGCAAGTGTTGAAATCCAAAGGCGTATAAAAACAGTTCAAATTATATTTAACTAACTTAAAAGCCGCTCTATCGGGCATCATTTAAGCTAGCTCCTGTGGAGGACTCTTGGTTTGGCCATCATCTCAATAGCTAGCGAGGAGTAAATGCGATAGGCATGAATGAACTACAGAAGAACTCAAAATTGATTGCTGCATTTAAGTATTGAATTATTGTTTAAGCTTACCTTTTCAAAGTTCAACGATAATTCATCTGTTGCCACTTAATTTAAAGACCATTTGATGTACGTAGATCCTTATTTTCCGTAAAAAATTTTTTTTATTTCATGGGTGACAGAACAGGGGACAATTTATAAGATAAAATTAATATAGTGTAAAAATGGGAAAATAGAAATTAGAATTAGTTATACATTCAACATTTGAAGAGTTAGTGAAAGATAATAGCTAATTAAGTTAAACCTATATTATGGAATATTATATATTAATATATTGAGATATTATATTCCATAATATAGGTTTTACTTAATACTTTAAGAAGACAGACGATTATCAAAGTAGACTCTAACGCAAGAAACAGAAGGGGACTTCTACAAGCGATAAGTGCAAGAGAAGAAACTGTTCGCATAGAACTTACGGTTCGATCTTGGCATTTCTACTGTACAATGAATTAAGATAAGAGAAGATAACGATTGTCAAAGTAGACTGTAAATCAAGAAGCAGAAGGGGAGTTCTACAAGCGATAAGTGCAAGAGAAGAAACTGTTCGCATAGAACTTACGGTTCCATCAAACCATTTCAACTGTACAATGATTTAAGAAGACAGAAGTTAACGATTGTCAAAGTAGACTGTAAAGCAAGAAGCTGAAAGAGGGTTATACAAGCGATAAGTACAAGCGAAGAAACTGTTAGCATAGAACTTACGGTTCCATCTTGTAAATTGTAAAATGATTAGTCTTTGCCCCCAATCTAGCACTGTATATGAATTTGTAAAGTCTTGGTGCCAAAGAGCAGCAGACTCGTTATGGTCGACTGAAACCGAGATGCCAGGTCAGGACCAATAATATTGCAGATTCTTCTTTGTATTTTATCTATAATGTCTAAATACATAATAGTCGCACCAGAACCGGATGTGGCAGCAATATTAAAACCAAGGACGATAGGTATAATTATAAATGTTTAAGATAGAGTCAGACGAGAAAAACCGTCTATACCGTCACAGTGAACCCACTTTCCTAACAATAGACCTAACAATTGATTCAATATAATCTATCCCCTTCATGTCAGCGAAAAACATTAGTATATTTCATGCAAATGGAAGACAGAAATGTTCTTTCAGATGATTCAAAGAAAGCAGTTTGGTTTTGGAGGTGTTACATTTGACATGCCATTTCTTGCCCCAGATAACAACAGATATTAGGTCATTTTGAGATCAGCTGCCGATTTGACCATATCGGAATGATCATACTTACTATTTAGACAGGAGATAGTTGTATCATCAGCATAGATGAGAACTGATGACACCAGGAGGGTCGTTGACTAAAATTAGGATCTACCGACCAATGTTAAGAATATCACGAAGAGAGCACGTGAACAATGGGGAAGTATAAGATCTACAAGGAAACGAATACTGACAATCAGAAATAAATAACTGATATTTATCGGGTTGATGACAGGGATAAAAATCCAGGATATATATATATATTAATTAATTCATCGAGTCTAGAAGAAACCTCAACAGAAAGCACTGGACAGCCGTTTCGTCCTATATTTGGGACTCATCTGCAGTGCGCATCCATTACCGAGAAGTGAAAGCCGAACAGTTATGATAGGGGGCAAACGCCATCCCAACTGTACCCACGGTTCTCGGTGATGAAGAGGTAACGAATTAGAAACGATATACCGAAAACCGTTGGTACAGTTGGTATGGCGTTTGCCCCCTATCGTAACTGTTCCGGTTTCACTTCTCGGTAATGGATGCGCATGGCAGATGAGTCCCAAATATAGGACGAAACGGCTGTCCAGTGCTTTCTGCATTCTGTTGGTTTTTTTCTCGACTCGATGATTTACTTAATTAAGATTATTTCAAATCCTCCTAATTATTTCTCTCTCTTTCTCTCTCTCTCTCTCTCTCTCTCTCCCCATAAATATATATATATATATATATATATATTGAAGACAGTAGAGTCCGGAAGAACAGCGAGTAAACTACTTAACGAGCCAAAGATAGGAAGTTGTGAAGGGCCATGACCACCGACGTTTTAAAGGGAAACGACATATAAAATGGTTTAGAAAGCATACAAAGACAGTTCGAAACGTATTCAATTGTTTGAAATATATGCTAGGATAAATGAGTGACCCCCCCCCCCGGGAAGTAGTGAAGAGCCATGATCACCCACATCCTGAACGGATATGGCACATCAAATAAGGATAAGCTTATTTCAAAGCAAATATGGATTGCATGATAGCAAATTAACGTACAGCAACAAAAAATAGGAAGCTGTGGAGAACCATGATCATGCACGGCCTGAACTAACATGTCACATAAAAGAACATAAAGCATATAGATGGGAGAACAAGAAGAGAGCTGGTTCGTAAGTGAGAGAAAGTTACTTAAAACCTGCTTGAGCACTCAACTCTTTCTTTAATAAGATTTCTCGAATATTCACGCCAGCAAAAGAAAATAGGTATGTAGATTAAAATAAACGGCGCGTCTACACAAATATAAGTATCCACTTAATATAACCTTTAACGTAATAAAAATCTGTCGGATTAATAAATAAATAGAATTCATTATTTCTTTATGTATATTTACTACTGAATACAAGCAAACTTTGCCAGGATTGAACTCGCAATTAATATGTTACTGAATCCACAGACCAACGTTTTAATCCACTAGGCCATTGTCCCGTGGGACAATTTTTTTGTAAAACCTAGCCTGCCTGCTGATGAGTCCTGCTGCTACTTGTCATGTTTGACTGAAGCATTTCTCTTTTCTTATTGCTGCTGCCATCGCTGTTGTAAGCTTGCTTCCATTTGCAATTACCAGTAGCCTCATTATACCTTTTATTGATCTATTTCATCGCTGCTGTTTATTCTCGTCAGCGCAAATTTTTCGTTTTGTTGATTTTTCGTCTCTTATTTGTTTCTGTGGCAGTCAATATCTTTCGTCCGTTCCTTGATTATATTTCATGCGCTTACGCGAGTATGTGTGTTTGGTCGTCCTCAAATAAACTGTGCCCGCCTGAATTTTCTACAATGTTTATCGATGTTTGGCTTCTGACGTCATTTCCGACGACGTGGGAACGCCGTACAGGAACGCAGAAGCAGAAGGCCGAGAGAAAGGGAGACAGACAGAGAGAGTGAAAGAGAAAAAGAGAGACAGCGAGAAAGGGAAACAGAGAGAGAGAGAGAGAGAGAGAGAGAGAGAGAGAGAGAGAGAGAGAGAGAGAGAGAAAGAAAGAAAGAGGGAGACTGAGAAAGAGAGGAAGATAGACAGAGAAAGAGAACGGGAGAGAGAAAGAGAGGGAGACAAAGAGAGAGAGAGAGAAAGAGAGACAGACAGAGTGAGTGAAAGAGAAAGACACAGATAGAGAGAAAGGGAAACACAGAGAGAAAGAGAGAGAGAAAGAAAGGAAACAGAGAGAAAGAGAGAGAAAGAAAGAGATAGGGAAACAGAGAGAAAGAGGAAGATAAAGAGAGAGAAAGGGAGGGAAAAACAGAAAGAGAAAGAGAGATAGAGAGAGTGAAAAAAAGAGATAGACAGAGAGGGAGAGAAAGGGAAACACAGAGAGAGAGAAAGTGAGAGGGAGACAGAGAGAGAGAGAGAGAGTAAGATAAAGAGAGAGACAGGGATAAATAGAGAAAGATAGAGGGAGACGCAGAGAGAGAGAGAGAGAGAGAGATAGGAGTCCAAGAGACAGAGAAAGATAAAGAGAGAGGAGACAGAGATAAAGACAGGGAGACAAAAAAGAAAAAGAGAGGAAGACACAGAGAGTGAGAGAAAGAAAAACCAAGAGAGAGAGAGACAGAAAGAAAGACAGATAGAGAGAGAGAGAGAGAGAGAGAGAGAGAGAGAGAGAGAGAGAGAGAGAGAGAGAGAGAGAGAGGGCTAAAGAGAGAGAGAGAGGGCTAAAGAGAGAGTACGTTAGTGAAATCATTTTTAACCATTTCTTTTCACAATATTTTTTCCATGAACAGAAAAACAACTCAATTTATCTCGGTTGAAATTGTTTTTCACTATTAAAACTTCCCCTATCAACCCATAACTTCTTTTCTACTTCTACTACTACTACTACTACTACTACTACTACTACTACTACTACTACTACTACTAGTATTACTACTACTACTAATAATAGTACTTCACAAAAATTAACTTATTAATATATGTTATGAAAATCTTTGACATAGTTTTAAAAAAATCGTGTGACGCGTTTCGTGATTTAGGACTTCATCAGACTAAATTGATGTCTACATTAATGGGATACATATGCGCAAAAAGGAGAGGGGACGCTGAGGATTTTTTTCATATCTATTAAGGTATGTACTTTCACAGATTTCATTTAGTTACTTTTTATGTTTTTATCACTCTTGTTTTTAAGTATCCTTGATTGCCATAATAGATCTGTCAAGAAAAGCGAAATGTTCTTAGAACCTGTAAATTTACCACGGGTGATCTAGCAATTACAGCACTTTCTATACATTGATTCCTCTTTTCATTAAAGTACCATATTTCATTGACACTATTGTTTTGTAACAGATATATTTTGTGTTCATATGATCTTTTATTTAAATTCCTCGAGGTTTTTTGTCGAAGAGGAACGTCATTTAGCAAACAGAGTTTGAATTCGGTCAAAAACTAAGATCACAGAATTTCATAGCAGACATATTCCACCTACTGGGAGATTTCTCCCCCTCTTTCCTTTCGTTCCTATTGCTCTTTGAATTGTCTTCGATCGAACATTATATTGAATTGTTAAATACAGTAATCATAATGTCTTCGATTTGCATTCCAGGAATCTTGGTGCAATCAGAAGTCAGAACTGTATATTTATTAGTTTTTAATCGATTCATCTAAGCAAGGCGATAAAGCCCATAAGACGCATAGGACTACTACAAGTGAAAGAGAATGAAAAAGAGTTTGGAATGAACCGGAAACCCAACCCTAAGAAGAAACGAGAGATAAACCTCTACTCTTGTTGAAAAGACCGGGAAAGAGCGCGAGTTGGAAGATAGGCGAAACTATCTACTTCTATTCAGGGAAAAATAAATACAGATTTGGGGCTTGAGCCTAAACAACCCACCCCGTAGTAGAAATCGATTATAGAAAACTCATCAAACCACGAGTCACCAGATAGATAGATAGATAGATAGATAGGAAAAGAATGAACAAGATAGATAGATAGATAGATAGATAGATAGATAAAGAATGAAAAAGATAGATAGATACATAGATAGATACAGAATGAAAAAGATAGATACAGAATGAAAAAAGTTATATAGATAGATACAGAATGAAAAAGATAGATAGATAGATAGATAGATAGATAGATAGATAGATAGATAGATTATGAAAAATATATAATTATGCTTAGAATTATTGTCATCTTCGTTTCCATAGTTGAACGAAAAAGAGATGGGTAAATGAAGGATATTGCAATGAATGAAAAAAAAGAACGAATAAAAAAAAGAAACCAAAGAAATGAAAAAAATATCTGAAACAAAAAAGGACAAATGATAGCTAGATAGCTAGATAGATATAAACAGACTAAGATATATAGATAGATAGACAGATAGATAGATAGATAGATATGAACAGACAAGTATAGATAGAGGCTGAGATAGATAGATAGATAATGAACAGGTTGAGATAGATAGATAGATAGATAGATAGATAGATAGATAATGAACAGGCTGAGATAGACAGATAGATAGATAATGAACAGGCTGAGATAGACAGATAGATATGAACAAACAAGTATAGATAGATAATGAACAGGCTGAGATAGACAGATAGATAGATAATGAACAGGCTGAGATAGATAGATAGATAGATAGATAGATAGATAATGAACAGGCTGAGATAGATAGATAGATAGATAATGAACAGGCTGAGATAGATAGATAGATAGATAATGAACAGGCTGAGATAGAGAGATAGATAGATAATGAACAGGCTGAGATAGATAGATAGATATGAACAGACAAGTATAGATAGATAATGAACAGGCTGAGATAGACAGATAGATGGATAATGAACAGGCTGAGATAGATAGATAGATATGAACAGACAAGTATAGATAGATAATGAACAGGCTGAGATAGACAGATAGATAGATAATGAACAGGCTGAGATAGATAGATAGATATGAACAGACAAGTATAGATAGATAATGAACAGGCTGAGATAGATAGATAGATAGATAATGAACAGGCTGAGATAGATAGATAATGAACAGGCTGAGATAGATAGATAGATAGAGAATGAACAGGCTGAGATAGATAGATAGATAATGTACATAATGCTGAGAACACCGCGGGCAGAATGCTGCAGCAACGAGAAAGTTCAAGAAAAAAATGGCAACTGCAACGATGCTTAAATTAAGAAAAGTTTTGAAATTGCTGGGACATATTCTGAGGAAAGAGAGTTTGGAAAATTTAATTCTCACTTAAAATACTTTCTCAGTTAGCGAAGTAGGTAGTATGAGTTTGTTTCTCGGTAATTGCGTAGTGAGTGCTAAATAATAACTCCATTCACCCAGTACCTTATAATTTGGAGGAATGAGAAAAAAGAATGAATTACGAGCCTATGTCAAAATTTCTTTGGACCAATGAAAACCTTGCCTTCACAGAAATTAGCCGAGCGGAAGAAGAAAAGAAAAGTAGCGAGCCTACTCGAAATTCTTTTTTATATAAAACGAGGAGAAAAAATAAATGAATTAGAGAAGAGTGTTTACAATTGTGTAAAAGGTTTCGTTTCAGTTCCTCGCGACCAGCATTGAAGTTCTCACCAAATATATTACCAGCACGCGGGACTTCAAAGAATTTTCGCTCAACAATCCAAGGAAGCTCAGTATTTCAAACGATCTCTTCGTCTACTTTTGAAAATATACAGCCGTATCTTGTGTAAGCAACGAAATCTCTTACATTTGTTTTAAACATTTTTTAATATTATTTTATTATATTTATTTTCCTTTGATCTGTTGTGTGAACATGTCCTCTTCATGACGATTCGTTAAAACTACGGACTTTAAAAATATCTGATTTATTTTCCTGAAACGAGTTACTGACACTAGTACAGGCGTGTAAAATTACCCGTGTGTTTTCTCTTCATGACAGTCCGCCATTAATCTTCTGGGTGTAGGTAAATCAACCGATCATTTTAGTTGTACCATATGAGTGGCCTTGGGCCAAACTAAGTTATGTTTATTATACAGACCCCCTTTCTTCGGTTATTCCGAATTTCTTTCTCATTCCCTCTCTTAATTTCTCCTTTGATCACTCAACCCATCTTTCTCTCTCTCTCTTTCTCTTTCTATCGCTCTCTCTATCTCTCGCTCTCTCTCACTTTCCCTCTCTATCGCTCTCACCCGCTCTCTTTCTATCACTTTGTCTCTCTTTCTCTCTGTCACTCTCTTTCTCTCTCTTACTCTCTCTATAGCTCTCTCTATCTCTCGCTCTCTCTCACTTTCCATCTCTATCACTCTGTCTCTCTTTCTCTTTGTCACTCTCTTTCTCTCTCTCACACTCTTTCTCTCTCTATCGCTCTCTCTATCTCTCGATCTCTCTCACTTTCCCTCTCTATCACTCTCACTCGCTCTCTTTCTATCACTCTGTCTTTCTTTCTCTTTGTCACTCTGTCTTTCTTTCTCTTTGTCACTCTCTTTCTATCTCTCACTCTCTTTCTCTATCTCTCGCACCGCGTTCTACTTGTCATTTTTCATTTTTTCACAAGAATTCATCCAACACACGACAGGCACTCAAAGTAGACGGTTAATGTTAAAATTGTTACCTTTTATCTCTCCTTCTGCCTCCCTATCTATCTAACCTGTTCAAAAAAGTGACTGATAGATAGATAGATAGATAGATAGATATGAACAAACAAGTATAGATAGATAGATAATGAACTGGCTGAGATAAATAGATAGATAGATAGATAGATATGAACAGACACGTATAGATAGATAGATAATGAACAGGCTGAGATAGATAGATAGATAGATAGATAGATAGATAGTATCAACAGACAAGGATAGATGGATAGATAGATCTGGACAGACAAGTATAGATATCTATATCTATATATCTGTTCTATAATGAGCAGGCTGAGATAGATAGACAGACAGATAGATAGATAGATAGATAGATAGATATGGACAGACGAGAATAGTTCTCTGAAATAATTGGTTTCACTGTTTAGGAATAAAAAAACAGGAATAACAACTCAAAAACAGAAATAAAGTCGGGTAAAAAAGGTATCCATTAAAAATGACTGTTGTTTACGTTTTGAGTGCGTAACTGAAGCTAACAGTTTTTGATCCCAACGAGAAATAACATGTTTCCTTAAATAGGTAATTCAAACTCTCGTGGCCAAACAGGTAGCATCACGCTCTGACGAAGAGAGTGGATTCCCTGATAGAAAAAAAAGGGACTGCATTTCTAACGGGGGCACAGTTTTATTTTAGTAAGACAATCTAGCCTCGCTGTTTCGGAGAATTAAGCAAAAAAAAAAACAAACCTAAAAACAAAAATAAAAAACAGAGAAAGCAACTCGAACACGTGTCCCTACTTAAAAAAATAGCGTTTATAGTAATAAGGTATGAAGCAGAATAAAGGAACTTCTTTCAAATATTCATCTTCGTTACGTTTCGGATTCGAAACTGAAGCTAGCAGATATAGATTCGAAAATGCCACAAAGGGAAATGTGCTGTGCTTATATCCATTAAAAAGTAACACATAGTAACAAAATTCACATCTTACTCTGTCAGGTTGATCTCCGTGGCCAAATTGGTAGCTGCACGCTTTGGCTACTTAAATGGTTTCACTGATGCAAAAAAAAGTGGATACAGATTATATTTTTAACGTATGCCCATTTTTTAGTACTTATCGATCTTGACCCATTGGTACTAATTCCACTGTTTAACAAAATAAAAATCATATAGACAGTAACTCAAACACGTGTACCCACTACATTATATTTGTAAGTAACAAATCAGTAATAAATCTTTCTAATTTTTGCCTTCAATTTACATTTTCTTTCACTCTTTCCTTCTCTCCCGTACTTACTCTCTTCATGACGGCTTTGATCTCTCATAATACTCTCTTTCTTCCCTTTCTTCACCCCCTCTCTCTATCTTATTACTTCTTTTAATTTATATGTTAACGTACCTTACTTTACCTCCCTCTATTTTACCCTCTTTCTTTCTGACGTTAATTTTATCAACAGGCTCTCTCATTGTTTTCTATTTCCTTTTTGTTTTTGCCCCAGGCTTCTCTCTGTCTCTCTCTATCTATCTCGCTCCCTCTCTTGCCCGCTCTCTCTCTCTCGCCGTTTCTCTTTTTAGTCTCGCTTTCACTCTGTCTCTCCTATGTTCTGCTTTTGTATTCTTTTACTCTCTCTGTCACATTCTACTCTATCTATCTATCTATCTATCTATCTATCTATCTATCTATCTATGTATGTATATGTATATATCCTTTCAATATCGCATCTTTTCTTACTACTTCCTTTGGTCACTTTCACTGTCTCTCTCTCTCTCTCTCCTACTTTCTGCTTTTGTTTTTTACTCTCTCCCTCTCCCCATCTATCTATCCATATATATATATATATATATATATATATATATATATATATATATATATATATACAGTGTAACCCGGATATAAGAGACCCGGATATAAGAGAAACCCGGATATGAGAGATTTTCTCTGGTCCCAAATTAGAGCCCGTGTTAATAAAACAAAATAGACCAAACCCGGATATAAGAGAAACCCTGATATAAGAGACTTATTCTCCGGTCCAGACAACTCTCTTATATCCGGGTTACACTGTATATATATATATATATATATATATATATATATATATATAAAGACAGATATGGACAGAAGAACAAATATTCGTCCTTTATAAGCAGTATATACGACCTTGCCAACCGAACGATCCTCAGTGGCCGAATCGGTTAAGGCACGTCAGACTATATGACGGTTCCGTATAGGAATGTCCGAGAAATTTTCTATGAAAATTTCTCGGACATTCAGGCCGGTAAATGTTATTTAATACTTTTTATTATAAGCATTTACTTGTATCGTGTATCTATAAAAAGAATGTTAAACATAAAAATGTCTTTAAATATATATATATATATATACATATATATATATATATATATATATATATATACAAATTCAGTCGGGTTTCGATCCTAGCTAGAGGCAACCGGACGTCTAGACATACTGATGAGCTGTGAAACAGCGAAACAGTCTGTCTGTGGATGACAAATATATATATATATGTGCGTGTGTGTGTGTGCGTATGAATAAAGAATTACGGATATGCCCTATCTGCAATCTTTACACACACACACACATATATATATATATATATATATATATTTCGTTCTTTCTTTTATTTACAATGAGATGTCAGTGTTATTTTCATTTGTGTGTGTGTGTGTGTGTGTGTGTGTGTGTGTGTGTGTGTGTGTGTGTGTGTGTGTGATTTAGACGACAATTTATCCATCGCACCATGCACTTTAAGTTCTCATTTCATTTTTTCTCTTTCGTTACTTCTCTTGTTCTTTTGCCTTCTTCTTTGGTCCCACATTATGTATTTCCTTCCTTCTCTCTCTCTCTCACTCTCTCTCTCTCTCCGCTCGTCCATTTCTCTCCCTCTCTCCTGTCCCTGTGTCCGTCTATCTCTCATTCTTACTTTTGTTACTTTGGTCTTTCAAATTATATGTCCTTTTTTCTACCTCTATATTTCTTTCTTTCTCTCTCTCCTCTCTCTCTCTCTCTAACTTTCTTTCTCTCCACTCTTTCTCTTTCTCCTCTTCCTCTCTTGCCCCTCTCTTTCTTTCTCTTTCGATCCTTCTCTCAGTCCCTTATTTCTCCTCTTATATATCAGCATCTTCCTCCCCACCAGCTCTCTTTCGTTCCTTGTCGTATCTCCTTTTTTCACTTTGCCCTCTAATAGTAAATCTCTATCCCTATCTATCTATCTATCTATCTATCTATCTATCTATCTATCTATCTATCTATCTATCTCTTTCTCTCTACTCATTTTCTCATTCTCTTATTTCTTGTCTCTCTCTTTCTTTCCTTCTCTGAGTCTCTTATTTCTACTTTATATCTCTGTTTCTTCTTCCCACCCCCTCTCTTTCTTTCCTGGTCGTATCTCCTTCCTTTTTTCATTTTTGGTCTCTACCCCTCTCTCTAACTTTATCTATCTATCTATCTATCTATCTATCTATATATCTATCTATCTATCTATCTATCTATCTATCTATCTATCTATCTATCTCCTCTCTCTCTCTTTCTTATTTCTCTTGCTCTCTACATTGAACTCTCACGATCTCTCTCACTTCAACCAATTCCATCATAGTGCTCAATAAATCGATAAATCACTTACGTACAAACAACACCGTTTATTACATCTCCGCTTTATAGCCCTCGGTTTTCAAACCTTAAATCTTGCTGGCTAACGGCTATTGCCAACTGAGAAGAAAAAGGTCATAATCACCATCCGACCTCCCCTCGAAATTTCTGTATGCTCTTATCCGTCTCCTCACATACCTCCATCATTCCTGTCGTCAATATATGTGATCAGGTCATCCGTACTTTTAAAGAAAGTAGATCTTGTTTTTCTTCCGGCTGGTTGCATCCTGCCAATCTCGATCCAATCCAGTGTCCCTTATTGCAAACCTCGTTTTTCACCGTTATCGATTCCAATCATTAGTCCATAAGCAGTCTATATAAACGACGGCCATTTTTACTAGCGTCGGCCATTGTTAAGCGGTAAACACGACTTACAGCTTAACAACAATCTATCCTTTTCGCGACAGAAGAGGCTGATAGCGAGAAAGGCGGGAAATCGCGCTCACTTGAAAGATTAAAACAAACCGGGAAGAAATAAGGGAGGGGGGGCTTGATTGGCAAAGAAGAGGAGAATAAGTTTTATTTTTGTTTTTTTTCGGTTGTGTGTTTTTTCTTTTTCGTGCGTGTATAGACTGCGATCGACCTAGTAGGACCACAACTGAATGATCACATTTTATGTTAAGTATTTACTAATATGATTTTTTTCTCTCTCTAAGCTTAGGTGAGTCTTCAAGAGTTACCTAACTGGAATAGAAATTGAAGTTAACTAGAATAGAAAGATTGTGTAGCTAAAATTTTACAAGTGAGTAAATTTGTTCTTTCACGAAAATCAACACTCAAATAGTAGCCATTAATATTGCTAGCATTACATGCACAAGAATTTTAACCGTAAAGTAGGTTATACACACACACACACACACACACGCACACACACACACACACACAGACACACACACACACACACACACATATATATATATATATATATATATATATATATATATATAGGGGTGTGCAGATATGTAGAAAAATAGAAAAGAACACGTTAGGTAAATAATCCGGAGTTCTTTAGTATTTTTGTTTTTATTTTTTAAAAACTGCTCCATACAGAAGTAGAGCGTAACTTATAATTATTTAAAAAAAATATGATTCCTTCGCTACATAAGAGTTCTCATGTTTCAAAAACGAAAGCCGAAAACCTCAATATAATTATTAAAATTAAATTGAATTAAAGTATCAAGCCCTGTTTCATCCTCAAGCGAAAATTTAGGAATAACCAATCTTGAAATTTACGCATCTTTATAAGCATGTTAATTCGCAAAATTAGTTACTATGGAAACGGCTGGTGCGACCATTTTGATAAGGGGCCTAGAGTTAATTTTTATCCACATATGAGTTACCTTTGGAAAGAGGTCAGGCCGTGGTAGGGTCGGGGTATCCATTTCAAAGCGAATGATGGCATTCATGTACGCATATCGTCTGGTCAGTCACAGCGAAAGATAGCTTTTGGCACCATGATATGTCGTGAAGTGTCTAGATAATTTTGTTTTATTTTATTTTATCTATTTATTTATTTTCTTTTCCAAAGGGCTGTTTCATATATAAACGCGTTACACTGAACTACAATTTGATTTTTTGGCGAATTCATAAAAGTTTTTTCTATCTTATGATTGGGTTAAGCATTTAAGCCTTTTATTAGGCTATGAAATTTAATTTTTTTAAAGCTAATTATTTAATGCAAAAATTTGTTGATGTCGGCAAAAAACCGTTAACTCATGTCTATGGTTTAATAAATTTTCATTATTTAGAAACTTAATAATGTGTAGTTTTTCATGTTGGCATAAAGAGCATGGGTCATCCCAGGTTTTACAAGTTCTTGTTCTATTTATTATTTTCCATTTTACTTTTGGTGTTTTATTCATTTCTTTTAAATGCCAAAAATATTTGGATAGAAATGTCTGATTTCTATTTCTAATATTATTGAAGCAGCTTTTGTGTTGTCTCCATCTAATTTTAAATTCATTATTAGTTGAACCAATGTATATCCTATCAGTGTTAGGACTCTCAATGGATGAGATAGTGCATTGGTATACCACAGATTTTATGCGGCATTTATTTTCCAATGGTCAGTCTTCAGGGTTTCTACAGTCACATAATTTTTCATTATTTTTGTCTAATTTCAGTTTAGGACTTTTATTAATACTATTTTGGCATGCGTGTTTTTCTAGGATTTTATTATTATGTTTTTTTATGATTCTTTCTAGATTTAATTTAATTTAATTTTTATAATTAAATTGAAGGCTTTAGCTCCTGTTTTTGAAACATTAGAACTCTTGTGTAGCGATGGAAACATATTTTTTAAAAACAATTATATATATATATATATATATATATATATATATATATATATATATATATATATATATATACTCAAACCTAATGAGCCAGACAAACCTACCAAGGTTTCACTTAAGCAGCTGACCGTGCCGATCTGCCTAAGTGAAACATTGGTAGGTTTGTCTGGCTCATTAGGTTTGACTAGGTCTGCTCTACGTTTGTATCGAGCACTTTTAGTTAGTTGTTTTACTCGTGTCGGGGTTTTTCTTTGGGCTTTGAACCTGTATCTGTGCGATTATTTTCGACAGACTTTCATGTTCCTGGCTCTTTCTATTTTTAAAAAACTTTTTTTCCTTCGAGATTGATTTGATTATTGGCAAATCAAGAATTCGAAGGTTTTTCGAGACGAGTATAGTGTTATAAATATATTATCATTGTCACTTAAAAGAAGGACAACGTATCCCACTCGAGATCGTCCATTGCTAAGTCCAGCAAATATTTGTGAATATACATAATATATGATGTGAAGATTGCAGCAACTACATGAAACTCTGAGTCGTGCTATCAATGTTATTATAAAATAATGTCGTTTTTTGACGTTCTAACATACGTGAGAAAACGACATTATTTTTGCACCAACCAAATACATATTACGTATATTTACTAATATACAGGAGGTCCATAAATTTTCAGATTTTATATATATATATATATATATATATATATATATATATATATATACAGGGTGTACTTAAAGTTCGTGTGCTCTTTAAAAAATTTATAACTTTATTTGTATTTGCGATAGAAATAATTTGTAAAAAGGATTAGAAAGAAGTAAATCTATATTTTTTAAGGTTTTATTGAAATTTTATTTAAGTTTCCACATGTCCTCCATCATTAGCAATACAAAGGGTAATACGATTTTGAAGTTCACGGAAAACATTTGCCAACTGATTTACAGTAATGCCTGAAATCACATTAGTTATTTTAGCTATACTTAAAACTAGGCATATTAAACTTCATAACATATTTTACAGATTATTTATATCGCAAATACAAATAAAATTATAATTTTTTTAAAGTGCACACGAACTTTATGGACACCCTGTATATATATATATATATATATATATATGAGTGTGTGTGTGTGTGTGTTTGTGTTTGTGTTTGTGTGTGTGTGTGTGTGAATTACAATTAATGAGATCCAAACAATTTACCTGAATCAGATGATCATTTTGTCCATGGGAAAGTAGTTTTTCCTTGGACCTATCAATGCAAATAGATTTACTAAAATGAATAAATTTTCCCATTTCTTTACAGGAAATTTGAAAGACAAAGGAAGGAAAGAAGGAAAAAAAATAAAAGGAACGTATAAAAGGAGAAGGAGTAAGAATTGGCCTATAATAAAGGGAAGAGTTATATAGATATAGAGGGGGGAGGGACATAAGGTTGTTGTGATGGAGTTGGTTACAGATAAACCCGGCGGTTGAAAATGGACACTGACATAAATGCAACCTATCAACACATGTGCAAGGAATATATATATATATATATATATATATATATATATACATATATAATTACCTATATATATATATGTGTGTGTGTGTAAATATATATATGTGCGTGTGTGTATATATATATCTATATCTATATCTATATATATATATATATATATATATATATATATATATTACCTGCACTGTTGTTCATAGCTTATATATATATATATATATATATATATATATATATATATATATATATATATATATATATATGAAGCTATGAACAATATATATTATGAAATGGACAAATTTCGACAATTATTTTAAGATATTTTTATGTTTATACATTCTTTTCATAGATATAAATATTTAAGTAAATGCTCGGTTTTATAATAAACAGTTTTAGTAACATTTACCGGGCTAAATGTCCGAGAAATCTTCATTTAAAGACAGTAAAATCGACTTTGCTAACCGGAAACTCCTCTGTGGCCGAAACGGTTAAGGCACGTCAGGCTATATGACGGTTCCGTATAGGTTTGATTCCTGTCGGAGGACGAAAATTTTCTATGAAAATTTCTCTGACATTCAGGCCGGTAAATGTTACTAATACTGTTTATTATAAAACAGAGCATTTACTTAAATATTTTTATCTACGAAGGTCATTCAATAAATAACTTGAATTTTTCGGTATAAGGACTCCTGATACAGATAGAAGCTTACTCTTTTTTATTTTTTTTTGTTTTACTTCTTTTTCACATGGATTTAATTTCTTTTGCAGATTAAAAAAAAACTTTGAGAGTTTTGGCGATTAACAAAGATGGCCGACCAAGAAGCATGCTCCAGGACTGAACAGCGGTCACTTATCACGTTTGTGGTTGCTGAAGGGTGCAAACCAGTTGAAATTCATAGGAGAATGTCAACTGTGTATGGTGCCACATGTTTCAGCCAAAAAATGTCTACAAGTGGGCTAAATTGTTTAAAGAAGGACGGAGCAGTCTTGAGGATGAAGACAGGCCTGGGAGGCCTACATAAGTGAGGTCTCCTGAGGTGATCGAATCAGTCAATGATCTCATTGAGTCTGACAGAAGGGTGACAGTGGATGACATTGGAAGGACTTTGAGCTTATCTGTTGGGACAAACGCAGGGGTCATCAGTCAGAAGGAATCATCTTGCATCGTGACAACGCAATTCCTCAGACAGCAGCCCAAACGGTGCAGACCATCAACGAGCTGGGCTGGGAACTGCTCCCTCATCCCCCTTACAGCCCAGACCTTGCCCCTTCAGACTTTCACGAAGCTTAAAAGTGACGATGAAGTCAAAAGTGTTGTGAGCGACTGGCTGAGACATCAGTCCAAATATTTTTACGCTGAGGGAATACGGAAGCTTGTGCACAGATGGAAAAAGTGTGTGGCAGTGTTGGGAGACTACGTTGACAAAAAAGTAAGCTTCTATCTGTATTAGAAGTCCTTATACCGAAAAATTCACTTTATTTATTGGCGACCCTCGTATAAAAAGAATGTATAAACATAAAAATGTCTTAATATATATATATATATATATATATATATATTGATAGGTTACATTTATATATATATATGTAAATATATATATATATATATATATATATATATATATATATATATATATATATATATATATATATATATAAATGCTTATATGTAAATATATATACACACGCACACACACACGGAAACATATATATATATATATATATATATATATATATATATATATATATATATATATATATATATATATATATATAGAATAAAAATATATAAAATTTTATATATCAAAGACAGTTTTGGAGGAACGATATATGACAAAGTGGGAAAAAGATTTCGTGCGACGCGTTTCATTCTTTAGGACTTCATGAGACTAGGTTTATTTACGTTGATGCAACTACACATGCGCGTGAATGAGGAACGCTGGGAATTTTAAATTTAGAAAGAAAAATTATTTAAAAAAATTTAATGTAATCTAGCCAATTACAATTCGATACATTTTCTTTTACTTTCTATCATCTATGTTATTTGTTGTGGGGCTCTCCCCTTTTACACAAGATGGACCCGTCTAAATTATACTTATACTGACTGAGTTGGTGACAGAGAAAGATACCTGAGAGAGAGAGATACCTGAGAGAGAGAGAGAGAGAGAGAGAGAGAGAGAGAGAGAGAGAGAGAGAGAGAGAGAGAGAGAGAATTACGGCTTCACTCACAGAGACTTGTACATATACTTTCTACTAACCTGCATTCCTGGACTACTTATCTTCATTTCAAGTTTGTATTCTTCCGTTCATTTATTTGTGCAGGATTCCCCCCCCGGAATCCACAACAACAAGGCGACGAGGACTTCGGACCCAGATGGAAAGAAAAAATAAATTCTCTCGTCACCACAACATTATTAAATGTCCCCCGTTATAATAATAGAACATCTGCCAAAAATGGTCAAACATTGTCAGAAGCTGGACGCAGATTCTTTAAGGCAAATATTATTAAAGACAGCAGACATTTTTGTGTCGATTACTTTTCTTGATCGCCAGAGGCAAAGAGGAATTTTGGTCAGAAACCTACCTTAGAAGATTGTGTAAATTGGCTAAACAGGATAAAAAAAAACGAGGGCAACAAATGATACAAAACTGTGAAGCACCAGGACCGCGAATGTCGTGAAGAGATACAAACCTTAGAGGAACGACTATGATTCAGCCTCGGGCAAATTCAAGGCGTGGGAGTCGGTCTGATGATCATACCATCGAAGAAATTTGTCGTGCTCATTGAAGGCTTTGTTGAGTAATATGTGCCTAATGTTGGCAGGTATTCCTCTACAGCATCAGCACATTTCTCATTCAGCAATATAAGGAGGACTGAAGTCTCATCTCCACTACCAGAATTTGATTGATTGCCTCACGTTGAGGAACCCTTTATTTACGATGGCATTCTTTACACTGGTTCAAGGCTGGAAATAGTTGCTAATCAGGGAGGATTGAAGTCCCGTATCCACTACCAGATTCTTAAGGTCGTTGATCATGAGCGATAAACAGTATATATTTCGTTCTTCTCGGTCCACTGCTGATGGTTTAACTCTAATAACAAAAAGAATCAGTGTGGCACTCAATAATAAATTCGTTGATCTCCATATATATTTCAAAGGCCTTTGAAGTTGTATGCTGAAAGAGTTCCCGAAATTACCAAGTTCTTCTTATCAGGTACATCCGTGAAGGTCGTTGTAACAAGTCATCTGAAGCTCATGACATCAATGTCTCTCTCAGGTTTTCTACTTTATATTAGGAAGGATAATAGTTTACGTGATTCTTTGTAATCTCTTAGTGCCGGTTCACATACCTATTTTAACCATTGATCTTATATCATCTTCATTATTCGACTGTAGTCGGGATAATTGAGACAATGCGAACGATACTTTCTTTAGCTGTATAGTATGAGCTACGCCAGAATTCAGAGTTACTTACTCTTAGACTTGTCGGCACTCAAGGCTATAAAACCCAGGGAAGATGAAGACGATACATACCTTTCCCAAGATAAGTGAACGTAATGGATACGATTGGAATTCGAACACGGCTCTCCGATTACTCAATCCGAGCCGCTATCCATTACTTCAAACGGTCTTCTATATACAGCTATATACAGCTATGTTTAGATGTTTCTGAACGAATTTAGCACCGTGAGTGGCATCTATAATCTCGATCTAGCGAGGTTATATAAATACATGAATCGAGTTTTCAGGTTAATGTTACGGCTTTGTAGAAATCTGCGGTTATGAGTGAAACTAACCCTGGCGCTGCACATTCAATGTTCAATTAACTTATCGCATATACTAAATTTGTCATACTGATCCAATACATCGATGTCAGACATATATATATATATATATATATATATATATATATGACACACACACACACACATATATATATATATATATATATATATATATATATATATATATATATATATATATAAGGGCCAAATTTTATCACAACCCATCTCAATTTTTAATGTCTCTTTTCTTCCTCCATTTTATTTTGTAACTCATAATTCCATAAATCGAATTACTTAATCCTTAATTTCGTTCTTTCTGATGAGATTATCTACCACTTATTCTTTTATTGCATTTTCTCATCATTGCTTTCATGCATGTTACTGATTATTCCATAATTCATGTTGATCCATATTCGTTAATTCTCATTCCTTCACTTTTCTTTATATCCATTCTTATTTTCCTATTCTCCCTTCTCTTCATTCCTTTCATAATTCTTACTTGATTATTCCTTAATTCTTGTTCATCTCTATTCGTTAATTCTCATTCCTTCACTTTTCTTTATATCCATTCTTATTTTCCTATTCTCCCTTCTCTTCATTCCTTTCATACTTCTTACTTGATTATTCCTTAATTCTTGTTCATCTCTATTCGTTAATTCTCATTCCTTCACTTTTCTTTATATCCATTCTTATTTTTTTTAAATCTCCATTGTGTTCATTCCTTTCATATTTTTACATGATTATTATATAATATTTTTATCACTATTCGTTAATTCCCATTCCGTCACTTTTCTTTATACTCATTCTAATTTTCATATTCTACTTACTCTTCATTTCTTTCATACTTCTTATACCATCTCTATTCGTTTATACTCATTCCCTCTATATTCTTTATAATCAATCATATTGTTTTATTCTCATTTGACTACATTCCTTTAATATTAATAAAAATATTATTATTATGCATAATTTTTGTTCATCTCTATTCGTTAATTCTCATTCCTTCTCTTTTCTATATATGCATTATTATTCTTTTATTCTCCATTTCTACATTCCTTTCATACTATTTATATGATTATTATAGAGTTTCTTTCATCACTATTCGTTAATTCTCATTCCTTATATTTTCTTTATATTCATTCTTATTCTTATATTCTCCTTTTTCTTCATTCCTTTCATACTTATATGATTATTTCATAGTTCTTCTTCATCTCCATGCGTTAATACTCATTTCTTTATCTCTTATTTATATTCATTCTTATTCTTTTATTCTCTTTGATTTAATTCCTTTCATACATCTTATATGATTATTCCATAATTCTTGTTCATCTATATACGTAAATTCTAATTCCTTCTCTTTCTTTATATTCATTCGTATTTTCCTATTCTCCTTTCTCTTCATTCCTTTCATACATCTTATGTGATTATTCCATAATTGTTGTTCATCTCTATTCGTTAATTCTCATTCCTTCCCTTTTCTTTATATTCATTCTTATTCTTTATTCATCTTTTCTTCATTCCTTTCATGCTATTTATATGATTATTATAGAATGTATTCATCTCTATTCATTAATTCTCATTCCTTCTTTTCTTTATATATATTCTTATTTTTCTATTCTCCTTCCTCTGCCACTTCCAGGCTCTTAACCGTCCCGTCAACTAACGTGTATTGGACGACTGACCCACTTCCAGGCACTTAACTGTCCGTCCAACCAATGCTTATCGGAAGATCGACCCACACCCAGACCCTTAGCCGTCCCTCGAACCAACGGATAACAGAAGATCGGCCCTGTTCCAGACGCTTAACTGTCCGACCAACCAACGTGTTCCGGAAGATCGACCCAATTCCAGTCAATTACCAATCCCTCCAACTAAGGTGTATCGGAAGATCAACTTCCAGGCACTTAAACCTCCCTCAAAACAACGTGTATCGGAAGATAGGCCTAATTCTAGGCACTCAAACGTCCCTCCAACAGGTTACAGAAGATCGACCGACTCCTAGGCAGTTAACTGTCCCTCCAACCCACGTGTATCAGAAGACCGACTCACTTGCAGGCGCTGAACCATCCCTCCAACCAAGGGATATCAGAAAATCCAGGGACTTAAATGTACGTCCAAACAATGTATTCTGTAATAACGACACACTTCCAGATACATAATCACCAGTCAACCAACGGGTTCTGGAAGTTCCACCACCTACCTGACACTTAACAGTCCGTCCAAGCAACGATTTCTGTAAGATCAAACAACATTCAGGCGCTTCTCCAACCAACGGCCTACTTCCAGGTACTTAACCCTCCGTACAAGCAACGCTTCTCAGAATTTAGACCCACTTCCTGGTACTTAACCGTCCGCCCTACCAATTGGCCTCGGAAGTTCGACCCACTTCCGGGTATTTAACCGCAAACCTGAAGTCTTGTCGCTGTTATTCCCGGTTCCCGTATCATTTTCGTACCTTTCAATCGAATTCAGTACCATCTCAAATTTACTGCGTGATGACACGAAAGTAAATACCTCATCAACGTACGGGGGTAACTTGGGTCGAGCCACACTAGGGACAGCGATGCAGTTCGTATGGCTAATCTCGCCATACGAAGGGGATCGCTGTAGGGGCGACAGTGGACAACGCTAACAAACCGACCGAGGCAAGATACAAGCGCCGGACCGCCTTCGGTTCACCTGTACCACAGCACGAGTGGGGGAATGCAAGAGGCTAATTCACCGGCATAATTAGGGTTCGAATATGGTGCCTGGAATGACAGCACACAAGTCGCGATGGTCGACACTATAAAATGCCTTAGACTGATCCAAATTGATCAGCGCTGCTTCTTCGTCGCTTTTGACACGCTCTGTTATCGAGCGGATCAGATGCTTGTTGCTCTGAATAATTCGGCCCTTTACGGAATGTTTGCTCGGGTCCCAACAGAATCTCGGCAACTGACCGCAAACTCCGTCAGCATCTCGGCAAAAGTCTTCAAGTGTGTTTAGCAGAATTATGGTCCTGTAATCACCTAAATCCCACCCAGGATCGTTGACCTTTTTCATAACAACCCTGGAGACCCGGTCGAGGATTGACCACTGACGGAAACAGTTGAACACCACATTCAAATTCGAGACAAATAAATGCGACAGCCTCAAGTACAATTCATAAGGCAAACCATTAAGTCTCCGAGACTTGCCTCTGCAGACCTTCTTCAATGCTGCATAGACCTCGCCCACTGTTATCTCTCACCTCATTCATCCAGCCAATTCACTGGACGAAAGCCGATGAAAGTCAGCCGAATATCTGCGAGACTATTCCAATCATATTAAATAATAAAAAGACTAGGCGTCAGAGAAATAATAACAAATCCAAAAGTAAAGACTTATATTTTTATTGATTAAATAACAAATAATAAAAATGTTCATTGGTAGAATTTAATGTAACAAAGTTGAAAGGTCATTAGATTTCTATTCAGTCACGGTTTTTGGGAGATGTGCTGGATTCATATACCTTTCCAAGGTATTTGCAGTCGATGTAGGCTATATAATCTTCTCCGAAAAACGAAAATTAAGACACTTGGTCTCATCATCTTAATTAAAGAGAATGTGATGGATTCAAAAATGTCATTTAATTCAGTGTGTTGACATTAAGATACAATATATATATCAACGCAAACAGATTTCATGGAATTTGTAGATGTTTTAAACTGCCCAAGATTCCATAAGGGTCGATTCCAATCTGTTAAGTACGAATAACTGATATATCACCATACACTGCTGTTCATGCTTGGTAAGTTGCGGATTAAAGATGCTTTTTCACAAGTCATCCCAGGCTATAGGATCTAGCCTATCGTACTATTCTCACAGTTGTTGGGAGATGAGGAGGATTCATATATCTCTCCCACGTATTTGCAGTCGATGTAGGCTATATAACCTTCTTCTTCGAAAAACGAAAGTGAAGATTCTTGGTCACATCATCTTAACTTAAGAGAATGTGATGGATTCAAAAATGTCATTTAATTCAGTTTGTTGTCATTAAATTACAAAATACAATAAAAACAAAATAGAATCGGCTAAAAAGATTTCATGGCATTTGTAGATGTTTTAAACTGTCCAAGACTCAATAGGGGTTGATTCCAATCTCTGAAGTACAAATAACTGATATATCACTATACACAGTAACGTAAAAATTACGAAAGCAAAGGGGATCAGGAGAATTAGTTTTGTTGTCATGGTATATATGCCAATGGCTTTATATACAATCATCAGGCTTGCCAAAATGATAAGAAAGATAAGCCCCAAAATTAACATTCTCTTTTCTTTTTTCGAAAGGACAAATATATTGGGCATTGGTTCAGTAGTATTAATTTCACAGACTTCTTCCACCATTATGGTTGCATCGACAGAAGGAATTTCTTCGGGATGAGTTTGGGTTTTATTCTCCTCTGCTCCCCTACGGTTTTGCTTTAAATGAAAAGTTAAATATTCTGGTATATTTCTCCATTGACCAATGGTATTAATGGGAAAATCGTCACTTTTGTTTTGCTTGTTTTTCATTCGTTTTGAGTTTTGTGGCGTCTTCCGGCATTATATCCTTATCATCGATATCAACAATACATGGCGTCTCAACCATTTTGTCTGTTGTGCCTGCTGTTTCATCTCTCGGACCTGCTATTTTGTCACTCGCTCCTGGGATTTATTTATTTTAGTGTTGTTCACTGTATTATACGCATATTAAAGAATTTTAAAGCATCTGTATTCTTTTAAACGAAAGAAAGATTTGTTGTGTCCAATTTATTGAATAAAATATTCAAAGTAACTGTAATGTTTCAATTTTCATTTCGCTTTGGTCGTTATGGCTTCGTAATAGGATGAAGTTTCCTAATCCGACAAGAATTTTGAAACAATGTCGCAAACATTGGTAATTTTTCAAAAAGAAAATGATTCGAAAAAGTGTTTAATTTAATCTATTTCAAGAAAACCAAATATCATCAAATGTTTATCAACTTTTCAAACAATGACATTGTTTTGTAAATTATTGTTTAATTAGTGAAATTCTCCTATTAATTTTACAAGTTTTCCACTGTTAAATCTAAATTTGTAACTGAAATATTAATACAATATATTATATACCTGCAAAAGTTTTCTAAAAACGGTCATAGCATGGGGAAAATGGCCCCAGACTTGATAAAAACAAAGTTTTATCGTCAATATATTCATGATATTATTAAGAGGAAAGAAAAAACTATTTATTGATTATCTTATTTATTTAATCCTTTCTAGCACGTTCAAAATTTTCGTTAAAAATATTTTTTATTCAGGTGTTAGCAATGGGACAAAGATAAAAGAAATGCAAAGATTGAAATTCTTAGGAAGAAATATCAATATAAAAAGATAGAGATCAACGTGGAGATCCTCAGGACTGCCAACTTAATAATTATACAGAATTTGAGGTTTAGATCTCTAATTTCAGAAAAAAAGAAGTTTTTACGAAAAACGAAATGATTTCTAAAACAGCCCCAAAATGTTAAATGTAAAATATTATTCCTTGAATCCACAGCAGAAAATTATATTTATGAAAAAAAAATTATATTTATGTGAAAAGTTAAATTATATTTATGAAAAGAGAAAATTTTCTATATATAGGAAACATAAAAAAAGGACAGAAGTGATTTATGTACTGCCGGTGTGTGCGTGTGTGTGTGTGTGTGTGTGTGTGTGTGTGTGTGTGTGTGTGCGTGTGTGTGTCATCAGATTTTACTTCGATAGAAGAATTACCTGTCCATCCGGGGATGGACGATAAACTAAATCTGCGTCCTGGGTAAGACGATAAATTATGCCCAACAGCAAGGCCTCTGATCAGGATGCTTTGAGGAGCGTGGAACCACCTTTTAATTGCTGGTGTTCCCAGGTCCACCCTCACCCGGGGTGTAAGCACCTGTTAGGGTCCCAGCTATAGTAAATAGTTAACACCGAAACCGGGGTCAAAACATTATGAAAGTATACAAATAGGTGTGAATCCAAGGAATGCAATGTAAAAAAATAAATATTACCAGCAAAACATTTTTGAAAAACCTGTTACCAGAAATACATTTTGAAAAATAAACAAAAAACAAATAGTTTGAAAAAAAATATTACCATCAATAATTTTTGAAGAAAAAATTATTGCAATCAATACATTTTTGAAAAATTTAAAAGAAAGAAATATTACCAGTTATATATTTTAGAAACAACTATTAACAGCGTAAATATTTGAAGAAAAAATATTACCAGAAATAGGTCATTTGTACGAAAAATAATACCAGAAATATATATTTTGAAGGAAAAATAATGCCAGAAATAGATTTTTTGAAGGAAAAAATAATACCAGAAATAGATACTTTGAAGGAAAAAAGGTACCAGTAGTAGATATTTGAAAACAAATATATTACCAACAATAAAAATATTGTCGACATTAAATAACACATTAAGGTTGATATTCTTCAATCCATGCCGACATTCATTACTCCGCCGTGTCTCCCGTTGTGAATTAGGGAGGCTTGAAAAATGGTGAGTAGCCCCGTTCCCACAAAACAGGCTCACAATAGTTACCCATCATTCGCTGAAATCTGTTGATACCAAACGCTTACCATCAGTTCTAATAATCACCCTGAGCTGATGCTCAAAAAATCGGATTAGATCCTGATGGGAATAGATATGGCATCGAAAAATTTCCTCTGTTTGCGTCGCCCAAATCACCATTCAACCGTCGATAGCAGGGTCAGAAACACCACCCCATTTATGCAAGAATACCGGGGTGACACATTATCACGCGCGTATGCGCGATCAATGAGCGCGATCTTTTGAGTGAGTATCGATCTGTCAACATGCTGATATAGTCCCATCAGTGGCGGAGAAGAGGATAATGGTAGAAGGCTTACGAAGTCGGTTCCAACTAACACTCCGTTCAAAAAACTGGCTCACTAAAATATATCCGCTACCAGGCATTTAACCATTCGTCCAGGCAAAGTGACCGAGAAGTTGTCCCCACTTCCATGCACTTAACTATCTGTCCAACCACCGGTTCCGCAAGACCGACCCATATCCAGACACTTAACCGTCCGTCCAACCAACGAAGATCAACCCACTTCCAGGCAATAGCCGTCCGTCGAATTAAGGTTTCCCAGAATATCGACCCACTTCCAAGATCTTAAACGTATGTCTGACCAATAGGTCGCAGAAGATCTATCACATTCCATGCACTGAATCATCCCTTCAACCAACGTGTCCTGGAAAATCCACCCACATCCAAGCACTTAAGCCTCCGACCAGAGAACAGGTCACGGAAGATCTACCCACTTCCATGCACTGAAGCGTCTGTCCAACCACCGGGAGCGGATGACTGATCTACTTCCATGTACTGAAACATCCGCCTAGCCAATCTGTCCTGGCAGATCGAACCACTTCCAGGAACTTAACCGTCCGTCCAACCAACGAGTCCTGGAAGATCGACCCAATATCAAGACGCTTAAACGTCCATCCAACCAAGGGGTCCCGGAAGATCGACCTACTTCCAGAAACTAACCGCTTGGCCAACCAAAGGGAACGGAATATCGACCCACTACCAGGTACTTAACCATCCGAACAAACAACGGATGCCGGAAGATCCAGCTACTTCATGGTACTTATCCCTACCTCCAAACAACTGTCCCGGAACATTGACTCTCTTCCATGTACTTAACCGTCCGTCCAACCAACGGGTCCCGGAAGATCGACACACTTCCAGGTACTTAACCGTCCGTCCAACGTAGGGTGCTGGAAGTTCGACTCACTACAATGTACTTAACCGGCCGTCCAACCATTGGGTCCCAAAATATCGACACACCTATAGGCAATTTACCAGTCTGTCCAACTACTGGACCCGGAAGATTGACACACTTTCAGGTACTTAACCGTCCGCCCAACGAACGGCTCTAGCAATATCGACTCACCTATAGGCAATTTACCGTCTGTCCAACCACGGGTCCCGGAAGATTGACACACTTCCAGGTACTTAAACGTCCGTCCAATCTAGGGTCCTTGAAGTTCAACTCACTTCCATGTACTTAACCGTCCGGCCAAACAACGGGTCCCGGAAGATCGACACACCCATAGGTAATTTACCGTCTGTCCAACCACCGGTACTGGAAGATTGACACACTTCCAGGTACTTACCCGTCCGTCCAACCAACGGGTCCCGGAAGATCGACACACCTATAGGCAATTTACCGTCTGTCCAACCACTGGTCCCGGAAGATCGACACACTTCCAGGTACTTAACCGTCCGTCCAACGTAGGGTCCTGGAAGTTCGACTCACTTCAATGTACTTACCCGTCCGTCCAACCAACGGGTCCCAGAATATCGACACACCTATAGGCAATTTACTAGTCTGTCCAACTACTGGACCCGGAAGATTGACACATTTCCAGGTACTTAACCGTCCGTCCAACAAACGGCTCTAGCAATATCGACTCACCTATAGGGAATTTACAGTCTGTCCAACCAGGGGTCCCGGAAGATTGACACACTTCCAGGTACTTAAACGTCCGTCCAACCTAAGGTCCTGGATGTTAGACTCACTTGCATGCACTTAACCATCGTTCAACCATTAGGTCCCAGAAGATCTACACACTTCCAGGAAATTAACTGTCCATCCAACAAACCGTCCAGTAAGATTTAGCCACTTCCAGGCTGTTAACCCACTATCCGATCAACAGGAACCGGAAGATCGACTCATTTCCAAGTAATCAATCGTCCGTCTAACCAAGAGTGTCAACGTGTCCCGGTTGATCGCCCATTTCTAGGAACAGAAGCGTACATCCAACGAACGGGTTCCGGAAGACAGACCCACATCCAGCTAATTAATCGTCTGTCAAACCAAAGAATCACGGAAGATCGACTAATTTACAGACACTTAACCATCCGTCGAACCACCTGGAGCGGTAATCAGGAAGATCTCCCCACTTCCAAGCATTTAACCAACCATCCAGCCAAAATTTTCCGTAAGATCTCCCCACTTCCAGACACTTAACTATCTGTCCAACAACAGATTCCGGAATATAGACCCACTTTAAGGAACTTACCTGTCCGTTCAACAAACGGGTCCCGGATGATAGTGCCACTTCCAGGCAATTAAACATCCGTCCAAACAACGGGTTGCGGAAGATCGACAACTTTCCAGGCACTTAACTATCCAGGGCACTTCCCTGAAGATCGACCCGTTTCCAGGCAATTAAAACTAACTATGTGTTCAACCACCGGCTCTGCAAGATCGATCAACTTCCAGACATTAACTGTCTGTCCAACCAACGAGTCCTGCAAGATCGACCCTTTTCCAGGCAATTACCATCTCCTCAAAACAACGAATCTCGAACCACTTGTGGGACCTTACCGACTGTCCAACCAACAGTTCGCCATAGATCGACCTACTTCCAGGCACTTAACCGACCATCCATCCAACGGTTTTCGGAACATAGAGTCATTTCCAGGGAATTAAATGTCTGTTCAAATATACGCCCAAGCAACGTGTTCTGGAATATCGACCCCCATGCAGATACTTAACCATCAGTCAACCAACGGGTTCTGGAACTTCCACCACCTAACTGGCACTTAAGAGTCTGTCCAAGCAACGATTTGTGTAAGATCGATCCACATTCAGGCCCTTCCCCAACCAACGAGTATCGGACGATCGGCCTACTTCCAGGTACTTTACACGTGTATCGGAAGATAAAACCACTTCTAGGCAGTTAGCCGTCCCTCCAACCAGAGTGTATCGGAAGACCGACTCACTTGCAGGCGCTTAACAGTTCCTCCAACCAAGGGATATCAGAAGATCCAGACACTCAAATGTACGTCCAAGCAACGTGTTCTGGAATATCGACCCACATCAAGATACTTAACCATCAGTCAACCAACGCAATCTGGAAGTTCCACCACCTAACTGACACTTAAGAGTCCGTCCAAGCAACGATTTGTGTAAGATCGAACCACATTCAGGCCCTTCCCCAACCAACGAGTATCGGACGATCGGCCTACTTCCAGGTACTTTACACGTGTATCGGAAGATAGACCCATTTCTAGGCAGTTAGCCGTCCCTCCAACCAGCGTGTATCGGAAGATAGATTCACTTGCAGGCGCTTAACAATTCCACCAAAGAAGCGTTATCAGAAGATCCAGGCACTCAAATGTACGTCCAAGCAACGTGTTTCGGAATATCGACCCCCATCCAGATACTTAACCATCAGTCAACCAACGGGTTCTGGAAGTTCCACCACGAAACTGGCACTTAAGAGTCCGTCCAAGCAACGATTTGTGTAAGATCGAACCACATTCAGGCCCTACCCCAACCAACGAGTATCGGACGATCGGCCTACTTCCAGGTATTTTACACGTGTATCTGAAGATAGACCCACTTCTAGGCAGTTAGCCGTCCCTCCAAACAGCATGTATAGGAAGAGCGACTCACTTGCAGGCGCTTAACAATTCCACTAAAGAAGGGATATCAGAAGATACAGGCACTCAAATATAGGTCCAAGCAACGTGTTCTGGAATATCGACCCACATCCAGATACTTAACCATCAGTCAAACAACGCGTTCTGGACGTTCCACCACCTACCTGACAAATAAGAGTCCGTCCAAGCAACAATTTGTGTAAGATCGAACCACATTCAGGCCCTTCCCCAACCAACGAGTATCGGACGATCGGCCTACTTCCAGGTACTTTACACGTGTATCGGAAGATAGACACACTTCTAGGGAGTTAGCCGTCCCTCCAACCACCGTGTATCGGAAGACCGACTCATTTGCAGGCGCTTAACAATTCCACCAAAGAAGGGATATCAGAAGATGCAGGCACTCAAATGTACGTCCAAGCCACGTGTTCTGGAATATCGACCCACATCCAGATACTTAACCATCAGTCAGCCAACTGGTTCTGGAAGTTCCACCACCTAACTGGCACTTAAGAGTCCGTCCAAGCAACGATTTGTGTAAGATCGAACCACACTCAGGCCCTTCCCCAACCAACGAGTATCGGACGATCGGCCTACTTCCAGGTACTTTACACTCCGTACAAACAACGCTTCTCAGAATTTAGACCCACTTCCTGGTACTTAACCGTCCGCCCTACCAATTGGCCTCGGAACTTCGACCCACTTCCAGGTATTTAACCGCAAACCTGAAGTCTTGTCGCTGTTATTCCTGGTTCCCGAATCATTTTCGTACCTTTCAATCCAATTCAGTCCTCAAATTTACTGCTTGATGACACGAAAGTAAATACCTCATCAACGTACGCGGGTAACTTGGGTCGAGCCACACTATGGACAGCGATGCAGTTCGTATGGCTAGTCTGGCCATACGAAGCGGATCGCTGTTGGGGCGGCAGTGGATAAGGCTGACAAACTGACCGAGGCAAGATACAAGCGCCGGACCGCCTTCGGTTCACCTGTACCACAGCACGAGGGTGGGGGGAGAGATGCAGATGGTGCCCGGAAGAACAGCACACAAGTCGCGATGCCTTAGACTGATCCAAATTGATCAGCGCTGCTTCTTCGTCGGTTTTGACACGCTCTGTTATCGAGCGGATCAGATGCTTGTTGCTCTGAATAATTTGGCCCTTCACAGAATGTCTGCTTGGGTCCCAACGTAAGCTCGGCAACTGACTGCAAACGCTCCGTCAGCATCTCGGCAAAAGTTTTCAACTGTGTTTAGCAGAATTATGGTCCTGTAATCACCTAAATCCCACCCAGCATCGTTGACCTTTTTCATAACACCCCTGGAGACCCGGTCGAGTATTGACCACTGACGGAAACACCACATTCAAATTCGGGACAAATAAATACGACAGCCTCAAGTACAATTCATAAGGCAACCCATCAAGTCTCATAGAGTTGCCTCTGCAGACACTTCTTCAATGCCTCAGTGACCACGCCCTCTGTTATCTCTCACCTCATCCATCCAGCCAATTCACTGGACGAAAGCCGATGAAAGTCAGCCAAATATCTGCGAAACTGTTATTAAATAATAAAAAGACCAGGCGTCAGAGAAATAATAACAAATCCAAAAGTAAAGACTTATATTTTTATTGATTAAATAACAAATAATAAAAATGTTCATTGGTAGAATTTAATGTAACAAAGTTGAAAGGTCATTAGATTTCTATTCAGTCACGGTTGTTGGGAGATGAGGTGGATTCATATATCTTTCCAAGGTATTTGCAGTCGATGTAGGCTATATAATCTTCTCCGAAAAACGAAAGCGAATATACTTGGTCACATCATCTTAACTTAAGAGAATGTGACGGATTCAAAAATGTCATTTAGTACAGTGTGTTGTCATTAAGATACAAAATAGAAATCGACGCAAAAAGATTTAATGGAATTTGTAGATGTTTTAAACTGTCCAAGATTCCATAAGGGTCGATTCCAATCTGTAAGGGTCGATTCCAATCTGTTCAGTACGATTAACTGAGATATCACAATACACAGCTCTTCGTGCTTGGTTAGTTGCGGATTAAAGATCCTTTTTCACACAAGCCATTCCAGGCTAGAGGAACAAGCATATTTTTCTATTCCGTCACGGTTGTTGGGAGATGAGGACGATTCATGTACCTCTCCGGGGTATTCGCAGTCGATGTAGGCTATATAACCTTCTCCGAAAAACGAAAGTGAAGATACTTGGTCACATCATCATAACTTAAGAGAATGTGACGGATTCAAAAATGTCATTTAGTTCAGTTTGTTGTCATTAAAATACAAAATACAATAAAAACAAAATAGAATCGACGCAAAAAGATTTCATGGAATTTGTGGATGTTTTAAACTGTATAAGGCTCCATAAGGGTCGATTCCAATCTGTTCAGTACGAATAACTGATATATCACCATACACAGTAATGCAAAACTTACGAAAGCAAAGGGGATCAGGAGAATTAGTTTTGTTGTGATGGTACATATGCCAATGGCTTTATATACAATCATCAGGCTTGCCAAAATGATAAGAAAGATAAGCCCCAAAATTAACATTAACTTTTCTTTTTTCGAAAGGAGAAATATACTGGACATCGGTTCAGTATTACGATTTTCACAGTCTTCTTCCACCATTGCATCGACAGAAGGAATTTCTTCGGGATGAGTTTGGGGTTTATTCTCCACTGATCCCCTACGGTTTTGCTTTGAAAGAAAAGTTAAATATTCTGGTATATTTTTCCATTTACCATTGGCGGTATTGGGAGAGTCGTCACTTGTGTTGTCTTGATTTTCATTCGTTTTGAATTCTGTGACCCCTTCCGGTATCATTTCCTCATCATCGATATCAACAATACATGGCGGCCCGTCCAACAGAGGAAATGATGCAGCCATTTTCGTACTCGGGCCAGCCATTTGGTCAGATGTTCCTGCCGTTTCGTCTCTCGGACCTCCTATTTCGTCACCCGCTCCTGGTATTTCTTTTATTTTAGTGTTGTTCATTGTATTATACGCAAATTGAATAATTTAAAAGCAGCTGTATTCTTTCACAAGAAACAAAGTGTTGCTGTGTCCAAATTCAGTTGAATAAATGATTCAATATAACTGTAGCGTTTCAATTCCCACTTCGCTTTGGTCTTCATGACGTAATAATAGGATGACGTTTCCGAATCCGAGAAGGTTTTTGAAAAAATGTCGCAAAATATTGGAAAATTTTAAAATAGAAAAATGATTCGAAAAAGTGTTTTATCTATTTCAAGGAAAACAAATATCATCAATAGTTAACCCCTAAACTGAGGGCAAACATTACGCGAGCGTAAAAATGTGTTTTTAAAAAAATATGTTTTAATACAAGAAACACTTAGCACAAAAAGAATTTACCAGCAATATATTAAGGAAACAACAGATATTACCGGAAATACATTTTTAGAAAAAAAAGTAAGAAAAAAAAATAACAGAAATTTTGTTGAAAAATATTATTGCCATCAAAAATTATTGCCATTGTGAAAAATTAAAAATTAAATCTTTTACCCGCTGTACAGTTTTGAAACAAATATTACCAAAGATAAATATTTGAAGAAAAAAAATTACAAGGAATAGGTTATTTGTACGAAAAATATTACCAGAAATAGATATTTTTAAGGAAAAATATTACCAGTCGGTCCACATCGCCAAAATCACCATTTAAGCAATGGTTAGCAGTGTCTGAAATACCATCCCTTTTGTCCCAGAATACCGTGCTGACACATTATCACACGTGTATGCGCGATCAATGAGCACGAGTTCCTCGCGTGAGTATCGTGCCGTCAACTCGCTGATATAATCCCAAAAGGGGCAGAGAAGAGGATTATGGTAGAGGGCTTGAGAAATCGGTTCCTCTAAGTCAGCGTCACAACGTTCACATTTTGGCAATTCCGCCATGGAGCCATAACCTATTCCGAACCAGACGCTAGGTAAGCGAAATCTCAGGGTTGCTGAGGTAATCCGCAACTGACTGCTAAGGCCAAAACGAGCGCCTACAAGCCGGACTGGGTGCGTAGTGGATCCTTCTCGATCTCATTCACTAGTTCACCATAAAAGACTCTCCTAGTTATAGAAAGCTTACTGGATCGAGGAATGCAACTCAAGGCCTATCGACACACGAGGAGAAAATTCAATTGTTACAAAGGCTTAAGAAGGCGATGATTTTACGAGATGGGAGGGCCGATATTAAGGAAAGTGGAGCCAGTCTTTATTCTTAACACCAAAATGTAATTCCCGACAACGCGCGGCGTAGGAAAGCCGGTCTGTGCGCGAGTTTGTGACTTGGCAAGTTACCAACCCCCATAACAGGGACGTTGGGCACAGGCTTCCCTGTCGATGTGATGTCCACACAAACAAGAGGGAGGAGAGCAAGCGCTCGATCGCCTCCTTACGTTCCTTGCAGAAAGAAAGTACAGACCTGCAGAGGAAAAACATAAGCCACACTGACCTGCCGTTCAAGGACACCATCATTTGGCGCAAACTCTCGACCGCCACGCCGACATTCGCCTGTAAGTAAGAATATTTTTTCCAACTGGTCATCGAGTCCAAACCACACTCTGATAAAGCGGGCAGAACCGTCTGTCCAACCAAAGGGTCCCGGAAGATCGACCAACTTCCAGGACCTTTACTGTCCCTCCAACCAACGGGTCCCGGTAATTCGACCCACTTCACGGTATTTAACAGTCCGTACAATTAACGGTTCCTGAAAGATTGAGCCACTTCCTGGTAATTAACCGACCGTCGAGCCAAAAGTTACCGGGATATCGACCCACTTCCATGCACTTAACCGTCCGTCCAAACTAATGGATCGCGGAATATCAACCCACTTCCAGAAACTTAAGCGACAGTCCAAACAACGGGTCACGGAAGATCGACCCACTTCCAGGCACTTAACCGTCCGTCCGACCAACGGTTTCCAAAAGATAGACCCACTTCCAGAAACTAATCCTCCATCCAACCAGGATATCCAGAACATCGACCCACGTCCAGGCACTTAACCGTATGTCCAAACAATGGGTCGCGTAAGTTAGACTCTCTTCCAGAGAAAAACCGTCTCTCCAAACCACGTGTCCAGGAAGATCTACCCAGTTCCAGGCAATAAACCATCTTTCCAACCAACGGGTTCGGAAGATCTACACACTTCCAGTCATTTAATCGTCCGTCCACCGAACAGATCCCGCAAGATCTATCCATTCTCTTTACTTAAACGTCCGTCCATGCAAGGGGTCACGGAAAATCTATTCCATTCCAGGAACTTAACCGGCAGCCCAAACAACTGGTCCTGGTATATATATCCACTTCGAAGGACTTATCCCTACGTTAGGCCTGCGGGTTTTGGATGATTGACCCACATCCAGGCACCTAACAGTCCGTCCAGACCACGTGTCCCGAAAATCGATCCACAACTAGGAAATAAACCGTCCGTCCAATCAAAGGTTAAAAAAAGATCTACTCACTTACAGGCACTTGAACGTCCATCCAATCATCAGGTACCGGAAGTTCGACCCATTCCAGCCAAATATCCATCTGTGCAACCAACGTATCCCAGAACATCTAACTACTACCAGTCACCTAACCGTCCGTCCAAACAACGGGACGCGGAAATTGGACCCATTTCCAGGCACTTAACCGTCCGTTCAACCAACGGCACCCAGAATTTCGACCAACCTCCAGGCACTTAACCGAGCGTCTAACCAATGGTTCCCGGAAGATGGAATCAATTGATCACGGAAGATTGACACACTTCCCGAAACTATCTGTCCGTCCAACGATTGAGACTTGAAAGATCTACCTATTTTCAAGCTCTCAACCGTCCGTCCAAACAATTGGTCGCGGAAGATCGACCCACATTCAGCTACTTAAGCTTCCGTTCAACCAATGGGTACCGAAAGATGGACCGCCTTCCAGACACTTAACTGTCCATCCAATCAACGTATCTCGTAAGATAGACCCACTTTCAGGCAATACACCGTCCTTCCAACCAACGGTTTCCGGAAGAATAAACCATTTCCATGCGCTTAACATTCCGTCAAACCAACAGATTCTAGAATGTCGACATGCTTTAACCGTCTCTGCAATCATCGGGTCTCGTAAGATCAACCTACTTCCAGGTACTTAACTGTCCCTCCAACCAACGTGTCCCGGTAGATCGACCCACTTCCAGGCACGTAATGATCCGTCCAACCAACGTATCCCGGTAGATCGACCCAATTATTGGCTCTCAACCGTCTGTCCAAACAATGCGTCTTGTAAGATCAACCCACTTCCAGGAACTTAACCGTCCGTCCAACCAACACATTCCCGGAATATCGACATATTTCCAGTGACTGTCCGTCCGTCCAACCAGTGTGACCAGAAGATTGGCACATTCCAGGCATTTAACCGTCCGTCCAAGTAAGGGCTCACGGAATATCTACCTACCTCTAGGAGTGTACGTTCAATCAACTAGTCCCAGAAGATCTCCCCAGGTCCATGCACTTAACACTCCGTCCAATCTATGGGTCGCAGAAGATCGACACATATTCAGGCGCTTAATCCTCCATCCAACCAACGTGTCCCGGAAGACCGCCACACTTCCAGAGACTAACCATTCGTCCAAACAACGGATCCTCGAAGATTTACCCACTTCCAGGTTCTAAACCGTACATTTAATCAACGGTTACAGGAGGATCGACCCACTTCCAGGCATTTGTACGTCCATCCAAACAACGTGTTCCGAAAGATCGACCCACATCTAGGAAATAAACCGTTCGTCCAATCAAAGGTTCAAAACAGATCTACTCACTTCCAGGCACTTGAACGTCCATCCAACCATCAGGTACCGGAAGATCGACCCACTTCCAGACAAATATCAATCTGTGCAACCAACGTATCCCGGAACATCTAACTACTACCAGTCACCTAATCGTCCGTCCAACCAACGGGACGCAGAAAATCGACCCATTTCCAAGCACTTAACCGTTCCTTCAAACAACGGTACCCAGAATTTCAAACCATTTCCAGGAACTTAACCGACCCTCCAACAAATGGGTCCCGGACTCAATTGATCACGGAATATTGACACACTTCCCGAAACTTCCGTCCAACAACCTCAATCCTCAAACGATCCACTTCCTGGAACTTAATTATCCGTGCAAACAATGGATACCGGTAGATAGACCCAATTTCAGACATTTCATTGTCCATGCAAACAATGTGTAGCGGAAGTTCGACCCAATTCCAGGCACATAACCGTCCGACCAACCAACAGATCCCGGATGATCTACCCATTTCAGTTACATAAAATCCGTTCAACCAATGTGTCTCGGGTAATCAACCCACTTCCAATCAACGAGTTCCGGAAGATCTACCAAAGTCCAGGCACGTAACCGTCCGTCTAATCAGCGGGTCCCGGTAGATCCACCCACTTCCAGGCACTTAAGCGTCCGTCCAAACAAAGTTCTGGAATATATACCCACTTAGATGTACTTAATCCTCCGTCTGACCAACGGATCCCGGAGGATCAACTCACTACCAGGGAATTAACAGTCCGTCCAAACAATGAGTCGCGGCAGAAGGACCGACTTCAACTCACATAACCGTCCATCCAACCAACGAATACTGGAAGATCGATACAATTTCAGGCAATTAACCCTCATTCCAAACAACGGTTTCCGAAAGAAGTAGCCACTTCCAGGAACTTCACGCTCCGTCCAACCAACAGGTTAAAAAGATCAACAAGCTTCAAGGCATTTAATCGACTGTGTAACCGTCGGGTTTCGGAAGATCGACCAACTTCCATATACTTAACCTTCCGTTCAACAAACGTGTCACGGTGGATCGACCCACTTCCAGTCACAACGGCCCTGGCACTCAAACGTCCGTCCAACCAACGGCTTCTGGAAGATCAACCCGCTTCTGGGCCCTTAAGTGTCTGTTAAACGAACGGTTCACGGAAGATCAACCTACTTCCCGAAAGTAACCGTCTGTCCAACCTGCGTGTCCGGAAGGTGTAACCACTTCCATGCACTTGACCGTCCATCAAACAAAAGGCTTTCGATAGATCGACCCACTTCTTGGCACTTAACTGACTGTACAATGAACGGGTCCCAGAAGATCGACCTGCTTCCAGGTACTTTTCCTTCCGTCCAACCAATGTGTCACTGAAGATCGACCCACTTCAAGAGACTAACTGTCCGTCCAAACAACGGGTCCTGGAAGATCTACCCACTTCCAGGAACTTATGCGTCCTTCCAAACAACGGCTCCCGGAATATCGAATATTGAATACAGTTTGTTGACATTAAAATAGAAAATACATTTAAAACAAAATAGAATCGACGTAAAAAGATTTCATGGAATTTGTAAATGTTTTAAACTGTCCTGGACTCCATAAGGGTCGATTGCATTCTGTTCAGTACGAATAACTGATATACCACCATACACTGCTGTCCATGCTTGGTTAGTTGCGGATTAAAGAGGCTTTTTCAAATAATCCATCCCACGCTATAGGATCTAGCCTATCATTCTATTCAGTGACGGTTGATGGGAGATGAGGTGGATTCATGTATATCTCCAGGGTATTTGAATTCGATGTAGGCTATATAATCTTCTTCTCCGAAAAACGAAAGTGAAGATACTTGGTCTCATCATTTTAATTAAAGAGAATGTGACGGATTCAAATATGTCATTAATTCACTTTGTTGACATTAAAATACAAAATAGAAATCGATGCAAAAGATTTCATGGAATTTGTAGATGTTTATATTGTCCAAGACTCCATAAGGGTCGATTCCAATATGTTAAGTACGAATAACTGATATATCACCATACACTGCTGTTCATCCTTGGTAAGATGCGGATTAAAGATGCTTTTTCACATGTCATCCCAGGCTATAGGATCTAGCCTATCTTTCTATTCTCACGGTTGTTGGGAGATTAGGTGGATTCATATATCTCTCCAGGGTATTTGCAGTCGATGTAGGCTATATAACCTTCTCCGAAAAACGAAAGTGAAGATAGTTGGTCACATCATCTCAACTTAAGAGAATGTGACGGATTCAAAAATGTTATTTAATTCAGTTTGTTTTCAGTAAAATACAAAATACAATAAAAACAAAATAGAATCGACGCAAAAATATTTCATGGAATTGGTAGATGTTTTAAACTGTCCAAGGCTCCATAAGTGTAGATTCCAATCTGTTCAGTACGAATAACTGATATATCACCATACACAGTAATGCAAAACTTACGAAAGCAAAGGGGATCAGGAGAATTAGTTTTGTTGTGATGGTATATATGCCAATGGCTTTATATACAATCATCAGGCTTGCCAAAATGATAAGAATGATAAGCCCCAAAATTAACATTAACTTTTCTTTTTTCGAAAGGACAAATATACTGGGCATTGGTTCAGTATTACTATTTTCACAGTCTTCTTCCACCATTATGGTTGCATCGACAGAAGGCATTTCTTCGGGATGAGTTTGGGTTTTATTCTCCTCAGCTCCCCTACGGTTTTGCTTTAAACGAAAAGTTAAATTTTCTGGTATATTTCTCCATTGACCAATGGTATTAATGGGAAAATTGTCACTTTTGTTTTGCTTGTTTTTCATTCGTTTTGAGTTTTGAGGCGTCTTCCGGCATTATATCCTTATCATCGATATCAACAATACATGGCGTCCCAAACATTTTGTCTGTGGTGCCTGCTGTTTCATCTCTCGGACCTGCTGTTTTGTCACTCGCTCCTGGGATTTATTTTATTTTAGTGTTGTTCACTGTATTATACGCATATTAAAGAATTTTAAAGCAGCTGTATTCTTTTAAACGAAAGAAAGATTTGTTGTGTCCAATTTATTGAATAAAATACTCAATGTAACTGTAATGTATCAATTTTCATTTCGCTTTGGTCGTTATGGCTTCGTAATAGGATGAAGTTTCCTAATCCGACAAGAATTTTGAAACAATGTCGCAAATATTGAAATTTTTTCAAAAAGAAAATGATTCGAAAAAGTGTTTAATTTAATCTATTTCAAGAAAACCAAATATCATCAAATTTTTATCAACTTTTCAAACAATGACATTGTTTTGTAAATTATTGTTTAATTAGTGAATTTCTCTTATTAATTTTACAAGTTTTCCACTGTTACATCTAAATTTGTAACTGATATATTAATACAATATATTATATACCTACAAAAGTTTTCTAAAAACAGTCATAGCATAGGGAAAATGGCCCCAAACATGATAAAAACAAAGTTTTATCGTCAATATATTTATGATATTATCAAGAGGAAAGAAAAATTATTTATTGATTATCTTATTTATTTAATCCTTTCAAGCACGTTCAAAACATTCGTTAAAAATATTTTTATTCTGGTGTTAGCAATGGGACAAAGATAAAAGAAATGTAAAGATTGAAATTCTTAGGAAGAAATATCAATATAAAAAGATAGAGATCAACGTGGAGATCATCAGGACTGCCAACTTAATAATTGTAAAGAATTTGAGGCTTAGATCTTTAACTTCAGAAAAAAAGGCAGATTTTACAAAAAACAAAATGATTTAAAAAACGGCACCAAATATTGACTGTAAACTATTATTCCTTGAATCCACAGTTGAAAATTATATTTATGAAAATGGAAAATTATATTTATGTAAAAAGTTGAATTATATTTATGTATATTTATGAACAGAGAAAATTTTATATATGAATATATCGAAAACATAAAAAAAGGACAGAAGACATTTATGTAGTCTGTGTGCGTGTGCCTGTGTGTGTGTGTGTGTGTGTTTGTGTGTGTGTGTGTGTGTTTGTGTGTGTGTGTGTGTGCGTGTGTGTGTGTATTTGTGAGCACTCCATGTGGTTAGGTTGTAAGTAAGTAGTCGGCTGCTTTGGCAGTGTCTTCATAGGACAGAATAGTTTTGTTGTTTTCGCTACAACATCTCGGATCAAAAAGAGAGAGTGAATCATGCTAGTGGGTAATTAGCCGCCCCCGCCCCCCAACAAAAACAAAACTTATGAAAAGTATAAAAATACATTTTTGTATTGAATAAATGCTGAAAAATATCTATTTATAGTAAAATTACCAACGATACATCAACCAACATGAAAGAACAACTTCGGGACTTTAATCCATATAAAATGCTACAATTTCTGAAATCAAACTCTATTCCAAAATATAATTTTAACAAAACTACAACGTAAAACGCACATATAGTAATTATATCCATACAAACATGTCTATGCAGAAAAGCTGAATATAATCTACCATTTGATTGTGAAAACAGAATAACATATATCATAATTTAAGCAAATTAAATTGCTGCATTAAATGACATGACGAGCTTGATATGCCGTTAAACAAACAAATCATATATCATATCAATTAATCATTCAGTTATATGCAAAATAGTAGGGCTGACAGAGTTATTTAGCTTTGGTAGGGGAGCCTGTCTGAATGAAGGATAATTCTATCTCTCCGACTACCACCACCTCCCAAAAATAACTACTCAGGGTGTGTCCCCACAGAAGGGAAGAGTTTGGTGTTTTCAATACGACATCTTGGAGCAAATACCTACATAGTCATCAGATTTTATTTCGAGAGATGAATTACCTGTGCATCCGGGGATCGACGATAAACTAAATCTGCGTCCTGGGTAAGAAGATAAATTATGCCCAACAGAAAGTCCTCTGATCAGGATGCTTTGAGGAGCGTGGAACCATCTTTTAATTGCTGGTGTTCCCAGGTCCACCCTCACCCGGGGTGTAAGCACCTGTTAGGGTCCCAGCTATAGTAAATAGTTAACACCGAAACCGGGGTCAAAACATTATGAAAGTATACAAATAGGTTTTAATACAAGGAATACAATCTAAAACAATAAATATTACCAGAAATACATTTTTGGAAAAAAACAAAAAACAAATAGTTTGAAAAAAAATATTACAATCAATAATTTTTGAAGAAAAAATTATTGCAATCAATACATTTTGAAAAATTTAAAAGAAAGAAATATTACCAGTTATATATTTTTGAAACAAATATTACCAGCGTAAATATTTGAAAAAAAGATATTACCAGAAATAGGTTATTTGTACGAAAAATAATACCAGAAATATATACTTTGAAGGAAAAATAATGCCAGAAATAGATTTTTTGAAGGTAAAAATAATACCAGAAATAGATACTTTGAAGGAAAAAAGGTACCAGTAATAGATATTTGAAAACAAATATATTACGAAAAATAAAAATATTGTTGACGTTAAATAACACATTAAGGTTGATATTCTTCAATCCATGCCGACATTCATTACTCCGCCGTGTCTCCCGTTGTGAATTAGGGAGGCTTGAAAAATCGTGAGTAGCCCCGTTCCCACGAAACAGGCTCACCATAGTTACCCATCTTTCGCTGAAATCTGTTGATACCAAACGCTTACCATCAGTTCTAATAATCACCCTGAGCTGATCCTCAAAGAATCGGATTAGATCTTGATGGGAATATATATGGCATCGAAAAATTTCCTCTGTTCGCGTCGCCCAAATTACCATTCAACCGTCGATAGCAGGGTCAGAAACACCACCCAATTTATCCAAGAATACCGGGGTGACACATTATCACACACGTATGCATGATCAATGAGCACGATGTTTCGAGTGAGTATCGATCTGTCAACATGCTGATATAGTCCATCAGTGGCGGAGAAGAGGATAATGGTAGAAGGTTTACGAAGTCGGTTCCAACTAACACTCCGTTCAAAAAACTGGCTCCCTAAAATCTGTCCACTACCAGGCATTTAACCATTCTTCCAGGCAAAGTAACAGAGATCTCCCCACTTCCATGCACTTAACTATCTGTCCAACCACCGGTTCCGCAAGACCGACCCATATCCAGACACTTAACCGTTCGTCCAACCAACGAGTCCTAGAAGATCAACCGATTTCCAGGCAAGTAGCCGTCCGTCGAATTAAGGTCTCCCAGAATATCGACCCACGTCCAAGATCTTAAACGTCCAACAAATGGGTCGCAGAATATCGATCACATTCCATGCACTGAATCATCCCTTCAACCGACGTGTCCTGGAAAATCCACCCACATTCAAGCACTTAAGCCTCCGTCCAAAGAACAGGTCACGGAAGATCTACCCAATTCCATGCACTGAAGCGTCTGTCCAACCACCGGGAGCGGATGACTGATCTACTCCCATGTACTTAAACATCCGCCTAGCCAATCTGTCCTGGAAGATCGACCCACTTCCAGGAACTTAACCGTCCGTCCAACCAACGAGTCCTGGAAGATCGACCCAATTCAAGACGCTTAAACGTCCATCCAAACAATGGGTCCCGGAAGATCGAGCTACTTCCAGAAACTAACCGCTTGGCCAACGAAAGAGAACGGAATATCGACCCACTTCCAGGTACTTATCCATCCGAACAAAGAACGAGTGCCGGAAGATCTAGCTACTTAATGGTACTTAAACCTACCCCCAAACAAAGATTGACACACTTCCATGTACTTAACGTCCGTCCAACCAACGGGTCCCCGAAGATCGACACACTTATAGGCAATTTACCGTCTGTCCAACCACAGGTCCCGGAAGATTGACAAAATTCCAGGTACTTAACCGTCCGTCCAACCTAGGGCCCTGGAAGATCGACTCCCTTGCAAGCACTTAACCATCGTCCAACCTTTGGGTCCCAGACGATCGACACACCTATAGGCAATTTACCGTCTGTCCAACCACGGGTCCCGGAAGATTGACACACTTCCAGGTATTTAACCGTCCGTCCAACCTAGGGTACTGGAAGTTCGACTCACTTCCATATACTTAACCGTCCGTCCAATCAACGGGTCCCATTAGATCGACACACCTATAGGCAATTTAGCGTCTCTCCAATCACAGGTCCCGGAAGATTGACACACTTCCAGGTACTTAACCTTCCGTCCAACAAACGGCTCTAGCACTATCGACTCACTTGCATGCACTTAAACATCGTCCAACCATTGGGTCCTAGAAGATCGACACACCTATAGGCAATTTACCGTCTGTCCAACTACTGGACTCGGAAGATTGACACACTTCCAGGTACTTAACCGTCCGTCCAACAACGGCTCTAGCAATATCGACTCACCTATAGGCAATTTACCGTCTGTCCAACCAGGGTTCCCGCTAGATTGACACACTTACAGGTACTTAACGGTCGGTCCAACCTAGGGTCCTGGAAGTTCGACTCACTAGCATGCACTTAACCATCGTCCAAACATTGGGTCCCAGAAGATCTACACACTTCCAGGAAATTTACCTGTCCATCCAACAAACCGTCCCGTAAGATTTAGCCACTTCCAGGCTGTTAACCCACTATCCGATCAACAGGAAGCGGAAGATCGACTTATTTCCAAGTAATCAATCGTCCGTCTATCCAAGTGTGTCAACTGGTCCCGGTTGATCGCCCATTTCTACGAACAGAAGCGTACATCCAACGAACGGGTCCCGGAAGACAGACCCACATCCAGCTAATTAATCGTCTGTCAAACCAAAGAATCACGGAAGATCGACTCATTTACAGGCACTTAACCATCCGTCGAACCACCTGGAGCCGCAATCAGGAAGATCTCCCCAATTCCAAGCATTTAACCAACCATCCAGCCAAAATGTTCCGTAAGATCTCCCCACTTCCAGACACTTAACTATCTGTCTAACAACAGATTCCGGAATATAGACCCACTTTAAGGAACTTACCTGTCCGTTCAACCAACGGGTCCCGGATGATCGTGCCACTTCCAGGCAATTAAACTTAACTATGTGTTCAACCACCGGCTCTGCAAGATCGATCAACTTCCGTATATTAACTGTCTGTCCAACCAACGAGTCCTGCAAGATCGACCCATTTCCAGGCAATTACCATCTCCTCAAAACAACGAATCTCGACCCACTTCTGGGAACCTAACCGACTGTCCAACAAACAGTTCCCCATAGACCGACCTACTTCCAGGCACTTAACCGTCCATCCATCCAACGGTTTTTCAGAAGATAGAGTCATTTCCAGGCAATTAAATGTCTGTTCAACCATCAATTACCAGAAGATCGATCCACTTCCAGAAACTAACCGTCTGTCCAACCAACGGGTCCCAGAGGAAGACTGAGCCACTTCCAGGTAATTAACCGACCGGAAAGCCCAAAGCTACCTGTAGATTGACCCACTTCCATGCACTTAAACGTCCTTCCAAACAATGGATCGCGGAAGATCGACCCACTTTCAGAAACTTAAGCGACAGTCCAAATAACGGGTCACGGAAGTTCGACCCACTTCCAGGCACTTAACCGTCTGTGCGACCAACGTTTTCCAAAGATAGACCCACTTCCAGAAACTAATCCTCCATCCAACCAGGATATCCAGAACATCAACTCACGTCCAGGCACTTAACCGTCCGTCCAAACAATGGGTCGCGTAAGTTTGACCCTCTTCCAAAGAAAAACCGTCGCTCTAAACAAGGGGTCCGTAAGATCTACCCAGTTCCAGGCAATTAACCATCTTTCCAACCAACGGGTTAGGAAGATCTACTCATTTTCCTATTCTCCTTTCGCTTCATTCATTTCATACATCTTATAGGATTATTCCACAATTCTTGTTCATCTCGATTCGTTAATTCTCATTCCTTTCCTTTTCTTTATATTCATTCTTATTCTTTATTCTTCTTTTCTTCATTCCTGTCATGCTATTTATATGATTATTATAGAATTTATTCATGTCTATTCATTAATTCTCATTCCTTAATAATCAAATTTTTTTATTCTCCTCTGTCGTCATTCCTTTCATACTTCTTATATGATTATTCCTTAATTCTTGTTCATCTCCATTCGTTAATTCTCATTCCTTCTCTTTCCTTTATATTGATTCTTATTTTTCTATTCTCCTTTCTCGTCATTCCTTTCATACTTCTTATATGATTATTCCTTAATTCTTGTTCATCTCTATTCGTTAATTCTCATTCCTTCTCTTTCCTTTATATTCATTCTTATTTTTTATTCTCCTTTCTCTTCATTCCTTTCATACTTCTTACTTGATTATTCCTTAATTCTTGTTCATCTCTATTCGTTAATTCTCATTCCTTCTCTTTCCTTTATATTGATTCTTATTTTTCTATTCTCCTTTCTCTTCATTCCTTTCATACTTCTTACATGATTATTCCTTAATTCTTGTTCATCTCTATTCGTTAATTCTCATTCCTTCTCTTTCCTTTATATTCATTCTTATTTTTCTATTCTCTTTTCTCTTCATTCCTGTCATACTTCTTACATGATTATTCCTTAATTCTTGTTCATCTCTATTCGTTAATTCTCATTCATTCTCTTTTCTTTATATTCATTCTTATTTTTCTATTCTCCTTTCTCTTCATTCCTTTCATACTTCTTACTTGATTATTCCTTAATTCTTGTTCATCTCTATTCGTTAATTCTCATTCCTTATCTTTTCTTTATATTCATACATATTTTTTTTATTCTCCTTTCTCGTCATTCCTTTCATACTTCTTACATGATTATTCCTTAATTCTTGCTCATCTCTATTCGTTAATTCTCATTCCTTCTCTTTCCTTTATATTCATTCTTATTTTTCTATTCTCTTTTCTCTTCATTCCTTTCATACTTCTTACATGATTATTCCTTAATTCTTGTTCATCTCTATTCGTTAATTCTCATTCATTCTCTTTTCTTTATATTCATTCTTATTTTTCTATTCTCCTTTCTCTTCATTCCTTTCATACTTCTTACTTGATTATTCCTTAATTCTTGTTCATCTCTATTCGTTAATTCTCATTCTTTCACTTTTCTTTATATCCATTCTTATTTTTCTATTCTCCCTTCTCTTCATTCCTTTCATACTTCTTACATGATTATTCCTTAATTCTTGTTCATCTCTATTCGTTAATTCTCATTCATTCTCTTTTCTTTATATTCATTCGTATTTTTCTATTCTCCTTTCTCTTCATTCCTTTCATACTTCTTACTTGATTATTCCTTAATTCTTGTTCATCTCTATTCGTTAATTCTCATTCCTTCACTTTTCTTTATATCCATTCTTATTTTCCTATTCTCCCTTCTCTTCATTCCTTTCATAATTCTTACTTGATTATTCCTTAATTCTTGTTCATCTCTATTCGTCAATTCTCATTCCTTCACTTTTCTTTATATCCATTCTTATTTTTCTATTCTCCCTTCTGTTCATTCCTTTCATACTTCTTATATGATTATTCCTTAATTCTTGTTCATCTCTATTCGTTAATTCTCATTCCTTCTCTTTCCTTTATATCGATTCTTATTTTTCTATTCTCCTTTCTCTTCATTCCTTTCATACTTCTTACATGATTATTCCTTAATTCTTGTTCATCTCTATTCGTTAATTGTCATTCCTTCTCTTTCCTTTATATTCATTCTTATTTTTCTATTCTCTTTTCTCTTCATTCCTGTCATACTTCTTACATGATTATTCCTTAATTCTTGTTCATCTCTATCCGTTAATTCTCATTCATTCTCTTTTCTTTATATTCATTCTTATTTTTCTATTCTCCTTTCTCTTCATTCCTTTCATACTTCTTACTTGATTATTCCTCAATTCTTGTTCATCTCTATTCGTTAATTCTCATTCCTTATCTTTTCTTTATATTCATACATATTTTTTTATTCTCCTTTCTCGTAATTCCTTTCATACTTCTTACATGATTATTCCTTAATTCTTGTTCATCTCTATTCGTTAATTCTCATTCCTTCTCTTTCCTTTATATTCATTCTTATTTTTCTATTCTCTTTTCTCTTCATTCCTTTCATACTTCTTACATGATTATTCCTTAATTCTTGTTCATCTCTATTCGTTAATTCTCATTCATTCTCTTTTCTTTATATTCATTCTTATTTTTCTATTCTCCTTTCTATTCATTCCTTTCATACTTCTTACTTGATTATTCCTTAATTCTTGTTCATCTCTATTCGTTAATTCTCATTCCTTCACTTTTCTTTATATCCATTCTTATTTTTCTATTCTCCCTTCTCTTCATTCCTTTCATACTTCTTACATGATTATTCCTTAATTCTTGTTCATCTCTATTCGTTAATTCTCATTCATTCTCTTTTCTTTATATTCATTCTTATTTTTCTATTCTCCTTTCTCTTCATTCCTTTCATACTTCTTACTTGATTATTCCTTAATTCTTGTTCATCTCTATTCGTTAATTCTCATTCCTTCACTTTTCTTTATATCCATTCTTATTTTCCTATTCTCCCTTCTCTTCATTCCTTTCATACTTCTTACTTGATTATTCCTTAATTCTTGTTCATCTCTATTCGTCAATTCTCATTCCTTCACTTTTCTTTATATCCATTCTTATTTTTCTATTCTCCCTTCTGTTCATTCCTTTCATACTTCTTACATGATTATTCCTTAATTCTTGTTCATCTCTATTCGTTAATTCTCATTCATTCTCTTTTCTTTATATTCATTCGTATTTTTCTATTCTCCTTTCTCTTCATTCCTTTCATACTTCTTACTTGATTATTCCTTAATTCTTGTTCATCTCTATTCGTTAATTCTCATTCCTTATCTTTTCTTTATATTCATTCATTTTGTTTATTCTCCTTTCTCGTCATTCCTTTCATACTTCTTACTTGATTATTCCTTAATTCTTGTTCCTCTCTATTCGTTCATTCTCATTCCTTCTCTTTCCTTTATATTCATTTTTATTTTTCTATTCTCCTTCCTCTGCCACTTCCAGTCGCTTAACCGCCCCGCCAACTAACGTGTATTGGAAGAATGACCCACTTCCAGGCACTTGACGGTTCCTCCAACAAACGGGCTATGGAAGAACGTAACACTTCCATGAACTTAACCGTCCTTCCAACCAACGTTTATCAGAAGATCGGCCCACTTCCAGGCACTTAACTGTCCGTCCAACCAATGCTTATCGGAAGAACGACCCACATCCAGACCCTTAGACGTTCCTCGAACCAACGGATATCAGAAGAAAGGCCCTGTTCAAGACGCTTAACTCTCCGACAAACCAACCTGTTCCTCTAACCCATGTGTATCGGAAGAGAGAGCCAATTCCAGGCACTTAACTGTCCCTTCAAACATCGGTTATCGGAAGATCGACCCAATTACAGTCAATTACCTATCCCTCCAACCAACGTGTATGGGAAGATCAACTTCCAGGCACTTAAACATCCCTCTAAACAACGTTTATCGGAAGATTGACCCAATTCCAGGCACTCAACCGTCTCCACAACCAACGGGTTGCAGAAGAACAACCGCCTTCTAGGCAGTTAACCGTCCCTCCAACCAACGTGTATCGGAAGATCGACTCACTTGCAGGCGCTTAACCATCCCTCGAACCAACGGATATCAGAAGATAGGCCCCGTTCCAGACACTTAGCTGTCCGACCAACGAACGTGTGTCGGAAGATCAACTTCCAGGCACATAAACCACCCTCTAACCCACGTGTATCGGAAGATAGACCCATTTCTAGGCAGTTAGCCGTCCCTCCAACCAGCGTGTATCGGAAGACCGACTCACTTGCAGGCGCTTAACTATCCCTCCAACCAAGGGATATCAGAAGATAGGCCCCGTTCCAGACACTCTCAGACCAAGGAACGTGTATCGGAAGATCAACTTCCAGGCACAGAAACCACCCTCTAACCCACGTGTATCGGAAGATAGACCCACTTCTAGGCAGTTAGGCGTCTCTCCAACCAGCGTGTATCGGAAGATCGACTCACTTGCAGGCGCTTAACTATTCCTCCAACCAAGGGATATCAGAAGTTCCAGGCACTCAAATATACGTCCAAGCAACGTGTTCTGGAATATCGACCCACTTCCAGATACTTTACATCAGTCAACCAACGGGCTCTGGAAGTTCCACCACCTAACTGGCACTTAAAAGTCCGTCCAAGCAACGATTTGTGTAAGATCGAACAACATTCAGACCCTTCACCAACCATCGAGTATCGGACGATCGGCCTACATCCAGGTACTTTACACTCCGTACAAGCAACGCTTCTCAGAATTTAGACCCACTTCCTGGTACTTAACCGTCCGCCCTACCAATTGGCCTCGGAAGTTCGACCCACTTCTAGGTATTTAACCGCAAACCTGAAGTCTTGTCGCTGTTATTCTTGGTTCCCGTCACTTTTTCTTAACTTTCAATCGAATTCAGTACCATCTCAAATTTACTGCGGGATACCTGAATCAACGTACGCGGTTAACTTGGGTCTAGCCACACTAGGGACAGCGATGCAATTCATATGGCTAGTCTGGCCATAAGAAGGGGATCGCTGTTGGGGCGACCGTGGACAACGCAAACAAACCGACCGGTGCAACATACAAGCGCCGGACCGCCTTCGGTTCACTTGTACCACAGCAAGAGTGGGGTAGATGTAAGAGGCTAATTCAACGGCACAATTAGGGGTCGAATATGGTGCCCAGAAAGACATCACACAAGTCGCGATGGTCGACCCTATAAAACGCCTTAGACTGATCCAAATTGATCAGCGCTGCTTCTTCATCGCTTTTGACACGCTCTGTTATCGAGCGGATCAGATGCAGGTTGCTCTGAATAATTTGGCCCTTTACGGAATGTTTGCTCGGGTCCCAACAGAATCTCGGCCACTGGCTGCAAACGCTCCGTCAGCATCTCGGCAAACGTTTTCAACTGTGTTTAGCAGAATTATGGTCCTGTAATCATCTAAATCCCGCCCCAAATCGTTGAACTTTTTCATAACACCCCTGGAGACCCGGCCGACGATTGACCACTGGAAGAATCAATTGTTGAACACTACAGTCAAATTCGGGACAAATAAATGCGACAGCCTCAAGTACAATTCATAGCGCAAACCATCAAGTCCCGGAGACTTGCCTCTGCAGACCTTCTTGAATGCATCAGAGACCTCGTCCTCTGTTATCTCTCACCTTATTCATCCAGACAATTCACTGGACGAAAGCCGTGGAAAGTCAGCCAAATATCTGCGAAACTATTCCAATTATATTAAATAATAAAAAGACTAGACGTCAGAGAAATAATAACAAATCCAAAAGTAAAGACTTATATTTTTATTGATCAAAAAACAAATAATAAAAATGTTCATTGGTAGAATTTAATGTAACAAAGTTGAAAGGTCATTAGATTTCTATTCAGTCACAGTTTTTGGGAAATGAGGAGGATTCATATATCTCCCCAAGGTATTTGCAGTCGATGTAGGCTATATAATCTTCTTCTCCGAAAAACGAAAGCGAAGATACTTGGTCACATCATCTTAACTTAAGAGAATGTGATGGATTCAAAAATGTCATTTAATTCCGTTAGTTGACATTTAAATACAAAATAGAAATCGACGCAAAAAGATTTAATGGAATTTGTAGATGTTTTAAACTGTCCAAGATTCCATAAGGGTCGATTCCAATCTGTAAGGGTCGATTCCAATCTGATCAGTATGAAGAACTGATATATCACCATACACCGCTGTCCATGCTTTGTTAGTTGCAGATTAAAGATCCTTTTTCACACAAGCCATCGCAGGTTAGAGGATCAAGCATATTTTTCTATTCAGTCACGGTTTTTGGGTGATGAGGTGGATTCACATATCTCTCCAGGGTATTTGCAGTCGATGTAGGCTATATAATCTTCTCCGAAAAACGAAAGTGAAGATACTTGGTCACACCATCTTAACTTAAGAGAATGCGACGGATTCAAAAATGTCATTTAATTCAGTTTGTAGTCATTAAAATACAAAATACAATAAAAACAAAATAGAATCGACGCAAAAAGATTTCATGGAATTTGTAGATGTTTTAAACTGTCCAAGGCTCCATAAGGGTAGATTCCAATCTGTTCAGTACGAATAACTGATATATCACGATACACAGTAATGTAAAACTTACGAAAGCAAAGGGGATCAGGAGAATTAGTTTTGTTGTGATGGTATATATGCCAATGGCTTCATATACACTCATCAGGCTTGCCAAAATGATAAGAATGATAAGCGCCAAAATTAACATTATCTTTTCTTTTTTCGAAAGGACAAATATACTGGACATCGGTTCAGTATTACGATTTTCACAGTCTTCTTCCACCATTGCATCGACAGAAGGAATTTCTTCGGGATGAGTTTGGGGTTTATTCTCCACTGATCCCCTACGGTTTTGCTTTGAAAGAAAAGTTAAATATTCTGGTATATTTTTCCATTTACCATTGGCGGTATTGGGAGAATCGTCACTTGTGTTGTCTTGATTTTCATTCGTTTTGAATTCTGTGACGCCTTCCGCCATCATTTCCTCATCAACGATATCAACAATACATAGCGGCCGCTCCAACAGAGGAAATGATGCTGCCATTTTCGTACTCGGGCCAGCCATTTTGTCAGTTGTTCCTGCCGTTTCGTCTCTCGGACCTCCAATTTCCTCACTCGCTCCAGACGTTTCTTTTATTTTAGTGTTGTTCATTGTATTATACGCAAATTAAATAATTTAAAAGCAGCTGTATTCTTTCACAAGAAACAAAGTGTTGCTGTGTCCAAATTCAGTTGAATAAATGATTCAATTTAACTGTAGCGTTTCAATTCCCACTTCGCTTTGGTCTTCATGACGTAATAATAGGATGACGTTTCCGAATCCGAGAAGGTTTTTGAAAAAATGTCGCAAAAGATTGGAAAATTTTAAAATAGAAAAATGATTCGAAAAAGTGTTTTATCTATTTCAAGGAAAACAAATATCATCAATAGTTAACCCCTAAACTGGGGCAAAACATTATGCGAGCGTAAAAATGTCTTTTTAAAAAAACACGTTTTAATACTAGAAACACTTTGCATAAAAAGAATTTACCAGCAATATATTTAGACAAAAACAGATATTACCGGGAATACATTTTTGGAAAAAAAAGTAAGAAAAAAATAACAGAAATTGTTTTGAAAAATATTATTGCCATCAATATAATTGTGAAAAATTAAAAAGAAAATATTTTACCCGCTGTACAGTTTTGAAACAAATATTACCAAAGATAAATATTTGAAGAAAAAAATTACAAGGAATAGGTTATTTGTACGAAAAATATTACCAGAAATAGATTTTTTGAAGGAAAAATATTACCAGAAATAGATTTTTTGAAGGAAAAATATTACCAGAAATTGATGTTTTGAAGGAAAAATATTACCAGAAATAGATTTTTTGAAGGAAAAATAAAAACAGAAATAAATTTTTGAAGGAAAAAATGTTCCAGAAATAGATTTTTGAAAACAAAAATATTACAAACAAAAAATATTGTCGGCATTAAAGAACCCACTGAGGTTGATTTTCCTCAATCCGGGCGGCTCTCCATTACTCTACCGTGGCTCCCGTAGTGAATTAGGGAGGCTTAAAGAAAATCAAGACCAGCCCCATTCACACGAACAAGGCCGACCATATTTACCCATCTATCGCTGAAATCTGTCGATACCAAACGCTTTCCATCAGTTCTAATAATCACCCTGAGCCGATGCTCAAAGTATCGGATTAGATCCGGATGGGAATAGATTTCGCTTCGCAAGATTTCCTCGGTCCACATCGCCAAAATCACCATTTAAGCAATGGTTAGCAGTGTCAGAAATACCATCCCTTTTGTCCCAGAATACCGTGCTGACACATTATCACACGTGTATGCGCGATCAGTGAGCACGAGTTCTTCGGGTGAGTATCGTGCCGTCATCTCGCTGATATAATCCAAAAAGGGGCAGAGAAGAGGATTATGGTAGAGGGCTTGAGAAATCGGTTCCTCTAAGTCAGCGTCACAACGTTCACATTTTGGAAATTCCGCCATGGAGCCATTGAAGATACTTGGTCAGATCATCTTAACTTAAGAGAATGAGATGGATTCAAAAATGTCATTTAATTCAGTGTGTTGACATTAAAATACAAAATAGAAATCGACGCAAAAATATTTCATGGAATTTGTAGATGTTTTAAACTGTCCAAGATTCCATAAGGGTCTATTCCAATCTGTTAAATACGATAAACTTAGAAATCACAATACACAGCTCTTCGTGCTTGGTTAGTTGCGGATTAAAGATACTTTTTCACACAAGCCATCCCAGGCTAGAGGAACAAGCATATTTTTCTCTTCAGTCACGGTTGTTGGGAGATGAGGACGATTCATGTACCTCTCCGGGGTATTCGCAGTCGATGTAGGCTATATAATCTTCTCCGAAAAACGAAAGTGAAGATACTTGGTCTCATCATCTTAACTTAAGAGAATGTGACGGATTCAAAAATGTCATTTAGTTCAGTTTGTTGACATTTAAATACAAAATACAATTAAAACAAAGTGGAATCGACGCAAAAATATTTCATGGAATTTGTAGATGTTTTAAACTGTCCAAGACTCAATAAGGGTTGATTCCAATCTGTTCAGTACGAATAACTGATATATCACCATACAGAGTAATGTAAAAATTACGAAAGCAAAGGGGATCAGGAGAATTAATTTTGTTGTGATGGTATATATGCCAATGGCTTCATATACAATCATCAGGCTAGCCAAAATGATAAGAATTATAAGCGCCAAAATTAACATTATCTTTTCTTTTTTCGAAAGGACAAATATACTGGGCATTGGTTCAGTATTATTATTTTCACAGTCTTCTTCCACCATTATGGTTGCATCGACAGAAGGAATTTCTTCGGGATGAGTTTGGGTTTTATTCACCTCAGCTCCCCTACGGTTTTGCTTTAAATGAAAAGTTAAATATTCTGGTATATTTCTCCATTGACCAATGGTATTAATTGGAAAATCGTCACTTCTATTTTGATTGTTTTTCATTCGTTTTGAGGCGTCTTCCGGCATTATATCCTTATCATCGATATCAAGAATACATGGCGTCTCAACCATTTTGTCTGTGCTGCCTGCTGTTTCATCTCTCGGACCTGCTATTTTGTCACTCGCTCCTGGGATTTATTTTATTTTAGTGTTGTTCACTGTATTATACGCATATTAAAGAATTTTAAAGCAGCTGTTTTCTTTTAAACGAAAGAAAGATTTGTTGTGTCCAATTTATTGAATAAAATATTGAAAGTAACTGTAATGTTTCAATTTTCATTTCGTTTTGGTCGTTATGGCTTCGTAATAGGATGAAGTTTCCTAATCCGACAAGAATTTTGAAACAATGTCGCAAATATTGAAAATTTTTCAAAAAGAAAATGATTCGAAAATGTGTTTAATTTCATCTATTTCAAGAAAAACAAATATCATCAAATGTTTATCAACTTTTCAAACAATGACATTGTTTTGTAAATTATTGTTTAATTAGTGAAATTCTCCTATTAATTTTATAAGTTTTCCACTGTTAAATCTAAATTTGTAACTGAAATATTAATACAATATATTATATACCTACAAAAGTTTTCTAAAAACGATCATAGCATGGGGAAAATGGCCACAAACTTGATAAAAACAAAGTTTTATCGTCAATATATTTATGATATTATTAAGAGGAAAGAAAAAACTATTTATTGATTATCTTATTTATTTAATCCTTTCTAGCACGTTCAAAACTTTCGTTAAAATATTTTTATTCTGGTGTTAGCAATGGGACAAAGATTCTTAGGAAGAAATATCAATATAAAAAAATAGAGATCAACGTGGATATCCTGAGGACTGCCAAATTAATAATTGTAAAGAATTTGAGGTTTAGATCTCTAACTTCAGAAAATAAGTTAGAGTTTACGAAAAACAAAAGGATTTAAAAAACAGCCCCAAATATTGACTGTAAAATATTATTCCTTGAATCCACAGCAGAAAATTATATTTATGAAAATAGAAAATTATATTTATGTAAAAATTTAAATTATATTTATGTATATTTATGAACAGAGAAAATTTTATATATGAATATATCGGAAAACAAAAAAAGGACCGAAGACATTTATGTAATCTGTGTGCGTGTGCCTGTGTTTGCGTGTGTTTGTGTGTGTGTGTGTGTGTGTGTGTGTGTGCGTGTGTGTGTGTGGGTATGTGTGAGCACTCCATGTGGTTAGGTTGTAAGTAAGTAGTCGGCTGCTTTGGGAGTGTCTTCATAGGACAGAAGAGATTTGTTGTTTTCGCTAAAACATCTCGGATCAAAAAGAGAGAATGAATCAGGCTAGTGGGTAAATAGCCCCGCCCGGCCCACAACAAAAAAAAAACTTATGAAATTATAAAAATAAATTTTTGTATTGAATAAATGCTGAAAAATACCAATTTATAGTAAAATTACCAACAATACATCAACCAACATGAAAGAACAATTTCGGGACTTTAATCCATATAAAATGCTACAATTTCTGAAATCAAACTCTATTCCAAAATATAATTTTAACAAAACTACAACGTAAAACACACATATAGTAATTATATCCATACAAAAATGTCTATGCAGAAAAGCTGAATATAATCTACCGTTTGATTGTGAAAACAGAATAACATATATCATAATTTAAGCAAATTAAATTGCTGTATTAAATGACTTGACGGGCTTCATATGGCGTTAAACAAACAAATCGTATATCATATCAATTAATCAGTCAGCTATATTCAAAATAGTAGGGCTGGCAGAGTTATTTAGCTTTGGTAGATAATTCTATCTCTCCGACTACCACCACCTGCGAAAAATAACTACTCAGGGTGTGTCTCCACAGAAGGGAAGAGTTTGGTGTTTTCAATACGACATCTTGGAGCAAATACCTACATAGTCATCAGATTTTACTTCGAGAGAAGAATTACCTGTGCATCCGAGGATTGACGATAAACTAAATCTGCGTCCTGGGTAAGACGATAAATTATGCCCAACAGCAAGTCCTCTGATCAGGATGCTTTGAGGAGCGTGGAACCACCTTTTAATTGCTGGTGTTCCCAGGTCCACCCTGACCCGGGGTGTTAGCACCTGTTAGGGTCTCAGCTATAGTAAATAGTTAACACCGAAACCGGGGTCAAAACATTAGGAAAGTATACAAATAGGTTTTAATACAAGGAATACAATGTAAAAAAATAAATATTACCAGAAATACATTTTTGGAAAAAAATAAAAAACAAATAGTTTGAAAAAAAATATTACCATCAATAATATTTGAAGAAAAAATTATTGCAATCAATACATTTTTGAAAAATTTAAAAGAAAGAAATATTACCAGTTATATATTTTTGAAACAAATATTACCAGCGTAAATATTTGAAGAAAAAATATTACCAGAAATAGGTTATTTGTACGAAAAATAATACCAGAAATATATATTTTGATGGAAAAATAATGCCAGAAATAGATTTTTGGAAAGTCAAAATAATACCAGAAATAGATACTTTGAAGGAAAAAAGGTACCAGTAATAGATATTTGAAAACAAATATATTACGAACAATAAAAATATTGTCGACATTAAATAACACATTAAGGTTGATATTCTTCAATCCATGCCGACATTCATTACTCCGCCGTGTCTCCCGTTGTGAATTAGGGAGGCTTGAAAAATCGTGAGTAGCCCCGTTCCCACAAAACAGGCTCACCATAGTTACCCATCTTTCGCTGAATCTGTTGATACCAAACGCTTACCGTCAGTTCTAATAATCACCCTGAGCTGATGCTCAAATAATCGGATTAGATCCTGATGGGAATATATATGGCATCGAAAAATTTCGTCTGTTTGCGTCGCCCAAATCACCATTCACCGTCGTTATCCAAGAATACCGGGGTGACACATTATCACACGCGTATGCGCGATTAATGAACGCGATTTTTTGAGTGAGTATTGATCTGTCAACATGCTGATAGGCCCATCAATGGCGGAGAAGAGGATAATGGTAGAAGGCTTACGAAGTCGGTTCCAACTAACACTCCGTTCAAAAAACTGGCTCCCTAAAATCTATCCGCTACCAGGCATTTAACCATTCGTCCAGGCAAAGTGACCGAGAAGATCTCCCCACTTCCATGCACTTAACTATCTGTCCAACCACCGGTTCCGCAAGACCGACCCATATCCAGACACTAAACCGTCCGTCCAACCAACGAGTCCTAGAAGATCGACCCATTTCCAGGCAAGTAACCGTCCGTCGAATTAAGGTTTCCCAGATTATCGACCCACTTCCAAGATCTTAAACGTCCGTCCGACCAATGGGTCGCAGAAGATCTATCACATTCCATGCACTGAATCATCCCTTCAACCGACATGTCCTGGAAAATCCACCCACTTCCAAGCACTTAACCCTCCGTCCAAAGAACAGGTCACGGAAGTCCTACCCACTTCCATGCACTGAAGCGACCGTCCAACCACCGTCTAGCCAATCTGTCCTGCAAGATCGACGAAACTTCCAGGAACTTAACCGTCCGTCCAACCAACGAGTCCTGGAAGATCGACCCAATTCAAGACGCTTAAACGTCCATCCAACCAAGGGGTCCCGGAAGATCGAGCTACTTCCAGAAACTAACCGCTTGGCCAACCAAAGGGAACGGAATATCGACAACTTCCAGGTACGTAACCATCCGTACAAAAAACGAATGCCGGAAGATCTAGCTACTTCATGGTACATAAACCTTTCTCCAAACAACGGTCCCGGAAGATTGACACACTTTCAAGTACTTAACCGTCCGTCCAACCTAGGGTCCTCGAAGTTCGAATCACTTCCATGAACTTAACCGTCCGTCCAACCAACGGGTCCTGGAAGATCGACACACCTATAGGCAATTTCCCGTCTGTCCATAGACTGGTCCCGGAAGATTGACTCACTTCCAGGTACTTAACGGTCCGTCCAACCTAGGGTCCTGGAAGTTCGACTCACTAGCATGCACTTAACCATCGTCCAAACATTGGGTCCCAGAAGCTCTACACACTTCCAGGAAATTACCTGTCCATCCAACAAACCGTCCCGTAAGATTTAGCCACTTCCAGGCTGTTAACCCACTATCGGATCAACAGGAAACGGAAGATCGACTTATTTCCAAGTAATCAATCGTCCGTCTCACCAAGTTTGTCAACTGGCCCCGGTTGATCGCCCATTTCTAGGAACAGAAGCGTCCATCCAACGAAGGGTCCCGGAAGACAGACCCACATCCAGCTAATTAATCGTCTGTCAAACCAAAGAATCACGGAAGATCGACTCATTTACAGGCACCTAACCATCCGTCGAACCACCTGGAGCGGCAATCAGGAAGATCTCCCCACTTCCAAGCATTTAACCAACCATCCAGCCAAAATGTTCCGTAAGATCTCCCCACTTCCAGACACTTAACTATCTGTCCAACCACAGATTCCGGAATATAGACCCACTTTAAGGAACTTACCTGTCCGTTCAACCAACGGGTCCCGGATGATCGTGCCACTTCCAGGCAATTAAACATCCGTCCAAACAACGGGTTGCGGAAGATCGACAACTTTCCAGGCTTTAACCATCCAGTGCACTTCCCTGAAGATCGACAACTTTCCAGGCTTTAACCATCCAGTGCACTTCCCTGAAGATCGACAACTTTCCAGGCTTTAACCATCCAGTGCACTTCCCTGAAGATCGACAACTTTCCAGGCTTTAACCATCCAGTGCACTTCCCTGAAGATTGACAACTTTCCAGGCTTTAACCATCCAGTGCACTTCCCTGAAGATCGACAACTTTCCAGGCTTTAACCATCCAGTGCACTTCCCTGAAGATCGACCCATTTCCAGGCAATTAAACTTAACTATGTGTTCAACCACCGGCTCTTCCAGATATTAACTGTCGGTCCAACCAACGAGTCCTGCAAGATCGACCCATTTCCAGGCAATTACCATCTCCTCAAAACAACGAATCTCGACCCACTTCTTGAAACCTAACCGACTGTCCAAACAAAAGTTCCCCATAGATCGACCTACTTCCAGACACTTAACCGTCCATCCATCCAACGGTTTCCGGAAGATAGAGTTATTTCCAGGCAATTAAATGTCTGTTCAACCAACAGTTCCCAGAATATCGATCCACTTCCAGAAACTAACCGTCTGTCCAACGAACGGGTCCCAGAGGAAGACTGAGCTACTTCCAGGTAATGAACCGCCCGGCAAGCCCAAAGCTACCGGTAGATCGACCCACTTCCATGCACTTAACCGTCCTTCCACACAATGGGTAACGTAAGTTCGACCCTTTTCCAAAGAAAAACCATCTCTCCAAACAATGGGTCCTGGAAGATCTACCCAGTTCCAGGCAAGTAACCGACCGTCAAACCAAAAACTACCGGTAGATCGACCCACTTCCATGAAATTAACCGTCCGTCCAAACAATGGATCGCGGAAGATCGACCTACTTCCAGAAACTTAAGCGACAGTCCAAACAACGGGTCCTGGAAGATGTACCCAGTTCCAGGCAATAAACCATCTTTCCAACCAACGGGTTCGGAAGATCTACTCATTTTCCTATTCTCCTTTCGCTTCATTCATTTCATACATCTTATGTGATTATTCCACAATTCTTGTTCATCTACATTCGTCAATTCTCATTCTTTCACTTTACTTTATATTCATTCATATATTCCTACATTTTCTCGTCATTCCTTTCATACTCCTGATGTGATTATTCCATAATTCTTGTTCATCTCTATTCGTTAATTCTCATTCCTTCTCTTTTCTTTATATTCATTCTTATTTTTCTATTCTCCTTCCTCTGCCACTTCCAGGCGCTTAACCGCCCCGCCAACTAACGTGTATTGGAAGAATGACCCACTTCCAGGCACTTGACGGTTCCTCCAACAAACGGGCTATGGAAGAACGTAACACTTCCATGCACTTAACCGTCCCTCCAACCAACGTTTATCAGAAGATCGGCCCACTTCCAGGCACTTAACTGTCCGTCCAACAAATGCTTATCGGAAGATCCTATCCCTCCAACCAACGTGTATCGGAAGATCAACTTCCAGGCACTTAAACATCCCTTTAAACAACGTGTATCGGAAGATTGACCCAATTCCAGGCACTCAACCGTCCCCCCAACCAACGGGTTGCAGAAGAACAACCGCCTTCTAGGCAGTTAACCGTCCCTCCAACCAGCGTGTATCGGAGACCGACTCACTTGCAGGCGCTTAACCGTCCTTCGAACCGACGGATATCAGAAGATAGGCCTTGTTCCAGACACTTAACTGTCCGACCAACAAATGCTTATCGGAAGAACGACCCACATCCAGAACCTTAGCCGTCCCTCGAACCAACGGATATCTGAAGAAAGGCCCTGTTCCAGACGCTTAACTGTCCGACAAACCAAGGTGTTCCTCTAACCCATGTGTATCAGAAGAGTGAGCCAATTCCAGGCACTTAACTGTCCCTTCAATCATCGGTTATCGGAAGGTCGACCCAATTCCAGTCAATTACCTATCCCTCCAACCAACGGATCAGATGCAGGTTGCTCTGAATAATTTGGCCCTTTACGGAATGTTTGCTCGGGTCCCAACAGAATCTCGGCCACTGGCTGCAAACGCTCCGTCAGCATCTCGGCAAAAGTTTTCAACTGTGTTTAGCAGAATTATGGTCCTGTAATCATCTAAATCCCGACCCAAATCGTTGAACTTTTTCATAACACCCCTGGAGACCCGGCCGACGATTGACCACTGGAAGAACCAATTGTTGAACACTACAGTCAAATTCGGGACAAATAAATGCGACAGCCTCAAGTACAATTCATAGCGCAAACCATCAAGTCCCGGAGACTTGCCTCTGCAGACCTTCTTCAATGCATCAGAGACCTCGTCCTCTGTTATCTCTCACCTCATTCATCCAGCCAATTCACTGGACGAAAGCCGTGGAAAGTCAGCCAAATATCTGCGAAACTATTCCAATTATATTAAATAATAAAAAGACTAGGCGTCAGAGAAATAATAACAAATCCAAAAGTAAAGACTTATATTTTTATTGATCAAAAAAGAAATAATAAAAATGTTCATTGGTAGAATTTAATGTAACAAAGTTGAAAGGTCATTAGATTTCTATTCAGTCACGGTTTTTGGGAAATGAGGAGGATTCATATATCTCTCCAAGGTATTTGCAGTCGATGTAGGCTATATAATCTTGTTCTCCGAAAAACGAAAGCGAAGATACTTGGTCACATCATCTTAACTTAAGAGAATGTGATGGATTCAAAAATGTCATTTAATTCCGTTAGTTGACATTTAAATACAAAATAGAAATCGACGCAAAAAGATTTAATGGAATTTGTAGATGTTTTAAACTGTCCAAGATTCCATAAGGGTCGATTCCAATCTGTAAGGGTCGATTCCAATCTGATCAGTATGAAGAACTGATATATCACCATACACCGCTGTCCATGCTTTGTTAGTTGCAGATTAAAGATCCTTTTTCACACAAGCCATCGCAGGCTAGAGGATCAAGCATATTTTTCTATTCAGTCACGGTTGTTGGGTGATGAGGTGGATTCACATATCTCTCCAGGGTATTTGCAGTCGATGTAGGCTATATAATCTTCTCCGAAAAACGAAAGTGAAGATACTTGGTCACATCATCTTAACTTAAGAGAATGTGACGGATTCAAAAATGTTATTTAATTCAGTTTGTTTTCAGTAAAATACAAAATACAATAAAACAAAATAGAATCGACGCAAAAAGATTTCATGGAATTTGTAGATGTTTTAAACTGTCCAAGGCTCCATAAGGGTAGATTCCAATCTGTTCAGTACGAATAACTGATATATCACCATACACAGTAATGCAAAACTTACGAAAGCAAAGGGGATCAGGAGAATTAGTTTTGTTGTGATGGTATATATGCCAATGGCTTTATATACAATCATCAGGCTTGCCAAAATGATAAGAAAGATAAGCCCCAAAATTAACATTAACTTTTCTTTTTTCGAAAGGAGAAATATACTGGACATCGGTTCAGTATTACGATTTTCACAGTCTTCTTCCACCATTGCATCGACAGAAGGAATTTCTTCGGGATGAGTTTGGGGTTTATTCTCCACTGATCCCCTACGGTTTTGCTTTGAAAGAAAAGTTAAATATTCTGGTATATTTTTCCATTTACCATTGGCGGTATTGGGAGAGTCGTCACTTGTGTTGTCTTGATTTTCATTCGTTTTGAATTCTGTGACGCCTTCCGGCATCATTTCCTCATCATCGATATCAACAATACATGGCGGCCCGTCCAACAGAGGAAATGATGCCGCCATTTTCGTACTCGGGCCAGCCATTTGGCCAGATGTTCCTGCCGTTTCGTCTCTCGGACCTCCAATTTCCTCACTCGCTCCAGACATTTCTTTTATTTTAGTGTTGTTCATTGTATTATACGCAAATTAAATAATTTTAAAGCAGCTGTATTCTTTCACAAGAAACAAAGTGTTGCTGTGTCCAAATTCAGTTGAATAAATGATTCAATATAACTGTAGCGTTTCAATTCCCACTTCGCTTTGGTCGTCATGACGTAATAATAGGATGACGTTTCCGAATCCGAGAAGGTTTTTGAAAAAATGTCGCAAAATATTGGAAAATTTTAAAATAGAAAAATGATTGGAAAAAGTGTTTTATCTATTTCAAGAAAACAAATATCACCAATAGTTAACCCCTAAACTGGGGGCAAAGCATTATGCGAGCGTAAAAATGTGTTTTTAAAAAATATGTTTTAATACAAGAAACACTTTGCACAAAAAGAATTTACCAGCAATATATTAAGGAAAAACAGATATTACCGGAAATACATTTTTGGAAAAAAAGTAAGAAAAATATTATTGCCATCAATATAATTGTGAAAAATTAAAAATTAAATCTTTTACCCGCTGTACAGTTTTGAAACAAATATTACCAAAGATAAATATTTGAAGAAATAGATTTTTTGAAGGAAAAATATTACCAGAAATAGATTTTTCGAAGGGAAAATAATACCAGAAATAGATTTTTTGAAGGAAAAATATTACCAGAAATTACTCTATATTGCCTCCCGTTGTGAATTAGGGAGGCTTAAAGAAAATCAAGACCAGCCCCATTCACACGAACCAGGCTGACCATATTTACCCATCTATCGCTGAAATCTGTCGATACCAAACGATTTCCATCAGTTCTAATAATCACCTGAGCTGATGCTCAAAGTATCGGATTAGATCCTGATGGGAATAGATTTCGCTTCTCAAGATTACCTCGGTCCGCATCGCCAAAATCACCATTTAAGCAGTGGTTAGCAGTGTCAGAAATACCATCCCTTTTGTCCCAGAATACCGTGCTGACACATTATCACACGTGTATGCGCGATCAGTGAGCACGAGTTCTTCGGGTGAGTATCGTGCCGTCATCTCGCTGATATAATCCCAAAAGGGGCAGAGAAGAGGATTATGGTAGAGGGCTTGAGAAATCGGTTCCTCTAAGTCAGCGTCACAACGTTCACATTTTGGCAATTCCGCCATGGAGCCATAGCCTATTCCGAACCAGACGCTAGGTAAGCGAAATCTCAGGGTTGCTGAGGTAATCCGCAACTGACTGCTAAGGCCAAAACGAGCGCCTACAAGCCGGACTGGGTGCGTAGTGTATACTTCTCGATCTCATTCACTAGTTCACCATAAAAGTCTCTCCTAGTTATAGAAAGCTTACTGGATCGAGGAATGCAACTCAAGGCCTATCGACACACGAGGGGAAAATTCAATTGTTACAAAGGCTTAAGAAGGCGATGATTTTACGAGATGAGAGGGCCGATATTAAGGAAAGTGAAGCCAGTCTTTATTCTTAACACCAAAATGTAATTCCCGACAACGCGCGGCGTAGGAAAGCCGGTCTGTGCGCGAGTTTGTGACTTGGCAAGTTACCAACCCCCATAACAGGGACGTTGGGCACAGGCTTCCCTGTCGATGTGATGTCCACACAAACAAGAGGGAGGAGAGCAAGCGCTCGATCGCCTCCTTACGTTCCTTGCAGAAAGAAAGTACAGACATGCATAGGAAAAACGTAAGCCACACTGACCTGCCGTTCAAGGACACCATCATTTGGCGCAAACTCTCAACCGCCACGCCGACATTCGCCTGTAAGTAAGAATATTTTTTCCAACTGGAGGTCGAGTCCAAACCACACTCTGATAAAGCGGGCAGAACCGTCTGTCCAACCAAAGGGTCCCGGAAGATCGACCGACTTCCAGACCTTTACTGTCCCTCCAACCAACTGGTCCCGGTAATTCGACCCACTTCACGGTATTTAACAGTCCGTACAATTAACGGTTCCTGGAATATTGAGCCACTTCCAGGTAATTAACCGACCCTCGAGCCAAAAGTTACCGGGATATCGACCCACTTCCATGCACTTAGCCGTCCGTCCAAACTAATGGATCGCGGAATATCAACCCACTTCCAGAAACTTAAGCGACAGTCCAAACAAGGGGTCACGGAAGATCGACCCACTTCCAGGCACTTAACCGTCCGTCCGACCAACGGTTTCCAAAAGATAGACCCACTTCCAGAAACTAATCCTTCATCCAACCAGGATATCCAGAACATCGACCCACGTCCAGGCACTTAACCGTATGTCCAAACAATGGGTCGCGTAAGTTAGACTCTCTTCCAGAGAAAAACCGTCTCTCCAAACCACGGGTCCAGGAAGATCTACCCAGTTCCAGGCAATAAACCATCTTTCCAACCAACGGGTTCGGAAGATCTACACACTTCCAGTCATTTAATCGTCCGTCCACCGAACAGATCCCGCAAGATCTATCCATTCTCTTTACTTAAACGTCCGTCCATGCAAGGGGTCACGGAAAATCTACTCCATTCCAGGAACTTAACCGGCAGCCCAAACAACTGGTCCTGGTATATATATCCACTTCGAAGGATTTATCCCTCCGTTAGGCCTACGGGTTCTGGATGATTGACCCACATCCAAGCACCTAACAGTCCGTCCAAACCACGTGTCCCGAAAATCGATTCACAACTAGGAAATAAACCGTCCGTCCAATCAAAGGTTAAAAAAAGATCTACTCACTTCCAGGCACTTGAACGTCCATCCGATCATCAGGTACCGGAAGTTCGACCCACTTCCAGCCAAATATCAATCTGTGCAACCAACGTATCCCGGAACTACTACCAGTCACGTAACCGTCCGTCCAAACAACGGGACGCGGAAATTCGACCCATTTCCAGGCACTTAACCGTCCGTTCAACCAACGGCACCCAGAATTTCGACCAACCTCCAGCCACTTAACCGAGCGTCTAACCAATTGTTCCCGGAAGATGGAATCAATTGATCACGGAAGATTGACACACTTCCCGAAACTATCTGCCCGTCCAACGATTGAGACTTGAAAGATCTACCTATTTTCAAGCTCTCAACCGTCCGTCCAAACAATTGGTCGCGGAAGATCGACCCCCATTCAGCTACTTAAGCTTCCGTTCAACCAATGGGTACCGAAAGATGGACCGCCTTCCAGACACTTCCAATCAACGTATCTCGTAAGATAGACCCACTTTCAGGCAATACACCGTCCTTCCAACCAACGGTTTCCGGAAGAATTAACCATTTCCATGCGCTTAACCTTCCGTCAAACCAACAGATTCCAGAAGGTCGACATGCTTTAAACGTCTCTGCAATCATCGGGTCTCGTAAGATCAACCTACTTCCAGGTACTTACCTGTCCCTCCAACCAACGTGTCCCGGTAGATCGACCCACGTCGAGGCACGTAATGATCCGTCCAACCAACGTATCCCTGTAGATCGACCCAATTATTGGCTCTCAACAGTCTGTCCAAACAATGCGTCCTGTAAGATCAACCCACTTCCAGGAACTTAACCGTCCGTCCAACCAACACATTTCCGGAATATCGACCCATTTCCAGTGACTGACCGTCCGTCGAACCAGCGTGACCGGAAGATTGGCACATTCCAGGCATTTAACCGTCCGTGCAAGTAAGGGCTCACGGAATATCTACCAACTTCTAGGACTGTACGTCCAATCAACTAGTCCCAGAAGATCTCCGCAGGTCCATGCACTTAACACTCCGTCCAAACTATGGGCCGCAGAAGATTGACCCACATTCAGGCGCTTAATCCTTCATCCAACCAACGTGTCCCGGAAGACCGCAGCAATTCCAGAGACTAACCATTCGTCCAAACAACGGATCCTCGAAGATTTACCCACTTCCAGGTTCTAAACCGTCCATCTAATCAACGGTTACAGGAGGATCGACCCACTTCCAGGCACTTGAACGTCCATCCAAACAACGTGTCCCGAAAGATCGACCCACATCTATGAAATAAACCGTCCGTCCAATCAATGTTCAAAACAGATCTACTCACTTCCAGGCACTTGAACGTACATCCAACCATCAGGTACCGGAAGATCGACCCACTTCCAGACAAATATCAATCTGTGCAACCAACGTATCCCGGAACATCTAACTACTACCAGTCACCTAATCGTCCGTCCAACCAACGGGACGCAGAAAATCGACCCATTTCCAAGCACTTAACCGTTCCTTCAAACAACGGTACCCAGAATTTCAAACCATTTCCAGGCACTTAACCGACCCTCCAACAAATGTGTCCCGGACTCAATCGATCACGGAATATCGACACACTTCCCGAAACTATTTGTCCGTCCAACAACCTCAATCCTCAAACGATCCACTTCCTGGAACTTAATTATCCGTGCAAACAATGGATACCGTTAGATAGACCCAATTTCAGACATTTAATCGTCTTTGCAAACAATGTGTAGCGGAAGTTCGACCCACTTCCAGACACTTGACCGTCCGTCCAAACAAATGATCCTGGAAGACTGGCCCACTTCAAGAGATTAACCGTCTGTCCAACCAATGGGTCGGGACGATTGACCCAATTCCAGGCACTTAACCGTCCGTCCAACCAACAGATCCCGGAAGATCTACTCATTTCAGTTATTTAAAATCCGTTCAACCAATGTGTCTCAGAAACCCCCTTCCAAACAACGAATTCCGGAAGATCTACCCAATTCCAGGCACGTAACTGTCCGTCTAATCAGCGGCTCCCGGTAGATCCACCCACTTCCAGGCACTTAAGCGTCCGTCCAAACAAAGTTCTGGAATATATACCCAGTTAGATGTACTTAATCTTCGGTCTGACCAACGGATCCCGGAGGATCAACCCACTTCTAAGGGAATTAACAGTCCGTCCAAACGAAGAGTCGCGACAGAATGACCCACTCCAACTCACATAACCGTCCATCCAACCAACGAATACTGGAAGATCGATACAATTTCAGGCAATTAACCCTCATTCCAAACAACGGTTTCCGAAAGAAGTAGCCACTTCCAGGAACTTCACGCTCCGTCCAACCAACAGGTTAAAAAGATCAACAAGCTTCCAGGCATTTAATCGACTGTGCAAGCGTCGGGTTTCGGAAGATCGACCAACTTCCAGATACTTAACCTTCCGTTCAACAAACGTGTCACGGTAGATCGACCCACTTCCAGTCACAAAGCCCTGGCACTCAAACGTCCGTCCAACCAACGGATACCATATGGTCGACCCATTCCAGTTACTTGATCATCCGTCCAAACAACGGCTCCTGGAAGATCAACCCACTTCTGGGCCCTTAAGTGTCCGTTCAACGAACGTTTCACAGAAGATCAACCTACTTCCCGAAAGTAACCGTCTGTCCAACCTGCGTGTCCGGAAGGTCTAACCACTTCCATACACTTGGCCGTCCGTCAAACAAAAGGCTTCCGATAGATCGACCCACTTCTTGGCACTTAACTGACTGTACAATGAACGGGTCCCAGAAGATCGACCTGCTTCCAGGTACTTTTCCTTCCGTCCAACCAATGTGTCACGGAAGATCGACCCACTTCAAGAGACTAACTGTCCGTCCAAACAACGGGTCCTGGAAAATCTACTCACTTCCAGGAACTTATGCGTCTTTCCAACCAACGGCTCCCGGAATATCGAATATTGAATACAGTTTGTTGACATTAAAATAGAAAATACAATTAAAACAAAATAAAATCGACGTAAAAAGATTTCATAGAATTTGTAGATGTTTTAAACTGTCCAAGATTCTGTAAGGGTCGATTCCAATCTGTTAAGTACGAATAACTGATATATCACCATACGCTGCTGTCCATGCTTGGTTAGTTGCGGATTAAAGATGCTTTTTCACATGTCATCCCAGGCTATAGGATCTAGCCTATCGTTCTATTCTGACGGTTGTTGGGAGATGAGGAGGATTCATATATCTCTCCAAGGTATTTGCAGTCGATGTAGGCTATATAACCTTCTTCTCCGAAAAACGAAAGTGAAGATACTTCGTCACATCATCTTAACTTAAGAGAATGTGATCGATTCAAAAATGTCATTTAATTCAGTTTATTTTCATTAAGATACAAAATACAATAAAATCAAAATAGAATCGGCGAAAAAGATTTCATGGCATTTGTAGCTGTTTTAAACTGTCCAAGACTCAATAGGGGTCGATTCCAATCTCTGAAATACAAATAACTGATATATCACTATACACAGTAATGTAAAAATTACGAAAGCAAAAGGGATCAGGAGAATTAGTTTTGTGATGGTATATATGCCAATGGCTTCATATACAATCATCAGGCTTGCCAAAATGATAAAAATGATAAGCCCCAAAATTAACATTCTCTTTTCTTTTTTCGAAAGGACAAATATACTGGACATCGGTTCAGTATTACTATATTCACAGTCTTCTTCCACCATTATTGTTGCATCGACAGAAGGAATTTCTTCGGGATGAGTTTGGGTTTTATTCTCCTCAGCTCGCCTACGGGTTTGCTTTAAATGAAAAGTTAAATATTCTGGTATATTTCTCCATTGACCAATGGTATTAATGGGAAAATCGTAACTTTTGTTTTGATTGTTTTTCATACGTTTTGAGTTCTGAGGCGTCTTCCGGCATTATTTCCTTATCATCGATATCAACAATACATGGCATCTCAACCATTTTGTCTGTGGTGCCAGCTGTTTCATCTCTCGGACCTGCTATTTTGTCACTCGCTCCTGGGATTTATGTTATTTTAGTGTTGTTCACTGTATTATACGCATATTAAAGAATTTTAAAGCAGCTGTATTCTTTTAAACGAAAGAAAGATTTGTTGTGTCCAATTTATTGAATAAAATATTCAAAGTAATATAATGTTTCAATTTTCATTTCGCTTTGGTCGTTATGACTTCGTAATAGGATGAAGTTTCCTAATCCGACAAGAAATTTGAAACAATGTCGCAAATATTGAAAATTTTTCAAAAAGTATATGATTCGAAAAAGTGTTTAATTTAATCTATTTCAAGAAAAACAAATATCATCAAATGTTTATCAACTTTTCAAACAATGACATTGTTTTGTAAATTATTGTTTAATTAGTGAAATTCTCCTATTAATTTTACAAGTTTTCCACTGTTAAATGTAAATTTGTAACTGAAATATTAATACAATATATTATATACGTACAAAAGTTTTCTAAAACGGTCATAGCATGAGGAAAAGTGCCCCAAATTGATAAAAAACAAGTTTTATCGTCAATTTTCGTTAAAATATTTTTATTCTGGTGTTAACAATGAGACAAAGATAAAACAAATGTAAAGATTGAAATTCTTAGGAATAAATATCAATATAAAAAGATAGAGATCACCGTGGAGATCCTCAGAACTGCCAAATTAATAATTGTAAAACTTTGAGGTTTAGATCTCTAACTTCAGAAAAAAAGGGAGATTTTACAATAACAAAAGGATTTCAAAAACAAAATATTGACTGTAAAATATTATTCCTTGAATCCACAGCAGAAAATTATATTTATGAAAATAGAAAATTATATTTATGTAAAAAATTAAATTATATTTATGTATATTTATGACCAGAGAAAATTTTATATATGAATATATCGGAAACATAAAAAAAGGACAGAAGACATTTATGTAGTCTGTGTGTGTTTGTGTGTGTGTGTGTGTGTGTGTGTGTGTGTGTGTGTGTGTGTGTGTGTGTGTAAGCACTCCATGTGGTTGTGTTGTAAGTAAGTAGTCGGCTGCTTTGGGAGTGTCTTCATAGGACAGAAGAGTTTTGTTGTTTTCGCTACAACATCTCGGATCAAAAAGAGAGAATGAATCGGCCTACAACAAAAACAAAACTTATGAAATTATAAAAATAAATTTTTGTATTGAATAAATGTAGCAAAATACCTATTTATAGTAAAATTACCAACAATACATCAACCAACAGGAAAGAACAACTTCGGGACTTTAATCCATATAAAATGCTACAATTTCTGAAATCAAACTCTATTCCAAAATATAATTTTAACAAAACTACAACGTAAAACACACATATAGTAATTATATCCATACAAACATGTCTATGCAGAAAAGCTGAATATAATCTACCATTTGATTGTGAAAACAGAATAACATATATCATAATTTAAGCAAATTAAATTGCTGCATTAAACGACATGACGAGCTTGATATGCCGTTAAACAAACAAATCATATATCATATCAATTAATCATTCAGTTATATGCAAAATAGTAGGGCTGACAGAGTTATTTAGCTTTGGTAGGGGAGCCTGTCTAAATGAAGGATAATTCTATCTCTCCGACTACCACCACCTCCCAAAAATAACTACTCAGGGTGTGTCCCCACAGAAGGGAAGAGTTTGGTGTTTTCAATACGACATCTTAGAGCAAATACCTACATAGTCATCAGATTTTATTTCGAGAGATGAATTACCTGTGCATCCGGGGATCGACGATAAACTAAATCTGCGTCCTGGGTAAGAAGATAAATTATGCCCAACAGAAAGTCCTCTGATCAGGATGCTTTGAGGAGCGTGGAACCATCTTTTAATTGCTGGTGTTCCCAGGTCCACCCTCACCCGGGGTGTAAGCACCTGTTAGTGTCCCAGCTAGAGTAAATAGTTAACACCGAAACCGGGGTCAAAACATTATGAAAGTATACAAATAGGTTTTAATACAAGGAATACAATGTAAAAAAATAAATATTACCAGAAATACATTTTTGGAAAAAAACAAAAAACAAATAGTTTGAAAAAAAATATTACAATCAATAATTTTTGAAGAAAAAATTATTGCAATCAATACATTTTTGAAAAATTTAAAAGAAAGAAATATTACCAGTTATATATTTTTGAAACAAATATTACCAGCGTAAATATTTGAAAAACAGATATTATCAGAAATAGGTTATTTGTACGAAAAATAATACCAGAAATATATACTTTGAAGGAAAAATAATGCCAGAAATAGATTTTTTGAAGGTAAAAATAATACCAGAAATAGATACTTTGAAGGAAAAAAGGAACCAGTAATAGGTAATTTAAAACAAATATATTACCAACAATAAAAATATTGTCGACATTAAATAACACATTAAGGTTGATATTCTTCAATCCATACCGACATTCATTACTCCGCCGTGTCTCCCGTTGTGAATTAGGGAGGCTTGAAAAATCGTGAGTAGCCCCGTTCCCACGAAACAGGCTCACCATAGTTACCCATCTTTCGCTGAAATCTGTTGATACCAAACGCTTACCATCAGTTCTAATAATCACCCTGAGCTGATGCTCAAATAATCGGATTAGATCCTGATGGGAATATATATGGCATCGAAAAAATTCCTCTGTTCGCGTCGCCCAAATTACCATTCAACCGTCGATAGCAGGGTCAGAAACACCACCCCATTTATCCAAGAATACCGGGGTGACACATTATCACACGCGTATGCGCGATCAATGAGCACGATGTTTCGAGTGAGTATCGATCTGTCAACATGCTGATATAGTCCATCAGTGGCGGAGAAGAGGATAATGGTAGAAGGCTTACGAAGTCGGTTCCAACTAACACTCCGTTCAAAAAACTGGCTCCCTAAAATCTATCCGCTACCAGGCATTTAACCATTCTTCCAGGCAAAGTAACCGAGAAGATCTCCCCACTTCCATGCACTTAACTATCTGTCCAACCACCGGTTCCGCAAGACCGACCCATATCCAGACACTTAACCGTCCGTCTAACCAACGAGTCCTAGGAGATCAACCGATTTCCAGGCAAGTAGCCGTCCGTCGAATTAAGGTTTCCCAGAATATCGACCCACGTCCAAGATCTTAAACGTCCGTCCGAACAATGGGTAGCAGAATATCGATCACATTCCATGCACTGAATCATCCCTTCAACCGACGTGTCTTTGAAAATCCACCCACATTCAAGCACTTAAGCCTCCGTCCAAAGAACAGGTCACGGAAGATCTACCCAATTCCATGCACTGAAGCGTCTGTCCAACCACCGGGAGCGGATGACTGATCTACTTCCATGTACTTAAACATCCGCCTAGCCAATCTGTCCTGGAAGATCGACCCACTTCCAGGAACTTAACCGTCCGTCCAACCAACGAGTCCTGGAAGATCGACCCAATTCAAGACGCTTAAACGTCCATCCAAACAATGGGTCCCGGAAGATCGAGCTACTTCCAGAAACTAACCGCTTGGCCAACCAAAGGGAACGGAATATCGACCCACTTCCAGGTACTTAACCATCCGAACAAAGAACGAGTGCCGGAAGATCTAGCTACTTAATGGTACTTAAACCTACCCCCAAACAACGGTCCCGGAAGATTGACACACATCCAAGTACTTAACCGTCCGTCCAACCTAGGGACCTCGAAGTTCGACTCACTTCAATGAACTTAACCGTCCGTCCAACCTAGGGTCCTGGATGATCAACTCACTTCCATGTACTTAACGTCCGTCCAACCAACGGGTCCCCGAAGATCGACACACTTATAGGCAATTTACCGTCTGTTCAACCACAGGTCCCGGAAGATTGACAAAATTCCAGGTACTTAACCGTCCGTCCAACCTAGGGCCCTGGAAGATCGACTCACTTGCAAGCACTTAACCATCGTCCAACCTTTGGGTCCCAGACGATCGACACACCTATAGGTAATTTACCGTCTGTCCAACCACGGGTCCCAGAAGATTGACACACTTCCAGGTATTTAACCGTCCGTCCAACCTAGGGTCCTGGAAGTTCGACTCACTTCCATGTACTTAACCGTCCGTCCAATCAACGGGTCCCATAAGATCGACACACCTATAGGCAATTTAGCGTCTGTCCAATCACAGGTCCCGGAAGATTGACACACTTCCAGGTACTTAACCTTCCGTCCAACAAACGGCTCTAGCACTATCGACTCACTTGCATGCACTTAAACATCGTCCAACCATTGGGTCCCAGAAGATCGACACACCTATAGGCAATTTACCGTCTGTCCAACTACTGGACTCGGAAGATTGACACACTACCAGGTACTTAACCGTCCGTCCAACAACGGCTCTAGCAATATCGACTCAACTATAGGCAATTTACCGTCTGTCCAACCAGGGTTCCCGCTAGATTGACAGACTTCCAGGTACTTAACGGTCCGTCCAACCTAGGGTCCTGGAAGTTCGACTCACTAGCATGCACTTAACCATCGTCCAACCATTGGGTCCCAGAAGATCTACACACTTCCAGGAAATTTACCTGTCCATACAACAAACCGTCCCGTAAGATTTAGCCACTTCCAGGCTGTTAACCCACTATCCGATCAACAGGAAGCGGAAGATCGACTTATTTCCAAGTAATCAATCGTCCGTCTAACCAAGTGTGTCAACTGGTCCCGGTTGATCGCCCATTTCTACGAACAGAAGCGTACATCCAACGAACGGGTCCCGGAAGAAAGACCCACATCCAGCTAATTAATCGTCTGTCAAACCAAAGAATCACGGAAGATCGACTCATTTACAGGCACTTAACCATCCGTCGAACCACCTGGAGCCGCAATCAGGAAGATCTCCCCAATTCCAAGCATTTAACCAACCATCCAGCCAAAAATTTCCGTAAGATCTCCCCACTTCCAGACACTTAACTATCTATCCAAGCACAGATTCCGGAATATAGACCCACTATAAGGAACTTACCTGTCCGTTCAAGCAACGGTTCCCTTAAGATCGACCCGTTTCCAGGCAATTAAACTTAACAATGTGTTCAACCACCGGCTCTGCAAGATCGATCAACTTCCGTATATTAACTGTCTGTCCAACCAACGAGTCCTGCAAGATTGACCCATTTCCAGGCAATTACCATCTCCTCAAAACAACGAATCTCGACCGACTTCTGGGAACCTAACCGACTGTCCAACAAACAGTTCCCCATAGACCGACCTACTTCCAGGCACTTAACCGTCCATCCATCCAACGGTTTTTCGGAAGAGAGAGTCATTTCCAGGCAATTAAATGTCTGTTCAACCATCAATTACAAGAAAATCGATCCACTTCCAGAAACTAACCGTCTGTCCAACCAACGGGTACCAGAGGAAGACTGAGCCACTTCCAGGTAATTATCCGACCGGCAAGCCCAAAGCTACCTGTAGATTGACCCACTTCCATGCACTTAAACGTCCTTCCAAACAATGGATCGCGGAAGATCGACCCACTTCCAGAAACTTAAACGACAGTCCAAACAACGGGTCACGGAAGTTCGACCCACTTCCAGGCACTTAACCGTCCGTGCGACCAACGTTTTCCAAAGATAAACCCACTTCCAGAAACTAATCCTCCATCCAACCAGGATATCCAGAACATCGACTCACGTCCAGGCACTTAACCATCCGTCCAAACAATGGGTTCCATAAGTTTGACCCTCTTCCAAAGAAAAACCGTCTCTCTAAACAAGGGGTCCGTAAGATCTACACAGTTCCAGGCAATTAACCATCTTTCCAACCAACGGGTTAGGAAGATCTACTCATTTTCCTATTCTCCTTTCGCTTCATTCATTTCATACATCTTATATGATTATTCCATAATTCTTGTTCATCTCGATTCGTTAATTCTCATTCCTTTGCTTTTCTTTATATTCATTCTTATTCTTTATTCTTCTTTTCTTCATTCCTGTCATGCTATTTATATGATTATTATAGAATTTATTCATGTCTATTCATTAACTCTCATTCCTTAATATTCATTCATTTTTTTTATTCTCCTTTCTCGTCATTCCTTTCATACTTCTTATATGATTATTCCTTAATTCTTGTTCATCTTCATTCGTTAATTCTCATTCCTTCTCTATCCTTTAAATTCATTCTTATTTTTCTATTCTCCTTTCTCTTCATTCCTTTCATACTTCTTACTTGATTATTCCTTAATTCTTGTTTTTCTCTATTCGTTAATTCTCATTCCTTATCTTTTCTTTATATTCATTCATTTTTTTATTCTCCTTTCTCGTCATTCCTTTCATACTTCTTACTTGATTATTCCTTAATTCTTGTTCATCTCTGTTCGTTAATTCTCATTCCTTCTCTTTCCTTTATATTCATTCTTATTTTTCTATTCTCTTTTCTCTTCATTCCTTTCATACTTCTTATATGATTATTCCTTAATTCATGTTCATCTCTATTCGTTAATTCTCATTCATTCTCTTTCCTTTATATTCATTCTTATTTTTCTATTCTCTTTTCTCTTCATTCCTTTCATACTTCTTATATGATTATTCCTTAATTCATGTTCATCTCTATTCGTTAATTCTCATTCATTCTCTTTTCTTTATATTCATTCTTATTTTTCTATTCTCCTTTCTCTTCATTCCTTTCATACTTCTTATATGATTATTCCTTAATTCTTGTTCATCTCTATTCGTTAATTCTCATTCATTCTCTTTTCTTTATATTCATTCTTATTTTTCTATTCTCCTTTCTCTTCATTCCTTTCATACTTCTTACTTGATTATTCCTTAATTCTTGTTCATCTCTATTCGTTAATTCTCATTCCTTATCTTTTCTTTATATTCATTCATTTTTTTTATTCTCCTTTCTCGTCATTACTTTCATACTTCTTACTTGATTATTCCATAATCTTTGTTCAACTCTATTCGTTAATTCTCATTCCTTATCTTTTCTTTATATTCATTCATTTTTTTTATTCTCGTTTCTCGTCATTCCTTTCATACTTCTTATATGATTATTCCATAATTCTTGTTCATCTCTATTCGTTAATTCTCATTCCTTCTCTTTTCTTTATATTCATTCTTATTTTTCTATTCTCCTTCCTCTGCCACTTCCAGGCGCTTAACCGCCCCGCCAACTAACGTGTATTGGAAGAATGACCCACTTCCATGCACTTAACCGTCCCTCCAACCAACGTTTATCTGAAGATCGGCCCACTTCCAGGCACTTAACTGTCCGTCCAACCAATACTTATCGGAAGAACGACCCACATCCAGACCCTTAGACGTTCCTCGAACCAACGGATATCAGAAGAAAGGCCCTGTTCCAGACGCTTAACTCTCCGACAAACCAACCTATTCCTCTAACCCATGTGTATCGGAAGAGAGAGCCAATTCCAGGCACTTACCTATCCCTCCAACCAACGTGTATCGGAAGATCAACTTCCAGGCACTAAAACATCCCTTTAAACAACGTTTATCGGAAGATTGACCCAATTCCAGGCACTCAACCGTCCCCACAACCAACGGGTTGCAGAAGAACAACCGCCTTCTAGGCAGTTAACCGTGCCTCCACCCAACGGGTATCGGAAGACCGACTCACTTGCAGGCGCTTAACCATCCCTCGAACCAACGGATATCAGAAGATAGGCCCTGTTCCAGACACTTAACTGTCCGGCCAAGGAACGTGTATCGGAAGATCAACTTCCAGGCACATAAACCACCCTCTACCCCACGTGTATCGGAAGATAGACCCACTTCTAGGCAGTTAGCCGTCCCTCCAACCAGCGTGTATCGGAAGACCGACTCACTTGCAGGCGCTTAACCATCCCTCGAACCAACGGATATCAGAAGATAGGCCCCGTTCCAGACACTTAACTCTCCGACCAAGGAACGTGTATCGGAAGATCAACTTCCAGGCACATAAACCACCCTCTACCCCACGTGTATCGGAAGATAGACCCACTTCTAGGCAGTTAGCCGTCCCTCCAACCAGCGTGTATCGGAAGACCGACTCACTTGCAGGCGCTTAACTATCCCAGCAACCAAGGGATATCAGAAGATAGGCCCCGTTCCAGACACTTAACTGTCAGACCAAGGAACGTGTATCGGAAGATCAACTTCCAGGCACAGAAACCACCCTCTAACCCACGTGTATCGGAAGATAGACCCACTTCTAGGCAGTTAGCAGTCTCTCCAACCAGCGTGTATCGGAAGATCGACTCACTTGCAGGCGCTTAACTATTGCTCCAACCAAGGGATATCAGAAGATCCAGGCACTCAAATATACGTCCAAGCAACGTGTTCTGGAATATCGACACACTTCCAGATACTTTACATCAGTCAACCAACGGGCTCTGGAAGTTCCACCACCTAACTGGCACTTAAAACTCCGTCCAAGCAACGATTTGTGTAAAATCGAACAACATTCAGACCCTTCACCAAACATCGAGTATCGGACGATCGGCCTACTTCCAGGTACTTTACACTCCGTACAAGCAACGCTTCTCAGAATTTAGACCCACTTCCTGGTACTTAACCGTCCGCCCTACCAATTGGCTTCGGAAGTTCGACCCACTTCTAGGTATTTAACCGCAAACCTGAAGTCTTGTCGCTGTTATTCTTGGTTCCCGTCACTTTTTCTTAACTTTCAATCGAATTCAGTACCATCTCAAATTTACTGCGGGATGACACGAAAGTAAATACCTCATCAACGTACGCGGCTAACTTGGGTCTAGCCACACTAGGGACAGCGATGCAGTTCATATGGCTAGTCTGGCCATACGAAGGGGATCGCTGTTGGGGCGACCGTGGACAACGCTAACAAACCGACCGGTGCAACATACAAGCGCCGGACCGCCTTCGGTTCACCTGTACCACAGCAAGAGTGGGGTAGATGTAAGAGGCTAATTCAACGGCATAATTAGGGGTCGAATATGGTGCCCAGAAGGACATCACACAAGTCGCGATGGTCGACCCTATAAAATGCCTTAGACTGATCCAAATTGATCAGCGCTGCTTCTTCATCGCTTTTGACACGCTCTGTTATCGAGCGGATCAGATGCAGGTTGCTCTGAATAATTTGGCCCTTTACGGAATGTTTGCTCGGGTCCCAACAGAATCTCGGCCACTGGCTGCAAACGCTCCGTCAGCATCTCGGCAAATGTTTTCAACTGTGTTTAGCAGAATTATGGTCCTGTAATCATCTAAATCCCGCCCCAAATCGTTGAACTTTTTCATAACACCCCTGGAGACCCGGCCGACGATTGACCACTGGAAGAACCAATTGTTGAACAATACAGTCAAATTCGGGACAAATAAATGCGACAGCCTCAAGTACAATTCATAGCGCAAACCATCAAGTCCCGGAGACTTGCCTCTGCAGACCTTCTTCAATGCATCAGAGACCTCGTCCTCTGTTATCTCTCACCTCATTCATCCAGCCAATTCACTGGACGAAAGCCGTGGAAAGTCAGCCAAATATCTGCGAAACTATTCCAATTATATTAAATAATAAAAAGACTAGGCGTCAGAGAAATAATAACAAATCCAAAAGTAAAGACTTATATTTTTATTGATCAAAAAACAAATAATAAAAATGTTCATTGGTAGAATTTAATGTAACAAAGTTGAAAGGTCATTAGATTTCTATTCAGTCACGGTTTTTGGGAAATGAGGAGGATTCATATATCTCTCCAAGGTATTTGCAGTCGATGTAGGCTATATAATCTTCTTCTCCGAAAAACGAAAGACAAGATACTTGGTCTCATCATCTTAACTTAAGAGAATGTGATGGATTCAAAAATGTCATTTAATTCCGTTAGTTGACATTTAAATACAAAATAGAAATCGACGCAAAAAGATTTAATGGAATTTGTAGATGTTTTAAACTGTCCAAGATTCCATAAGGGTCGATTCCAATCTGTAAGGGTCGATTCCAATCTGATCAGTATGAAGAACTGATATATCACCATACACCGCCGTCCATGCATTGTTAGTTGCAGATTAAAGATCCTTTTTCACACAAGCCATCGCAGGCTAGAGGATCAAGCATATTTTTCTATTCAGTCACGGTTGTTGGGTGATGAGGTGGATTCACATATCTCTCCAGGGTATTTGCAGTCGATGTAGGCAATATAATCTTCTCCGAAAAACGAAAGTGAAGATACTTGGTCACACCATCTTAACTTAAGAGAATGTGACGGATTCAAAAATGTTATTTAATTCAGTTTGTTTTTAGTAAAATACAAAATACAATAAAAACAAAATAGAATCGACGCAAAAAGATTTCATAGAATTTGTAGATGTTTTAAACTGTCCAAGGCTCCATAAGGGTAGATTCCAATCTGTTCAGTACGAATAACTGATATATCACCATACACAGTAATGCAAAACTTACGAAAGCAAAGGGGATCAGGAGAATTAGTTTTGTTGTGATGGTATATATGCCAATGGCTTTATATACAATCATCAGGCTTGCCAAAATGATAAGAAAGATAAGCCCCAAAATTAACATTAACTTTTCTTTTTTCGAAAGGAGAAATATACTGGACATCGGTTCAGTATTACGATTTTCACAGTCTTCTTCCACCATTGCATCGACAGAAGGAATTTCTTCGGGATGAGTTTGGGGTTTATTCTCCACTGATCCCCTACGGTTTTGCTTTGAAAGAAAAGTTAAATATTCTCGTATATTTTTCCATTTACCATTGGCGGTATTGGGAGAATCGTCACTTGTGTTGTCTTGATTTTCATTCGTTTTGAATTCTGTGACGCCTTCCGGCATCATTTCCTCATCAACGATATCAACAATACATAGCGGCCGCTCCAACAGAGGAAATGATGCCGCCATTTTCGTACTCGGGCCAGCCATTTTGTCAGTTGTTCCTGCCGTTTCGTCTCTCGGACCTCCAATTTCCTCACTCGCTCCAGACGTTTCTTTTATTTTAGTGTTGTTCATTGTATTATACGCAAATTAAATAATTTAAAAGCAGCTGTATTCTTTCACAAGAAACAAAGTGTTGCTGTGTCCAAATTCAGTTGAATAAATGATTCAATTTAACTGTAGCGTTTCAATTCCCACTTCGCTTTGGTCTTCATGACGTAATAATAGGATGACGTTTCCGAATCCGAGAAGGTTTTTGAAAAAATGTCGCAAAAGATTGGAAAATTTTAAAACAGAAAAATGATTCGAAAAAGGAAAACAAATATCATCAATAGTTAACCCCTAAACTGGGGGCAAAACATTATCCGAGCGTAAAAATGTGTTTTTAAAAAAATATGTTTTAATACAAGAAACACTTTGCACAAAAAGAATTTACCAGCAATATATTTAGAAAAAACGGATATTACCGGAAATACATTTTTGGAAAAATATTATTGCCATCAATATAATTGTGAAAAATTAAAAAGAAAATCTTTTACCCGCTGTACAGTTTTGAAACAAATATTACCAAAGATAAATATTTGAAGAAAAAAATTACAAGGAATAGGTTATTTGTACGAAAAATATTACCAGAAATAGATTTTTTGAAGGAAAAATATTACCAGAAATAGATTTTTTGAAGGAAAATTATTACCAGAAATAGATTTTTTGAAGGAAAAATAAAAACAGAAATAAATTTTTGAAGAAAAAAATGTACCAGAAATAGATTTTTGAAAACAAAAATATTACAAACAAAAAATATTGTCGGCATTAAAGAACCCACTGAGGTTGATTTTCCTCAATCCGAGCTGCTCTCCATTACTCTACCGTGGCTCGGGTAGTGAATTAGGGAGGTTTAAAGAAAATCAAGACCAGCCCCATTCACACGAACCAGGCCGACCATATTTACCCATCTATCGCTGAAATCTGTCGATACCAAACACTTTCCATCAGTTCTAATAATCACCCTGAGCTGATGCTCAAAGTATCGGATTAGATCCGGATGGGAATAGATTTCGCTTCGCAAGATTTCCTCGGTCCACTAAGCAATGGTTAGCAGTGTCAGAAATACCATCCCTTTTGTCCCAGAATACCGTGCTGACACATTATCACACGTGTATGCGCGATCAATGAGCACGAGTTCTTCGGGTGAGTATCCTGCCGTCATCTCGCTGATATAATCCCAAAAGGGGCAGAGAAGAGGATTATGGTACAGGGCTTGAGAAATCGGTTCCTCTAAGTCAGCGTCACAACGTTCACATTTTGGCAATTCCGCCATGGAGCCATAGCCTATTCCGAACCAGACGCTAGGTAAGCGAAATCTCAGGGTTGCTGAGGTAATCTGCAACTGACTCCTAAGGCCAAAACGAGCGCCTACAAGCCGGACTGGGTGCGTAGTGGATCCTTCTCGATCTCATTCACTAGTTCACCATAAAAGACTCTCCTAGTTATAGAAAGCTTACGAGGAATGCAACTCAAGGCCTATCGACACACGAGGAGAAAATTCAATGGATCCAAAGGCTTAAGAAGGCGATGATTTTACGAGATGGGAGGACCGATATTAAGGAAAGTGAAGCCAGTCTTTATTCTTCACACCAAAATTTAATTCTCGACAACGCGCGACGTAGGAAAGCCGGTCTGTGCTCGAGTTTGTGACTTGGCAAGTTACCAACCCCCATAACAGGGACGTTGGGCACAGGCTTCCCTGTCGATGTGATGTTCACACAAACAAGAGGGAGGAGAGCAAGCGCTCGATCGCCTCCTTACGTTCCTTGCAGAGAGAAAGTACAGACCTGCAGAGGAAAAACTTAACCCACACAGACCTGTCGTTCAAGGGCACCATCATTTGGCGAAATCTCTCGACCGCCACTCCGACATTCGCCTGTAAGTAAGTATATTTTTTCCAACTGGAGGTCGAGTCCAAACCACACTCTGATAAAGCGGGCAGAACCGTCCGTCCAACCGAAGGGTCCTGGAAGATCGACCAACTTCCAGGAACTTTACTGTCACTCCAACCAACGGGTCGCGGTAATTCGACCCACTTCACGGTATTTAACAGTCCGTACAATTAACGGTTCCTGAAAAATTGAGCCACTTCCAGGTAATAAACCGACCGTCGAGCCAAAAGTTACCGGAATATCGACCCACTTCCATGCACTTAACCGTCCGTCCAAACTAATAGAACGCGGAATATCAACCCACTTCCAGAAACTTAAGCGACAGTCCAAACAACGGGTCACGGAAGATCGACCCACTTCCAGGCACTTAACCGTCCGTCCGACCAACGGTTTCCAAAAGATAGACCCACTTCCAGAAACAAATCCTCCATCCAACCAGGATATCCAGAACATCGACCCACGTCCAGGCACTTAACCGTATGTCCAAACAATGGGTCGCGTAAGTTCGACTCTCTTCCAGACAAAAACCGTCTCTCCAAACCACGGGTCCAGGAAGATCTACCCAGTTCCAGGCAATAAACCATCTTTCCAACCAACGGGTTCAGAAGATCTACACACTTCCAGTCATTTAATCGTCCGTCCACCGAACAGATCCCGCAAGATCTATCCATTTTCTTTACTTAAACGTCCGTCCATGCAAGGGGTCACGGAAAATCTACTCCATTCCAGGAACTTAACCGGCAGCCCAAACAACTGGTCCTGGTATATATATCCACTTCGAAGGATTTATCCCTGCGTTAGGCCTACGGGTTCTGGATGATTGACCCACACCCAAGCACCTAACAATCCGTCCAGACCACGTGTCCCGAAAATCGACCCACAACTAGGAAATAAACCGTCCGTCCAATCAAAGTTTAAAAAAAGATCTACTCACTTCCAGGCACTTGAACGTCCATCCGATCATCAGGTACCGGAAGTTCGACCCACTTCCAGCCAAATATCCATCTGTGCAACCAACGTATCCCGGAACATCTAACTACTACCAGTCACCTAACCGTCCGTCCAAACAACGGGACGCGGAAATTCGACCCATTTCCAGGCACTTAACCGTCCGTTCAACCAACGGGACCCAGAATTTCGACCAACCTCCAGGCACTTAACCGAGCTTCTAACCAATGGTTCCCGGAAGATGGAATCAATTGATCACGGAAGATTGACACACTTCCCGAAACTATCTGTCCGTCCAACGATTGAGACTTGAAAGATCTACCTATTTTCAAGCTCTCAACCGTCCGTCCAAACAATTGGTCGCGGAAGATCGACCCACATTCAGCTACTTAAGCTTCCGTTCAACCAATGGGTAACGAAAGATGGACCGCCTTCCAGACACTTAACTGTCCATCCAATCAACGTGTCTCGTAAGATAGACCCACTTTCAGGCAATACACCGTCCTTCCAACCAACGGTTTCCGGAAGAATAAACCATTTCCATGCGCTTAACCTTCCGTCAAACCAACAGATTCCAGAAGGTCGACATGATTTAAACTTCTCTGCAATCATCGGGTCTCGTAAGATCAACCTACTTCCAGGTACTTAACTGTCCCTCCAACCAACGTGTCCCGGTAGATCGATCCACTTCCAGGCACGTAATGATCCGTCCAACGAACGTATCCCGGTAGATCGACCCAATTATTGGCTCTCAACCGTCTGTCCAAACAATGCGTCCTGTAAGATCAACCCACTTCCAGGAACTTAACCGTCCGTCCAACCAACACATTTCCGGAATATCGACCCATTTCCAGTGACTGACCGTCCGTCCAACCTGCGTGACCGGAAGATCGGCACATTCCAGGCATTTAACAATCCGTGCAAGTAAGGGCTCACGGAATATCTACCAACTTCTAGGACTGTACGTCCAATCAACTAGTCCCAGAAGATCTCCGCAGGTCCATGCACTTAACACTCCGTCCAAACTATGGGCCGCAGAAGATTGACCCACATTCAGGCGCTTAATCCTCCATCCAACCAACGTGTCCCGGAAGACCGCCTCACTTCCAGAGACTAACCATTCGTCCAAACAACGGATCCTCGAAGATTTACCCACATCCAGGCACTTGAACGTCCATCCAAACAACGTGTCCCGAAAGATCGGCCCACATCTAGGAAATAAACCGTCCGTCCAATCAAAGGTTCAAAACAGATCTACTCACTTCCAGGCACTTGAACGAAGATCCAACCATCAGGTACCGGAAGATCGACCCACTTCCAGACAAATATCAATCTGTGCAACCAACGTATCCCGGAACATCTAACTACTACCAGTCACCTAATCGTCCGTCCAACCAACGGGACGCAGAAAATCGACCCATTTCCAAGCACTTAACCGTTCCTTCAAACAACGGTACCCAGAATTTCAAACCATTTCCAGGCACTTAACAGACCCTCCAACAAATGGGTCCCGGACTCAATTGATCACGGAATATCGACACACTTCCCGAAACTTCCGTCCAACAACCTCAATCCTCAAACGATCCACTTCCTGGAACTTAATTATCCGCGCAAACAATGGATACCGTTAGATAGACCCAATTTCAGACATTTAATCGTCTTTGCAAACAATGTGTAGCGGAAGTTCGACCCACTTCCAGACACTTGACCGTCCATCCAAACAAATGATCCTGGAAGATTGACCCACTTTCAGAGATTAACCGTCTGTCCAACCAATGGGTCGGGACGTTTGACCCAATTCCAGGCACTTAACCGTCCGTCCAACCAAGAGATCCCGGAAGATCTACCCATTTCAGTTACTTAAAATCCGTTCAACCAATGTGTCTCAGAAACCCCCTTCCAAACAACGAGTTCCGGAAGATCTACCCAATTCCAGGCACGTAACCGTCCGTCTAATCAGCGGCTCCCGGTAGATCCACCCACTTCCAGGCACTTAAGCGTCAGTCCAAACAAAGTTCTGGAATATATACCCACTTAGATGTACTTAATCCTCCGTCTGACCAACGGATCCCGGAGGATCAACCCACTTCTAAGGGAATTAACAGTCCGTCCAAACAAAGAGTCGCGGCAGAAGGACCCACTCCAACTCACATAACCGTCCATCCAACCAACGAATACTGGAAGATCGATACAATTTCAGGCAATTAACCCTCATCTCGGATCAAAAAGAGAGAATGAATCAGGCTAGTGGGTAAATAGCCCCGCCCGGCCCACAACAAAGACAAAACTTATGAAATTATAAAAATAAATTTTTGTATTGAATAAATGCTGAAAAATACCAATTCATAGTAAAATTACCAACAATACATCAACCAACATGAAAGAACAATTTCGGGACTTTAATCCATATAAAATGCTACAATTTCTGAAATCAAACTCTATTCCAAAATATAATTTTAACAAAACTACAACGTAAAACACACATATAGTAATTATATCCATACAAACATGTCTATGCAGAAAAGCTGAATATAATCTACCGTTTGATTGTGAAAACAGAATAACATATATCATAATTTAAGCAAATTAAATTGCTGCATTAAACGACATGACGAGCTTGATATGCCGTTAAACAAACAAATCATATATCATATCAATTAATCATTCAGTTATATGCAAAATAGTAGGGCTGACAGAGTTAGTTAGCTTTGGTAGGGGAGCCTGTCTAAATGAAGGATAATTCTATCTCTCCGACTACCCCCACCTCCCAAAAATAACTACTCAGGGTGTGTCCCCACAGAAGGGAAGAGTTTGGTGTTTTCAATACGACATCTTGGAGCAAATACCTACAGAGTCATCAGATTTTATTTCGAGAGAAGAATTACCTGTGCATCCGGGGATCGACGATAAACTAAATCTGCGTCCTGGGTAAGAAGATAAATTATGCCCAACAGCAAGTCCTCTGATCAGGATGCTTTGAGGAGCGTGGAACCACCTTTTAATTGCTGGTGTTCCCAGGTCCACCCTCACCCGAGGTGTAAGCACCTGTTAGGGTCCCAGCTATAGTAAATAGTTAACACCGAAACCGGGGTCAAAACATTATGAAAGTATACAAATAGGTTTTAATACAAGGAATACAATGTAAAAAAATAAATATTACCAGAAATACATTTCTGGAAAAAAACAAAAAAAAAATAGTTTGAAAAAAAATATTACAATCAATAATTTTTGAAGAAAAAATTATTGCAATCAATACATTTTTGAAAAATTTAAAAGAAAGAAATATTACCAGTTATATATTTTTGAAACAAATATTACCAGCGTAAATATTTGAAAAAAAGATATTACCAGAAATATGTTATTTGTACGAAAAATAATACCAGAAATATATACTTTGAAGGAAAAATAATACCAGAAATAAATTTTTTGAAGGTTAAAATAATACCAGAAATAGATACTTTGAAGGAAAAAAGGAACCAGTAATAGATATTTGAAAACAAATATATTACCAACAATAAAAATTTTGTCGACATTAAATAACACATTAAGGTTGATATTCTTCAATCCATACCGACATTCATTACTCCGCCGTGTCTCCCGTTGTGAATTAGGGAGGCTTGAAAAATCGTGAGTAGCCCGTTCCCACGAAACAGGCTCACCATAGTTACCCATCTTTCGCTGAAATCTGTTGATACCAAACGCTTACCATCAGTTCTAATAATCACCCTGAGCTGATGCTCAAAGAATCGGATTAGATCCTGATGGGAATATATATGGCATCGAAAAACTTCCTCTGTTCGCGTCGCCCAAATTACCATTCAACCGTCGATAGCAGGGTCAGAAACACACCCCATTTATCCAAGAATACCGGGGTGACACATTATCACACGCGTATGCGCGATCAATGAGCACGATGTTTCGAGTGAGTATCGATCTGTCAACATGCTGATATAGTCCATCAGTGGTGGAGAAGAGGATAATGGTAGAAGGCTTACGGAGTCGGTTCCAACTAACACTCCGTTCAAAAAACTGGCTCCCTAAAATCTATCCGCTACCAGGCATTTAACCATTCTTCCAGGCAAAGTAACCGAGAAGATCTCCCCACTTCCATGCACTTAACTATCTGTCCAACCACCGGTTCCGCAAGACCGACCCATATCCAGACACTTAAACGTCCGTCTAACCAACGAGTCCTAGGAGATCAACCGATTTCCAGGCAAGTAGCCGTCCGTCGAATTAAGGTTTCCCAGAATATCGACCCACGTCCAAGATCTTAAACGTCCGTCCGAAGAATGGGTCGCAGAATATCGATCACATTCCATGCACTGAATCATCCCTTCAATCGACGTGTCCTTGAAAATCCACCCACATTCAAGCACTTAAGCCTCCGTCCAAAGAACAGGTCACGGAAGATCTACCCAATTCCATGCACTGAAGCGTCTGTCCAACCACCGGGAGCGGATGACTGATCTACTTCCATGTACTTAAACATCCGCCTAGCCAATCTGTCCTGGAAGATCGACCCACTTCCAGGAACTTAACCGTCCGTCCAACCAACGAGTCCTGGAAGATCGACCCAATTCAAGACGCTTAAACGTCCATCCAAACAATGGGTCCCGGAAGATCGAGCTACTTCCAGAAACTAACCGCTTGGCCAACCAAAGGGAACGGAATATCGACCCACTTCCAGGTACTTAACCATCCGAACAAACAACGAGTGCCGGAAGATCTAGCTACTTAATGGTACTTAACTCTACCCCCAAACAACGGTCCCGGAAGATTGACACACTTCCAAGTACTTAACCGTCCGTCCAACCTAGGGACCTCGAAGTTCGACTCACTTCAATGAACTTAACCGTCCGTCCAACCTAGGGTCCTGGAAGATCAACTCACTTCCATGTACTTAATGTCCGTCCAACCTTTGGGTCCCAGACGATCGACACACCTATAGGTAATTTACCGTCTGTCCAACCACGGGTCCCGGAAGATTGACACACTTCCAGGTATTTAACCGTCCGTCCAACCTAGGGACCTGGAAGTTCGACTCACTTCCATGTACTTAACCGTCCGTCCAATCAACGGGTCCCATAAGATCGACACACCTATAGGCAATTTAGCGTCTCTCCAATCACAGGTCCTGGAAGATTGACACACTTCCAGGTACTTAACCTTCCGTCCAACAAACGGCTCTAGCACTATCGACTCACTTGCATGCACTTAAACATCGTCCAACCATTGGGTCCCAGAAGATCGACACACCTATAGGCAATTTACCGTCTGTCCAACTACTGGACTCGGAAGATTGACACACTACCAGGTACTTAACCGTCCGTCCAACAACGGCTCTAGCAATATCGACTCAACTATAGGCAATTTACCGTCTGTCCAACCAGGGTTCCCGCTAGATTGACACACTTCCAGGTACTTAACGGTCCGTCCAACCTAGGGTCCTGGAAGTTCGACTCACTAGCATGCACTTAACCATCGTCCAACCATTGGGTCCCAGAAGATCTACACACTTCCAGGAAATTTACCTGTCCATAAAACAAACCGTCCCGTAAGATTTAGCCACTTCCAGGCTGTTCACCCACTATCCGATCAACAGGAAGCGGAAGATCGACTTATTTCCAAGTAATCAATCGTCCGTCTAACCAAGTGTGTCAACTGGTCCCGGTTGATCGCCCATTTCTACGAACAGAAGCGTACATCCAACGAACGGGTCCCGGAAGAAAGACCCACATCCAGCTAATTAATCGTCTGTCAAACCAAAGAATCACGGAAGATCGACTCATTTACAGGCACTTAACCATCCGTCGAACCACCTGGAGCCGCAATCAGGAAGATCTCCCCACTTCCAGACACTGAACTATCTATCCAAGCACAGATTCCGGAATATAGACCCACTATAAGGAACTTACCTGTCCGTTCAAGCAACGGTTCCCTTAAGATCGACCCATTTCCAGGCAATTAAACTTAACTATGTGTTCAACCACCGGCTCTGCAAGATCGATCAACTTCCGTATATTAACTGTCTGTCCAACCAACGAGTACTGCAAGATTGACCCATATCCAGGCAATTACCATCTCCTCAAAACAACGAATCTCGACCCACTTCTGGGAACCTAACCGACTGTCCAACAAACAGTTCCCCATAGACCGACCTACTTCCAGGCACTTAACCGTCCATCCTTCCAACGGTTTTTTGGAAGAGAGAGTCATTTCCAGGCAATTAAATGTCTGTTCAACCATCAATTACCAGAAAATCGATCCACTTCCAGAAACTAACCGTCTGTCCAACCAACGGGTCCCAGAGGAAGACTGAGCCACTTCCAGCTCATTAACCGACCGGCAAGCCCAAAGCTACCTGTAGATTGACACACTTCCATGCACTTAAACGTCCTTCCAAACAATGGATCACGGAAGATCGACCCACTTCCAGAAACTTAAACGACAGTCCAAACAACGGGTCACGGAAGTTCGACCCACTTCCAGGCACTTAACCGTCCGTGCGACCAACGTTTTCCAAAGATAAACCCACTTCCAGAAACTAATCCTCCATCCAACCAGGATATCCAGAACACCGACTCACGTCCAGGCACTTAACCATCCGTCCAAACAATGGGTTCCATAAGTTTGACCCTCTTCCAAAGAAAAACCGTCTCTCTAAACAAGGGGTCCGTAAGATCTACCCAGTTCCAGGCAATTAACCATCTTTCCAACCAACGGGTTAGGAAGATCTACTCATTTTCCTATTCTCCTTTCGCTTCATTCATTTCATACATCTTATATGATTATTCCATAATTCTTGTTCATCTCGATTCGTTAATTCTCATTCCTTTGCTTTTCTTTATATTCATTCTTATTCTTTATTCTTCTTTTCTTCATTCCTGTCATGCTATTTATATGATTATTATAGAATTTATTCATGTCTATTCATTAACTCTCATTCCTTAATATTCATTCATTTTTTTTATTCTCCTTTCTCGTCATTCCTTTCATACTTCTTACATGATTATTCCTTAATTCTTGTTCATCTTCATTCGTTAATTCTCATTCCTTCTCTATCCTTTAAATTCATTCTTATTTTTCTATTCTCCTTTCTCTTCATTCCTTTCATACTTCTTACTTGATTATTCCTTAATTCTTGTTTTTCTCTATTCGTTAATTCTCATTCCTTATCTTTTCTTTATATTCATTCATTTTTTTATTCTCCTTTCTCGTCATTCCTTTCATACTTCTTACTTGATTATTCCTTAATTCTTGTTCATCTCTGTTCGTTAATTCTCATTCCTTCTCTTTCCTTTATATTCATTCTTATTTTTCTATTCTCTTTTCTCTTCATTCCTTTCATACTTCTTATATGATTATTCCTTAATTCATGTTCATCTCTATTCGTTAATTCTCATTCATTCTCTTTTCTTTATATTCATTCTTATGTTTCTATTCTCCTTTCTCTTCATTCCTTTCATACTTCTTATATGATTATTCCTTAATTCTTGTTCATCTCTATTCGTTAATTCTCATTCATTCTCTTTTCTTTATATTCATTCTTATTTTTCTATTCTCCTTTCTCTTCATTCCTTTCATACTTCTTACTTGATTATTCCTTAATTCTTGTTCATCTCTATTCGTTAATTCTCATTCCTTATCTTTTCTTTATATTCATTCATTTTTTTTATTCTCCTTTCTCGTCATTCCTTTCATACTTCTTACTTGATTATTCCATAATCTTTGTTCAACTCTATTCGTTAATTCTCATTCCTTATCTTTTCTTTATATTCATTCATTTTTTTTATTCTCGTTTCTCGTCATTCCTTTCATACTTCTTATATGATTATTCCATAATTCTTGTTCATCTCTATTCGTTAATTCTCATTCCTTCTCTTTTCTTTATATTCATTCTTATTTTTCTATTCTCCTTCCTCTGCCACTTCCAGGCGCTTAACCGCCCCGCCAACTAACGTGTATTGGAAGAATGACCCACTTCCATGCACTTAACCGTCCCTCCAACCAACGTTTATCTGAAGATCGGCCCACTTCCAGGCACTTAACTGTCCGTCCAACCAATACTTATCGGAAGAACGACCCACATCCAGACCCTTAGACGTTCCTCGAACCAACGGATATCAGAAGAAAGGCCCTGTTCCAGACGCTTAACTCTCCGACAAACCAACCTGTTCCTCTAACCCATGTGTATCGGAAGAGAGAGCCAATTCCAGGCACTTAACTGTCCCTTCAATCATCGGTTATCGGAAGATCGACCCAATTCCAGTCAATTACCTATCCCTCCAACCAACGTGTATCGGAAGATCAACTTCCAGGCACTAAAACATCCCTTTAAACAACGTTTATCGGAAGATTGACCCAATTCCAGGCACTCAACCGTCCCCACAACCAACGGGTTGCAGAAGAACAACCGCCTTCTAGGCAGTTAACCGTGCCTCCACCCAACGGGTATCGGAAGACCGACTCACTTGCAGGCGCTTAACCATCCCTCGAACCAACGGATATCAGAAGATAGGCCCTGTTCCAGACACTTAACTGTCCGGCCAAGGAACGTGTATCGGAAGATCAACTTCCAGGCACATAAACCACCCTCTACCCCACGTGTATCGGAAGATAGACCCACTTCTAGGCAGTTAGCCGTCCCTCCAACCAGCGTGTATCGGAAGACCGACTCACTTGCAGGCGCTTAACCATCCCTCGAACCAACGGATATCAGAAGATAGGCCCCGTTCCAGACACTTAACTCTCCGACCAAGGAACGTGTATCGGAAGATCAACTTCCAGGCACATAAACCACCCTCTACCCCACGTGTATCGGAAGATAGACCCACTTCTAGGCAGTTAGCCGTCCCTCCAACCAGCGTGTATCGGAAGACCGACTCACTTGCAGGCGCTTAACTATCCCAGCAACCAAGGGATATCAGAAGATAGGCCCCGTTCCAGACACTTAACTGTCAGACCAAGGAACGTGTATCGGAAGATCAACTTCCAGGCACAGAAACCACCCTCTAACCCACGTGTATCTGAAGATAGACCCACTTCTAGGCAGTTAGCAGTCTCTCCAACCAGCGTGTATCGGAAGATCGACTCACTTGCAGGCGCTTAACTATTGCTCCAACCAAGGGATATCAGAAGATCCAGGCACTCAAATATACGTCCAAGCAACGTGTTCTGGAATATCGACACACTTCCAGATACTTTACATCAGTCAACCAACGGGCTCTGGAAGTTCCACCACCTAACTGGCACTTAAAACTCCGTCCAAGCAACGATTTGTGTAAAATCGAACAACATTCAGACCCTTCACCAAACATCGAGTATCGGACGATCGGCCTACTTCCAGGTACTTTACACTCTGTACAAGCAACGCTTCTCAGAATTTAGACCCACTTCCTGGTACTTAACCGTCCGCCCTACCAATTGGCTTCGGAAGTTCGACCCACTTCTAGGTATTTAACCGCAAACCTGAAGTCTTGTCGCTGTTATTCTTGGTTCCCGTCACTTTTTCTTAACTTTCAATCGAATTCAGTACCATCTCAAATTTACTGCGGGATGACACGAAAGTAAATACCTCATCAACGTACGCGGCTAACTTGGGTCTAGCCACACTAGGGACAGCGATGCAGTTCATATGGCTAGTCTGGCCATACGAAGGGGATCGCTGTTGGGGCGACCGTGGACAACGCTAACAAACCGACCGGTGCAACATACAAGCGCCGGACCGCCTTCGGTTCACCTGTACCACAGCAAGAGTGGGGTAGATGTAAGAGGCTAATTCAACGGCATAATTAGGGGTCGAATATGGTGCCCAGAAGGACATGACACAAGTCGCGATGGTCGACCCTATAAAATGCCTTAGACTGATCCAAATTGATCAGCGCTGCTTCTTCATCGCTTTTGACACGCTCTTTTATCGAGCGGATCAGATGCAGGTTGCTCTGAATAATTTGGCCCTTTACGGAATGTTTGCTCGGGTCCCAACAGAATCTCGGCCACTGGCTGCAAACGCTCCGTCAGCATCTCGGCAAAAGTTTTCAACTGTGTTTAGCAGAATTATGGTCCTGTAATCATCTAAATCCCGCCCCAAATCGTTGAACTTTTTCATAACACCCCTGGAGACCCGGCCGACGATTGACCACTGGAAGAACCAATTGTTGAACACTACAGTCAAATTCGGGACAAATAAATGCGACAGCCTCAAGTACAATTCATAGCGCAAACCATCAAGTCCCGGAGACTTGCCTCTGCAGACCTTCTTCAATGCATCAGAGACCTCGTCCTCTGTTATCTCTCACCTCATTCATCCAGCCAATTCACTGGACGAAAGCCGTGGAAAGTCAGCCAAATATCTGCGAAACTATTCCAATTATATTAAATAATAAAAAGACTAGGCGTCAGAGAAATAATAACAAATCCAAAAGTAAAGACTTATATTTTTATTGATCAAAAAAGAAATAATAAAAATGTTCATTGGTAGAATTTAATGTAACAAAGTTGAAAGGTCATTAGATTTCTATTCAGTCACGGTTTTTGGGAAATGAGGAGGATTCATATATCTCTCCAAGGTATTTGCAGTCGATGTAGGCTATATAATCTTCTTCTCCGAAAAACGAAAGACAAGATACTTGGTCACATCATCTTAACTTAAGAGAATGTGATGGATTCAAAAATGTCATTTAATTCCGTTAGTTGACATTTAAATACAAAATAGAAATCGACGCAAAAAGATTTAATGGAATTTGTAGATGTTTTAAACTGTCCAAGATTCCATAAGTGTCGATTCCAATCTGTAAGGGTCGATTCCAATCTGATCAGTATGAAGATCTGATATATCACCATACACCGCTGTCCATGCTTTGTTAGTTGCAGATTAAAGATCCTTTTTCACACAAGCCATCGCAGGCTAGAGGATCAAGCATATTTTTCTATTCAGTCACGGTTGTTGGGTGATGAGGTGGATTCACATATCTCTCCAGGGTATTTGCAGTCGATGTAGGCTATATAATCTTCTCCGAAAAACGAAAGTGAAGATACTTGGTCACACCATCTTAACTTAAGAGAATGTGACGGATTCAAAAATGTTATTTAATTCAGTTTGTTTTCAGTAAAATACAAAATACAATAAAAACAAAATAGAATCGACGCAAAAAGATTTCATAGAATTTGTAGATGTTTTAAACTGTCCAAGGCTCCATAAGGGTAGATTCCAATCTGTTCAGTACGAATAACTGATATATCACCATACACAGTAATGCAAAACTTACGAAAGCAAAGGGGATCAGGAGAATTAGTTTTGTTGTGATGGTATATATGCCAATGGCTTTATATACAATCATCAGGCTTGCCAAAATGATAAGAAAGATAAGCCCCAAAATTAACATTAACTTTTCTTTTTTCGAAAGGAGAAATATACTGGACATCGGTTCAGTATTACGATTTTCACAGTCTTCTTCCACCATTGCATCGACAGAAGGAATTTCTTCGGGATGAGTTTGGGGTTTATTCTCCACTGATCCCCTACGGTTTTGCTTTGAAAGAAAAGTTAAATATTCTCGTATATTTTTCCATTTACCATTGGCGGTATTGGGAGAATCGTCACTTGTGTTGTCTTGATTTTCATTCGTTTTGAATTCTGTGACGCCTTCCGCCATCATTTCCTCATCAACGATATCAACAATACATAGCGGCCGCTCCAACAGAGGAAATGATGCCGCCATTTTCGTACTCGGGCCAGCCATTTTGTCAGTTGTTCCTGCCGTTTCGTCTCTCGGACCTCCAATTTCCTCACTCGCTCCAGACGTTTCTTTTATTTTAGTGTTGTTCATTGTATTATACGCAAATTAAATAATTTAAAAGCAGCTGTATTCTTTGACAAGAAACAAAGTGTTGCTGTGTCCAAATTCAGTTGAATAAATGATTCAATTTAACTGTAGCGTTTCAATTCCCACTTCGCTTTGGTCTTCATGACGTAATAATAGGATGACGTTTCCGAATCCGAGAAGGTTTTTGAAAAAATGTCGCAAAAGATTGGAAAATTTTAAAACAGAAAAATGATTCGAAAAAGGAAAACAAATATCATCAATAGTTAACCCCTAAACTGGGGGCAAAACATTATCCGAGCGTAAAAATGTGTTTTTAAAAAAATATGTTTTAATACAAGAAACACTTTGCACAAAAAGAATTTACCAGCAATATATTTAGAAAAAACGGATATTACCGGAAATACATTTTTGGAAAAAATGTAAGAAAAAAAAATAACAGAAAGTTTTTTGAAAAATATTATTGCCATCAATATAATTGTGAAAAATTAAAAATTAAATCTTTTACCCACTGTACAGTTTTGAAACAAATATTACCAAAGATAAATATTTGAAGAAAAAAATTACAAGGAATAGGTTATTTGTACGAAATATATTACCAGAAATAGATTTTTTGAAGGAAAAATATTACCAGAAATAGATTTTTTGAAGGAAAAATATTACCAGAAATAGATGTTTTGAAGGAAAAATATTACCAGAAATAGATTTTTTGAAGGAAAAATAAAAACAGAAATAAATTTTTGAAGAAAAAAATGTACCAGAAATAGATTTTTGAAAACAAAAATATTACAAACAAAAAATATTGTCGGCATTAAAGAACCCACTGAGGTTGATTTTCCTCAATCCGGGCTGCTCTCCATTACTCTACCGTGGCTCCCGTAGTGAATTAGGGAGGTTTAAAGAAAATCAAGACCAGCCCCATTCACACGAACCAGGCCGACCATATTTACCCATCTATCGCTGAAATCTGTCGATACCAAACACTTTCCATCAGTTCTAATAATCACCCTGAGCTGATGCTCAAAGTATCGGATTAGATCCGGATGGGAATAGATTTCGCTTCGCAAGATTTCCTCGGTCCACTAAGCAATGGTTAGCAGTGTCAGAAATACCATCCCTTTTGTCCCAGAATACCGTGCTGACACATTATCACACGTGTATGCGCGATCAATGAGCACGAGTTCTTCGGGTGAGTATCCTGCCGTCAACTCGTTGATATAATCCCAAAAGGGGCAGAGAAGAGGATTATGGTAGAGGTCTTGAGAAATCGGTTCCTGTAAGTCAGCGTCACAACGTTCACATTTTGGCAATTCCGCCATGGAGCCATAACCTATTCCGAACCAGACGCTAGGTAAGCGAAATCTCAGGGTTGCTGAGGTAATCTGCAACTGACTCCTAAGGCCAAAACGAGCGCCTACAAGCCGGACTGGGTGCGTAGTGGATCCTTCTCGATCTCATTCACTAGTTCACCATAAAAGACTCTCCTAGTTATAGAAAGCTTACTGGATCGAGGAATGCAACTCAAGGCTTATCGACACACGAGGAGAAAATTCAATGGATCCAAAGGCTTAAGAAGGCGATGATTTTACGAGATGGGAGGACCGATATTAAGGAAAGTGAAGCCAGTCTTTATTCTTCACACCAAAATGTAATTCCCGACAACGCGCGGCGTAGGAAAGCCGGTCTGTGCGCGAGTTTGTGACTTGGCAAGTTACCAACCCCCATAACAGGGACGTTGGGCACAGGCTTCCCTGTCGATGTGATGTTCACACAAACAAGAGGGAGGAGAGCAAGCGCTCGATCGCCTCCTTACGTTCCTTGCAGAGAGAAAGTACAGACCTGCAGAGGAAAAACTTAACCCACACAGACCTGTCGTTCAAGGGCACCATCATTTGGCGAAATATCTCGACCGCCACTCCGACATTCGCCTGTAAGTAAGTATATTTTTTTCCAACTGGAGGTCGAGTCCAAACCACACTCTGATAAAGCGGGCAGAACCGTCCGTCCAACCGAAGGGTCCTGGAAGATCGACCAACTTCCAGGAACTTTACTGTCCTTCCAACCAACGGGTCCCGGTAATTCGACCCACTTCACGGTATTTAACAGTCCGTACAATGAACGGTTCCTGAAAAATTGAGCCACTTCCAGGTAATAAACCGACCGTCGAGCCAAAAGTTACCGGAATATCGACCCACTTCCATGCACTTAACCGTCCGTCCAAACTAATGGATCGCGGAATATCAACCCACTTCCAGAAACTTAAGCGACAGTCCAAACAATGGGTCACGGAAGATCGACCCACTTCCAGGCACTTAACCGTCCGTCCGACCAATGGTTTCCACTTCCAGACCCACTTCCAGAAACTAATCCTCCATCCAAACAGGATATCCAGAACCTCGACCCACGTCCAGGCACTTAACCGTCCGTCCAAACAATGGGTTGCGTAAGTTCGACTCTCTTCCAGAGAAAAACCGTCTCTTCAAACCACGGGTCCAGTAAGATCTACCCAGTTCCAGGCAATAAACCATCTTTCCAACCAACGGGTTCGGAAGATCTACACACTTCCAGTCATTTAATCGTCCGTCCACCGAACAGATCCCGCAAGATCTATCCATTCTCTTTACTTAAACGTCCGTCCATGCAAGGGGTCACGGAAAATCTACTCCATTCCAGGAACTTAACCGGCAGTCCAAACAACTGGTCCTGGTATATATATATCCACTTCGAAGGACTTATCCCTACGTTAGGCCTGCGGGTTTTGGATGATTGACCCACATCCAGGCACCTAACAGTCCGTCCAAACCACGTGTCCCGAAAATCGACCCACATCTAGGAAATAAACCGTCCGTCCAATCAAAGGTTAAAAAAAGATCTACTCACTTCGTCTAACCAATGGTTCCCGGAAGATAGAATCAATTGATCACGGAAGATTGACACACTTCCCGAAACTATCTGTCCGTCCAACGATTGAGACTTGAAAGATCTACCTATTTTCAAGCTCTCAACCGTCCGTCCAAACAATTGGTCACGGAAGATCGACCCACATTCAGCTACTTAAGCTTCCGTTCAACAAATGGGTACCGAAAGATGGACCGCCTTCCAGACACTTAACTGTCCATCCAATCAACGTATCCCGTAAGATAGACCCACTTTCAGGCAATACACCGACCTTCCAACCAACGGTTTCCGGAAGAATTAACCATTTCCATGCGCTTAACCTTCCGTCAATCCAACAGGTTCCAGAAGGTCGACATGCTTTAACCGTCTCTGCAATCATCGGGTCTCGTAAGATCAACCTACTTCCAGGTACTAAACTGTCCCTCCAACCAACGTGTCCCGGTAGATCGACCCACTTCCAGGTACGTAATGATCCGTCCAACCAACGTATCCCTGTAGATCGACACAATTATTGGCTCTCAACCGTCTGTCCAAACAATGCGGCCTGTAAGATCAACCCACTTCCAGGAACTTAACCGTCCGTTCAACCAACACATTTCCGGAATATCGACACATTTCCAGTGACTGATCGTCCGTCCAACCAGTGTGACCGGAAGATCGGCGCATTCCAGGCATTTAACCGTCCGTCCAAGTAAGGGCTCACGGAATATCTTCCAACTTCTAGGACTGTACGTCCAATCAACTAGACCCAGAAGATCTTCCCAGGTCCATGCACTTAACACTCCGTCCAAACTATGGGCCGCAGAAGATCGACCCACATTCAGGCGCTTAATCCTCCATCCAACCAACGTGTCCCGGAAGACCGCCCCACTTCCAGAGACTAACCATTCGTCCAAACAACGGATCCTCGAAGATTTACCCACTTCCAGGTTCTAAACCGTCCATCTAATCAACGGTTACAGGAGGATCGACCCACTTCCAGGCACTTGAACGTCCATCCAAACAACGTGTCCCGAAAGATAGACCCACATCTAGGAAATAAACCGTCCGTCCAATCAAAGGTTCAAAACAGATCTACTCACTTCCAGGCATATGAACGTCCATGCAACCATCGGGTACCGGAATATCGACCCACTTCCAGACAAATATCAATCTGTGCAACCAACGTATCCCGGAACATCTAACTACTACCAGTCACCTAAACGTCCGTCCAACCAACGGGACGCAGAAAATCGACCCATTTCCAAGCACTTAACCGTTCCTTCAAACATCGGTACCCAGAATTTCAAACCATTTCCAGGCACTTAACCGACCCTCCAACAAATGGGTCCCGGACTCAATTGATCACGGAATATCGACACACTTCCCGAAACTATTTGTCCGTCCAACAACCTCAATCCTCAAACGATCAACTTCCTGGAACTTAATTATCCGTGCAAACAATGGATACCGTTAGATAGACCCAATTTCAGACATTTCATCGTCCATGCAAACAATGTGTAGCGGAAGTTCGACCCACTTCCAGACACTTGACCGTCCGTCCAAACAAATGATCCTGGAAAATTGACCCACTTCCAGAGATTAACCGTCTGTCCAACCAATGGGTCGGGACGATTGACCCAATTCCAGGCACTTAACCGTCCGTCCAACCAACAGATCCCGGAAGATCTACCCATTTCAGTTACTTAAAATCCGTTCAACCAATGTGTCTCGGAAAATCAACCCCCTTCCAAACAACGAGGTCCGGAAGATCTACCCAATTCCAGGCAAGTAACCGTCCGTCTAATCAGTGGGTCCCGGTAGATCCACCCATTTCCAGGCACTTAAGCCGTTCAAACAAAGTTCTGGAATACATACCCACTTAGATGTACTTAATCCTCCGTCTGACCAACGGATCCCGGAGGATCAACCCACTTCCAGGTAATTAACAGCCGCCCAAACAATGAGCCGAAGGACCGACTTCAACTCACATAACCGTCCATCCAACCAAAGAATACTGGAAGATCGATACAATTTCAGGCAATTAACCCTCCTTCCAAACAACGGTTTCCGAAAGAAGTAGCCACTTCCAGGAACTTCACGCTCCGTCCAACAAACAGGTTAAAAAGATCCAGGCATTTAATCGACTGTGCAACCGTCGGGTTTCGGAAGATCGACCAACTTCCAGATACTTAACTTTCCGTTCAACAAACGTGTCACGGTGGATCGACCCACTTCCACTCACAACGGCCCTGGCACTCAAACGTCCGTCCAACCAACGGGTACCGTATGGTCGACCCATTCCAGTTACTTGATCATCCGTCCAACCAACGGCTCCTGGAAGATCAAACCACTTCTGGGGCCTTAAGTGTCCGTTCAACGAACGGTTCACGGAAGATCAACCTACTTCCCGAAAGTAACCGTCTGTCCAACCTGCGTGTCCGGAAGATCTACCCACTTCCATGCACTTGACCGTCCGTCAAACAAAAGACTTCCGATAGATCGACCCACTTCTTGGCACTTAACTGACTGTACAATGAACGGGTCCCAGAAAATCGACCTGCTTCCAGGTACTTTTCCTTCCGTCCAACCAATGTGTCACGGAAGATCGACCCACTCCAAGAGACTAAATGTCCGTCCAAACAACGGGTCCTGGAAGATCTACTCACTTCCAGGAACTTATGCGTCCTTCCAAACAACGGCTCCCGGAATATCGAATATTGAATACAGTTTGTTGACATTAAAATAGAAAATACATTTAAAGCAAAATAGAATGACGCAAAAAGATTTCATGGAATTTGTAAATGTTTTAAACTGTACAAGACTCCATAAGGGTCGATTCCATTCTGTTCAGTACGAATAACTGATATACCACCATACACGGCTGCCCATGCTTGGTTAGTTGCGGATTAAAGAGGCTTTTTCAAATATTCCGTCCCACGCTATAGGATCTAGCCTATCATTCTATTCAGTGACGTTTGATGGGAGATGAGGAGGATTCATGTATATCTCCAGGGTATTTGAATTCGATGTAGGCTATATAATCTTCTCCGAAAAACGAAAGTGAAGATACTTGGTCTCATCATCTTAACTGAAGAGAATGAGATGGATTCAAAAATATCATTTAATTAAGTTTGTTGACATTAAAATACAAAATAGAAATCGATGCAAAAATATTTCGTTGAATTTGTAGGTGTTTTAAACTGTCCAAGATTCCGTAAGTGTCGATTCCAATTGGTTAATTACGAATGACTGATATATCACCATAAACTGCTGTTCATGCTTGGTAAGTTACGGATTAAAGATGCTTTTTCACATGTCATCCCAGGGTATAGGATCTAGCCTATCGTTCTATTCTCACGGTTGTTGGGAGATTAGGTGGATTCATATATCTCTCCAGGGTATTTGCAGTCGATGTAGGTTATATAACCTTCTTCTCCGAAAAACGAAAGTGAAGGTACTTGGTCACATCATCTTAACTTAAGAGAATGTGTCGGATTCAAAAATGTCATTTAATTCAGTTTGTTGTCATTAAAATACAAAATACAATAAAATCAAAATAGAATCGGCGAAAAAGATTTCATGGCATTTGTAGCTGTTTAAACTGTCTAAGACTCAATAGGGGTCGATTCCAATCTCTGAAGTACAAATAACTGATATATCACTATACACAGTAATGTAAAAATTACGAAAGCAAACGGGATCAGGAGAATTAGTTTTGTTGCCATGGTATATATGCCAATGGCTTCATATACAAGCATCAGGCTTGCCAAAATGATAAGAATGATAAGCCCCAAAATTAACATTCCCTTTTCTTTTTTCGAAAGGACAAATATACTGGGTATTGGTTCAGTATTACTATTTTCACAGTCTTCTTCGGGATGAGTTTGCGTCTTCCGGCATTATTTCCTTATCATCGATATCAACAATACATGGCGTCCCAACCATTTTGTCTGTTTCATCTCTCGGACCTGCTATTTCGTCACTCGCTCCTGGGATTTATTTTGTTTTAGTGTTGTTCACTGTATTATACGCATATTAAAGAATTTTAAAGTAGATGTATTCTTTTAAACGAAAGAAAGATTTGTTGTGTCCAATTTATTGAATAAAATATTCAAATTAACTGTAATGTTTCAATTTTCATTTCGCTTTGGTCGTTATGGCTTCGTAATAGGATGAAGTTTCCTTATCCGACAAGAATTTCGAAACAATGTCGCAAATATTGAAAATTTCTCACAAAGATAATGATTAGAAAAAGTGTTTAATTTAATCTATTTCAAGAAAAACAAATATCATCAAATATTTATCAACTTTTCAAACAATGACATTGTTTTGTAAATTATTGTTTAATTAGTGAAATTCTCAAGTTTTCCACTGTTAAATCTAAATTTGTAACTGAAATATTAATACAATATATTATATACCTACAAAAGTTTTCTAAAAACGGTCATTGCATGGGGAAAATGGCCACAAACTTGATAAAAACAAAGTTTTAACGTTAATATATTTATGATATTTTTAAGAGGAAAGACAAAACTATTTATTGAATATATTATTTATTTAATCCTTTCTAGCACGTTCAAAATTGTCGTTAAAAATATTTTTATTCTGGTGCTTACAATGAGACAAAGATAAAATAAATGTAAAGATTGAAATTCTTTGGAAGAATATCAATATAAAAAGATAATGATCAACGTGGAGATTCTCAGGACTGCCAAATTAATAATCGTAAAACTTTGAGGTTTAGATCTCTAACTTCAGAAAAAAAGGGAGATTTTACAATAACAAAAGGATTTCAAAAACAAAATATTGAGTGTAAAATATTATTCCTTGAATCCACAGCAGAAAATTATATTTATGAAAATAGAAAATTATATTTATGTAAAAAATTAAATTATATTTATGTATATTTATGACCAGAGAAAATTTTATATATGAATATATCGAAAACATAAAAAAAGGACAGAAGACATTTATGTTGTGTGTGTGTGTGTGTGTGTGTGTGTGTGTGTGTGTGTGTGTGTGTGTGTGTGTGTAAGCACTCCATGTGGTTGTGTTGTAAGTAAGTAGTCGGCTGCTATGGGAGTGTCTTCATAGGACAGAAGAGTTTTGTTGTTTTCGCTACAACATCTCGGATCAAAAAGAGAGAATGAATCGGCCTACAACAAAAACAAAACTTATGAAATTATAAAAATAAATTTTTGTATTGAATAAATGGAGCAAAATACCTATTTATAGTAAAATTACCAACAATACATCAACCAACAGGAAAGAACAACTTCGGGACTTTAATCCATATAAAATGCTACAATTTCTGAAATCAAACTCTATTCCAAAATATAATTTTAACAAAACTACAACGTAAAACACACATATAGTAATTATATCCATACAAACATGTCTATGCAGAAAAGCTGAATATAATCTACCATTTGATTTTGAAAACAGAATAACATATATCATAATTTAAGAAAAGTAAATTTCAGCATTAAATGACCTGTAAGGGCTTGATATGCCGTTAAACAAACAAATCATCTATCATATCAATTAATCACGCAGCTATATGCAAAATAGTAGAGCTGACAGAGTTATTTAGCTTTGGTAGGGGAGCCTGTCTAAATGAAGGATAATTCTATCTCTCCGACTACCACCACCTCCCAAAAATAACTACTCAGGGTGTGTCCCCACAGAAGGGAAGAGTTTGGTGTTTTCAAAACGACATCTTGGAGCAAAGACCTACATAGTCATCAGATTTTATTTCGAGAGAAGAATTACCTGTGCATCCGGGGATTGACGATAAACTAAATCTGCGTCCTGGGTAAGACGATAAATTATACCCAACAGCAAGTCCTGTGATCAGGATGCTTTTAATTGCTGGTGTTCCCAGGTCCACCCTCACCCGGGGTGTAAGCACCTGTTATGGTCCCAGCTATAGTAAATAGTTAACACCGAAACCGGGGTCAAAACATTATGAAAGTATACAAATAGGTTTTAATACAAGGAATACAATGTAAAAAAATAAATATTACCAGAAATACATTTTTGGAAAAAAACAAAAAACAAATAGTTTGAAAAAAAATATTACCATCAATAATTTTTGAAGAAAAAATTATTGCCATCAATACATTTTTGAAAAATTCAAAAGAAAGAAATATTACCAGTTATATATTTTTGAAACAAATATTACCAGCGTAAATATTTGAAAAAAAGAAATTACCAGAAATAGGTTATTTGTACGAAAAATAATACCAGAAATATATACTTTGAAGGAAAAATAATGCCAGAAATATATTGTTTGAAGGTAAAAATAATACCAGAAATAGATACTTTGAAGGAAAAAAGGAACCAGTAATAGATATTTGAAAACAAATATATTACCAAGAATAAAAATATTGTCGACATTAAATAACACATTAAGGTTGATATTCTTCAATCCATGCCGACATTCATTACTCCGCCGTGTCTCCCGTTGTGAATTAGGGAGGCTTGAAAAATCGTGAGTAGCCCCGTTCCCACGAAACAGGCTCACCATAGTTACCCATCATTCGCTGAAATCTGTTGATACCAAACGCTTACCATCAGTTCTAATAATCACCCTGAGCTGATGCACAAAGAATCGGATTAGATCCTGATGGGAATATATATGGCATCGAAAAATTTCCTCTTTTTGCCTCGCCCAAATCACCATTCAACCGTCGATAGCAGGGTCAGAAATACCACCCCATTTATCCAAGAATACGGGGGTGACACATTTTCACACGCGTATGCGCGATCAATGAGCACGATGTTTCGAGTGAGTATCGATCTGTCAACAAGCTGATATAGTCCCATCAGTGGCGGAGAAGAGGATAATGGTAGAAGGATTACGAAGTCGGTTTCAACTAACACTCCGTTAAAAAAACTGGCTCCCTAAAATCTATCCGCTACCAGGCATTTAACCATTCCTCCAGGCAAAGTGACTGAGAAGATGTCCCCACTTCCATGCACTTAACTATCTGTCCAACCAGCGGTTCCGCAAGACCGACCCATATCCAGACACTTAACCTTCCGTCCAACCAACGAGTCCTAGAAGATCAACCCACTTCCAGGCAAGTAGCCGTCCGTCGAATTAAGGTTTCCCAGAATATCGACCCACTTCCAAGAACTTAAACGTATGTCTGACCAATGGGTCGCAGAAGATCTATCACATTCCATGCACTGAATCATCCCTTCAACCAACGTGTGCTGGAAAATCCACCCACTTCCAAGCACTTAAGCCTCCGACCAGAGAACAGGTCACGGAAAATCTACCCACTTCCATGCACGGAAGCGTCTGTCCAACTACCGGGACCGGATGACTGATCTACTTCCATGTACTTAAACATCCGCTTAGCCAATCTGTCCTGGAAGATCGACCCACTTCCAGGAAATTAACCGCCCGTCCAACCAACGAGTCCTGAAAGATCGACCCAATATCAAGACGTTTAAACGTCCATCCAACCAAGGGGTCCCGGAAGATCGACCTACTTCCAGAAACTAACCGCTTGGCCAACCAAAGGGAACGGAATATCGACCCACTTCCAGGTACTTAACCCTCCGAACAAACAATGGGTGCCGGAAGATCCAGCTGCTTCATGGTATTTAACCCTACATCCAAACAACTGTCCCGGAAGATCTACACACTTCCGGGTACTTAACCGTCCGTCCAACCTAGGGTCCTGGAAGATCGACCCACTTGCATGCACTTAACCATCGTCCAACCATTGGGTCCCAGAAGATCTACACACATCCAGGTACTTAACCGTCCGTCCAACCTTGGTCCTGGAAGTTCGACTCACTTGCATGTACTTAACCGTCCGTCCAACCAACGGGTCCCGGAAGATCGACACACGTATAGGCAATTTACCGTCTGTCCAACCACTGGTCCCGGAAGATTGACACACTTCCAGGGATTTAACCGTCCGTCCAACCTAGGGTCCTGGAAGTTCGACTCACTTGCATGCACTTAACCTTCGTCCAACCATTGTGTCCCAGAAGATCGACACACCTATAGGCAATTTACCGTCTGCCCAACCACGAGTCCCGGAAAATTGACACACTTCCAGGTACTTAACCGTCCGTCCAACCTAGGCTCCTGGAAGTTCGACTCACTTGCATGCACTTAACCATCGTCCAACCATTAGATCCCGGAAGATCTACACACTTCCAGGAAATTAACTGTCCATCCAACAAACCGTCCAGTAAGATTTAGCCACTTCCAGGCTGTTCACCCACTATCCGATCAACAGGAACCGGAAGATCGACTCATTTCCAAGTAATCAATCGTCCGTCTAACATAGTGTGTCAACGCGTCCCGGTTGATCGCCCATTTCTACGAACAGAAGCGTACATCCAACGAAGGGTCCCGGAAGACAGACCCACATCCAGCTAATTAATCGTCTGTCAAACCAAAGAATCACGGAAGATCGACTCATTTACAGACACTTAACCATCTGTCGAACCACCTGGAGCCGCAATCACGAAGATCTCCCCACTTCCAAGCATTTAACCAACCATCCAGCCAAAATGTTCCGTAAGATCTCCCCACTTCCAGACACTTAACTATCTGTCCAACCACAGATTCCGGAATATAGACCCACTTTAAGGAACTTACCTGTCCGTTCAACCAACGGGTCCCGGATGATCGTGCCACTTCCAGGTAATTAAACATCCGTCCAAACAACGGGTTGCGGAAGATCGACAACTTTCTAGGCACTTAACCATCCAGGGCACTTCCCTGAAGATCGACCCATTTCCAGGCAATTAAACTTAACTGTGTTCAACCACCGGCTCTGCAAGATCGATCAACTTCCAGACATTAACTGTCTGTCCAACCAACCCATTTCCAGGCAATTACCATCTCCTCAAAACAACGAATCTCGACCCACTTCTGGGAACCTAACCGACTGTCCAACAAACAGTTCCCCATAGATCGACCTACTTCCAGGCACTTAACCGTCTATCCATCCAACGGTTTCCGGAGGATAGAGTCATTTCCAGGCAATTAAATGTCTGTTCAACCAACAGTTCCCAGAAGATCGATCCACTTCCAGAAACTAACCGTCTGTCCAACCAACGGGTACCAGAGGAAGACTGAGCCACTTCCAGGTAATTAACCGACCGGCAAGCCCAAAGCTACCTGTAGATTGACCCACTTCCATACACTTTACCGTCCTTCCAAACAATGGATCGCGGAAGATTGACCCACTTCCAGAAGCTTAAGCGACAGTCCAAACAACGGGTCACCGTACGTCCAAACAATGGGTCGCGTAAGTTCGACCCTCTTCCAAAGAAAAACCATCTCTCTAAACTAGGGGTCCTGGAAGATCTACCCAGTTCCAGGCAACTAACCATCTTTACAACCAACGGGTTAGGAAGATCTACTCATTTTCCTATTCTCCTTTCGCTTCATTCATTTCATACATCTTGTGTGATTATTCCACAATTCTTGTTCATCTACATTCGTCAATTCTCATTCTTTCACTTTACTTTATATTCCATAATTCTTGTTCATCTTTATTCGTTAATTCGCGTTCCTAATCTTTTCTTTATATTCATTCTTATTTTTCTATTCTCCTTCCTCTGCCTCTTCAAGGCTCTTAACCGTCCCTCCAACCAACGTGTATCTGAATATCGGCCAACTTCCAGGCACTTAACTGTCCGTCCAACCAATGCTTATCGGAAGATCGACCGACATCCAGACCCTTAGCCGTCCCTCGAACCAACGGATATCACAAGAAAGGCACTGTTCTAGACGCTTAACTGTCCGACCAACCAACGTGTTCCGGAAGCTCGACCCACTTCCAGGCAATTAACGGTCCCTCTAACCCATGTGTATCGGAAGATCAACTTCCAGGCACTTAAACATCCCTCTAAACAACGTGTATCGGAAGATTGGCCCAATTACAGGCACTCAACCGTCCCCACAACCAACGGGTTGCAGAAGAACAACCGCCTTCTAGGCAGTTAACCGTCCCTCCAACCAACGTGTATCGGAATATCGACTCACTTGCAGGCGCTTCATCCCTCGAACCAACGTATATCAGAAGATAGGCCCTGTTCCAGACACTTAACTGTCCGACCAAGGAACGTGTATCGGAGGATCAACTTCCAGGCACATAAACCACCCTCTAACCCACGTGTATCTAGGCAGTCAACCGTCCCTCCAACCAGCGTGTATCGGAAGACCGAGTCACTTTCAAGCGCTTAACAATTCCTCCAACCAAGGGATATCAGAAGATCCAGGCACTCAAATATACGTCCAAGCAACGTGTTCTGGAATATCGACCCACATCCAGATACTTAACCATCAGTCAACCAACGCGTTCTGGAAGTTCCACCACCTACCTGGCACTTAACAGTCCGTCCAAGCAACGATTTGTGTAAGATCGAACCACATTCAAGCCCTTCCCCAACCAACGAGTATCGGACGATCGGCCTACTTCCAGATACTTTACACTCCGTACAAGCAACGCTTCTCAGAATTTAGACCCACTTCCTGGTACTTAACCGTCCGCCCTACCAATTGGCCTCGGAAGTTCGACCCACATCCAGGTATTTAACCAAAAACCTGAAGTCTTGTCCCGTAACATGTTCTTACCTTTCAATGGAATTCAGTACCATCTCAAATTTACTGCTTGATGACACGAAAGTAAATACCTCATCAACGTACGCGAGTAACTTGGGTCGAGCCACACGAGGGACAGCGATGCAGTTCGTATGGCTAGTCTGGCCATACGAAGGGGATCGCTGTTGGCCGACAGTGGACAACGCTAACAAACCGACCGATGCAACATACAAGCGCCGGACCGCCTTCGGTTCACCTGTACCAAAGCACGAGTGGGGGGGTAGATGCAAGAGGCTAATTCACCGGCATAATTAGGGGTCGAATATGGTGCCCGGAAGGACAGCACACAAGTCGCGATGGTCGACCCTATAAAATGCCTTAGACTGATACAAATTGATCAGCGCTGCTTCTTCATCGCTTTTGACACGCTCTGTTATCGAGCGGATCAGATGCAGGTTGCTCTGAATAATTCGGCCCTTTACAGAATGTCTGCACGGGTTCCAACGGAAGCTCAGCAACTGACTGCAAACTCTCCGTCAGCATCTCGGCAAAAGTTTTCAACTGTGTTTAGCAGAATTATGGTCCTGTAATCACCTAAATCCCACCCAGCATCGTTGACCTTTTTCATAACAACCCTGGAGACCCGGTCAAGGATTGACCACTGACGGAAACAGTTGAACACCACATTCAAATTCGGGACAAATAAATGCGACAGCCTCAAGTACAATTCATAAGGCAACCCATCAAGTCTCATAGAGTTGCCTCTGCAGACCTTCTTCAATGCATCAGAGACCACGCCCTCTGTTATCTCTCACCTCATTCATCCAGCAAATTCACTGGACGAAAGCCGATGAAAGTCAGCCAAATATGTGCGAAACCGTTCCAATTTTATTAAATAATAAAAAGACTAGGCGTCAGAGAAATAAATAACAAATCCAAAAGTAAAGACTTATATTTTTATTGATTAAATAACAAATAATAAAAAAGTTCATTGGTAGAATTTAATGTAACAAAGTTGAAAGGTCATTAGATTTCTATTCAGTCACGGTTGTTGGAAGATGAGGTGGATCCATATATCTCTCCGGGGCATTCGCAGTCGATGTAGGCTATATAATCTTTGTCTCCGAAAAACGAAAGTGAAGATACTTGGTTTCATCATCTTAACTTAAGAGAATGTGTCGACATTAAGATACAAAATAGAAATCGACGCAAAAAGATTTCATGGAATTTGTAGATGTTTTAAACTGTCCAAGATTCCATAAGGGTCGATTCCAATCTGTAAGGGTCGATTCCAATCTGTTCAGTACGATTAACTGAGATATCACAATACACAGCTCTTCGTGCTTGGTTAGTTGCGGATTAAAGATCCTTTTTCACACAAGCCATCCCAGGCTAGAGGAACAAACATATTCTTTCTATTCAGTCACGGTTGTTGGGAGATGAGGACGATTCATGTACCTCTCCGGGGTATTCGCAGTCGATGTAGGCTATATAATCTTCTCCGAAAAACGAAAGTGAAGATAGTTGGTCACATCATCTCAACTTAAGAGAATGTGACGGATTCAAAAATGTCATTTAGTTCAGTTTGTTGTCATTAAAATACAAAATACAATAAAAACAAAATAGAATCGACGCAAAAAGATTTCATGGAATTTGTGGATGTTTTAAACTGTCCAAGGCTCCATAAGGGTAGATTCCAATCTGTTCAGTACGAATAACTGATATATCACCATACACAGTAATGTAAAAATTACGAAAGCAAAGGGGATCAGGAGAATTAGTTTTGTTGTGATGGTATATATTCCAATGGCTTCATATACAATCATCAGGCTTGCCAAAAGGATAAGAATGATAAGCGCCAAAATTAACATTATCTTTTCTTTTTTCGAAAGGACATATATACTTGACATCGGTTCAGTATTACGATTTTCACAGTCGTTTTCCACCATTATTGTTGCATCGACAGAAGGAATTTCTTCGGGATGAGTTTGGGGTTTATTCTCCACTGATCCCCTACGGTTTTGCTTTGAAAGAAAAGTTAAATATTCTGGTATATTTTTCCATTTACCATTGGCGGTATTGGGAGAGTCGTCACTTGTGTTGTCTTGATTTTCAATCGTTTTGAATTCTGTGACGCCTTCCGGTATCATTTCCTCATCATCGATATCAACAATACATGGCGGCCCGTCCAACAGAGGAAATGATGCAGCCATTTTCGTACTCGGGCCAGCCATTTGGTAAGATGTTCCTGCCGTTTCGTCTCTCGGACCTCCTATTTCGTCACCCGCTCCTGGCATTTCTTTTATTTTAGTGTTGTTCATTGTATTATACGCAAATTAAATAATTTTAAAGCAGCTGTATTCTTTCACAAGAAACAAAGTGTTGCTGTGTCCAAATTCAGTTGAATAAATGATTCAATTTAACTGTAGCGTTTCAATTCCGACTTCGCTTCGGTTTTCATGACGTAATAATAGGATGACGTTTCCGAATCCGAGAAGGTTTTTGAAAAAATGTCGCAAAACATTGGAAAATTTTAAAATAGAAAAATGATTGGAAAAAGTGTTTTATCTATTTCAAGGAAAACAAATATCATCAATAGTTAACCCCTAAACTGGGGGCAAAACATTATGCGAGTGTAAAAATGTGTTTTTAAAAAAATATGTTTTAATACAAGAAACACTTTGCACAGAAAGAATTTACCAGCAATATATTAAGGAAAAAACAGATATTAACGGAAATACATTTTTGGAAAAAAAAGTAAGAAAAAAAAAATAACAGAAATTTTGTTGAAAAATATTATTGCCATCAATATAATTGTGAAAAATTAAAAATTAAATCTTTTACCCGCTGTACAGTTTTGAAACAAATATTACCAAAGATAAATATTTGAAGAAAAAAAATTACAAGGAATAGGTTATTTGTACGAAAAATATTACCATAAATAGATATTTTTAAGGAAAAATATTACCAGTCGGTCCACATCGCCAAAATCACCATTTAAGCAATGGTTAGCAGTGACAGAAATACCATCCCTTTTGTCCCAGAATACCGTGCTGACACATTATCACACGTGTATGTGCGATCAATGAGCACGAGTTCTTCGGGTGAGTATCGTGCCGTGAACTCGCTGATATAATCCCAAAAGGGGCAGAGAAGAGGATTATGGTAGAGGGCTTGAGAAATCGGTTCCTCTAAGTCATCGTCACAACGTTCACATTTTGGCAATTCCGCCATGGAGCCATAGCCTATTCCGAACCAGACGCTAGGTAAGCGAAATCTCAGGGTTGCTGAGGTAATCCGCAACTGACTGCTAAGGCCAAAACGAGCGCCGACAAGCCGGACTGGGTGCGTAGTGGATCCTTCTCGATCTCATTCACTAGTTCACCATAAAAGACGCCCCTAGGTCTTGAAAGCTTACTGGATTTAGGAATGAAGCTCAAGGCCTATCGACACACGAGGAGAAAATTCAATTGTTACAAAGGCTTAAGAAGGCGATGATTTTACGAGATGGGAGGGCCGATATTAAGGAAAGTGAAGCCAGTCTTTATTCTTAACACCAAAATTTAATTCCCGACAACGCGCGGCGTAGGAAAGCCGGTCTGTGCGCGAGTTTGTGACTTGGCAAGTTACCAACCCCCATAACAGGGACGTTGGGCACAGGCTTCCCTGTCGATGTGATGTTCACACAAACAAGAGGGAGGAGAGCAAGCGCTCGATCGCCTCCTTACGTTCCTTGCAGAAAGAAAGTACAGACCTGCAGAGGAAAAACGTAAGCCACACTGACCTGCCGTTCAAGGACACCATCATTTGGCGCAAACTCTCGACCGCCACGCCGACATTCGCCTGTAAGTAAAAATATTTTTTCCAATTGGAGGTCGAGTCCAAACCACACTCTGATAAAGCGGGCAGAACCGTCTGTCCAACCAAAGGGTCCCGGAAGATCGATCAACTTCCAGGACCTTTACTGACACTTGACCGTACGTCCAAACAAATGATCCTGGAAGATTGACCCACTTACAGAGATTAACCGTCTGTCCAATCAATGGGTCGGGACGATTGACCCAATTCCAGGCACTTAACCCATTTCAGTTACTTAAAATCCGTTCAACCAATGTGTCTCGGAAAATCAACCCACTTCCAAACAACGAGTTCCGGAAGATCTAACCAATTCCAGGCACTTAACCGTCCGTCTAATCAGCGGGTCCTGGTAGATCCACCCACTTCCAGGCACTTAAGCGTCCGTCCAAACAATGTTCCGGAATATATACCCACTTAGAGGTACTTAATCCTCCCGGTAGATCGACCCACTTCCTTAAAATTAACCGTTTGTCCAAACAATGTTTACCAGAATATCTACCCACTTCCAGTCACTTAACAGTCGATGCAACCAAAGGGTACCGGAAATTCCAACTACTACCAGGAACCTAACCGTCCGTCCAAACAATAGGTCCCGGAGGATCAACCCACTTCCAGGGAATTAACAGTCCGTCCAAACAATGCGTCGCGTCAGAACGAACCACTTCAACTCACATAACCATCCACCCAACCAACGAATACTGGAAGATCGATACAATTTCAGGCAATTAACCCTCCTTCCAAACAACGGTTTCCGAAAGAAGTAGCCACTTCCAGGAACTTCACGCTCCGTCCAACCAACAGGTTAAAAAGATCAACAAGCTTCCAGGCATTTAATCGACTGTGCAACCGTCGGGTTTCGGAAGATCGACCAACTTCCAGACACAACGGCCCTGACACTCAAACGTCCGTCCAACCAACGGATACCGTATGGTCGACCCATTCCAGTTACTTGATCATCCGTCCAACCAACGGCTCCTGGAAGAATAACCCACTTCTGGGCTCTTAAGTGTCCGTTCAACGAACGGTTTACGGAAGATCAACCTACTTCCCGAAAGTAACCGTCTGTCCAGCCTGCGTGTCCGGAAGGTCTAACCATTTCCATGCACTTGACCGTCCGTCAAACAAAAGGATTCCGATAGATCGACCCACTTCTTGGCACTTAACTGACTGTACAATGAACGGGTCCCAGAAAATCGACCTGCTTCCAGGTACTTTTCCTTCCGTCCAACCAATGTGTCACGGAAGATCGACCCACTTCAAGAGACTAACTGTCCGTCCAAACAACGGGTCCTGGAAAATCTACTCACTTCCAGGAACTTATGCGTCCCGGAATATCGAATATTGAATACAATTTGTTGACATTAAAATAGAAAATACAATTAAAACAAAATAGAATCGACGTAAAAAGATTTCATGGAATTTGTAAATGTTTTAAACTGTCCAAGACTCCATAAGGGTCGATTCCAATCTGGTCCGTACGAATAACTGATATACCACCATACACTGCTGTCCATGCTTGGTTAGTTGCGGATTAAAGAGGCTTTTTCAAATAATCCATCCCACGCTATAGGATCTAGCCTATCATTCTATTCAGTGACGGTTGACGGGAGATGCGGTGGATTCATATATCTCTCCAGGGTATTTGCAGTCGATGTAGGCTATATAACCTTCTTCTCCGAAAAACGAAAGTGAAGATACTTGGTCTCATCATTTTAATTAAAGAGAATATGACGGATTCAAAAATGTCATTTAATTCAGTTTGTTGTCATTAAAATACAAAATACAATAAAACAAAATTGAATCGACGAAAAAGATTTCATGGCATTTGTAGCTGTTTTAAACTGTCCAAGAGTCCATAGGGGTCGATTCCAATCTCTGAAATACAAATAACAGATATATCACTATACACAGTAATGTAAAAATTACGAAAGCAAAGGGGATCAGGAGAATTAGTTTTGTTGTCATGGTATATATGTCAATGGCTTTATATACACTCATCAGGCTTGCCAAAATGATAAGAATGATAAGCCCCAAAATTAACATTATCTTTTCTTTTTTCGAAAGGACAAATATACTGGGCATTGGTTCAGTATTACTATATTCACAGTCTTCTTCCACCATTATGGTTGCATCGACAGAAGGAATTTCTTCGGGATGAGTTTGGTTTTTATTCTCCTCTGCTCACCTACGGTTTGCTTTAAATGAAAAGTTAAATATTCTGGTATATTTCTCGATTGACCAATGGAATTAATGGGAAAATCGTCACTTTTGTTTTGATCGTTTTTCATTCGTTTTGAGTTTTGAGGCGTCTTCCGGCATTATTTCCTTATCATCGATATCAACAATACATGGCATCTCAACCATTTTGTCTGTGGTGCCTGCTGTTTCATCTCTCGGACCTGCTATTTTGTCACTCGCTCCTGGGATTTATTTTATTTCAGTGTTGTTCACTGTATTATACGCATATTAAAGAATTTTAAAGCAGCTGTATTCTTTTAAACGAAAGAAAGATTTGTTGTGTCCAATTTATTGAATAAAATATTCTAAGTAATATAATGTTTCAATTTTCATTTCGCTTTGGTCGTTATGACTTCGTAATATGATGAAGTTTCCTAATCCGACAAGAATTTTGAAACAATGTCGCAAATATTGAAATTTTTTCAAAAAGAAAATCATTCGAAAAATTGTTTAATTTCATCTATTTCAAGAAAAACAAATATCATCAAATGTTTATCAACTTTTCAAACAATGACATTGTTTTGTAAATTATTGTTTAATTAGTGAATTTCTCTTATTAATTTTACAAGTTTTCCACTGTTAAATCTAAATTTGTAACTGAAATATTAATACAATATATTATATACCTACAAAAGTTTTCTAAAAACGGTCATAGCATGGGGAAAATGGCCCCAAACTTGACAAAAACAAAGTTATATCGTCAATATATTTATGATATTATTAAGAAGAAAGAAAAAACTATTTATTGATTATCTTATTTATTTAATCCTTTGTAGCACGTTCAAAACTTTCGTTAAAAATATTTTTATTCTGGTGTTAGCAATGGGACAAAGATAAAAGAAATGTAAAGATTGAAATTCTCAGGAAGAAATATCAATATAAAAAGATAGAGATCAACGTGGAGATCCTCAGGACTGCCAAATTAATAATTGTAAAAAAAACGAGGTGTAGATCTCTAAATTCAGAAAATAAGTTAGAGTTTACGAAAAACAAAAGGATTTAAAAAACAGCCCCAAATATTGACTGTAAAATATTATTCCTTGAATCCACAGCAGAAAATTATATTTATGAAAATAGAAAATTATATTTATGTAAAAAGTTAAATTATATTTATGTATATTTATGAACAGAGAAAATTTTATATATGAATATATCGGAAACATAAAAAAAGGACAGAAGACATTTATGTTGTCTGTGTGTGTGTGTGTGTGTGTGTTTGTGTGTGCGTATGTGTGTGTCTATGTGTGAGCACTCCATGTGGTTAGGTTGTAAGTAAGTAGTCGGCTGCTTTGGGAGCGTCTTCATAGGACAGAAGAGTTTTGTTGTTTTCGCTACAACATCTCGGATCAAAAAGAGAGAGTAAATCAGGCTAGTGGGTAAATAGACCCGCCCGGCCCACAACAAAAACAAAACTTATGAAAAGTATAAAAATAAATTTTTGTATTGAATAAATGCTGAAAAATACCAATTTATAGTAAAATTACCAACAATACATCAACCAACATGAAAGAACAACTTCGGGACTTTAATCCATATAAAATGCTACAATTTCTGAAATCAAACTCTATTCCAAAATATAATTTTAACAAAACTACAACGTAAAACACACATATAGTAATTATATCCATACAAACATGTCTATGCAGAAAAGCTGAATATAATCTACCATTTGATTGTGAAAACAGAATAACATATATCATAATTTAAGCAAATTAAATTTCACCATTAAATGACCTGTAAGGGCTTGATATGCCGTTAAACAAACAAATCATATATCATATCAATTAATCATTCAGTTATATGCAAAATAGTAGGGCTGACAGAGTTATTTAGCTTTGGTAGGGGAGCCTGTCTAAATGAAGGATAATTCTATCTCTCCGACTACCACCACCTCCCAAAAATAACTACTCAGGGTGTGTCTCCACAGAAGGGAAGAGTTTGGTTTTTTCAATACGACATCTTGGAGCAAAGACCTACATAGTCATCAGATTTTACTTCGAGTGAAGAATTACCTGTGCATCCGGGAATTGACGATAAACTAAATCTGCGTCCTGGGTAAGACGATAAATTATGCCCAACAGCAAGTCCTCTGATCAGGATGCTTTGAGGAGCGTGGAACCACCTTTTAATTGCTGGTGTTCCCAGGTCCACCCTCACCCGGGGTGGAAGCACCTGTAGGGTCCCAGCTATAGTAAATAGTTAACACCGAAACCGGGGTCAAAACATTATGAAAGTATACAAATAGGTGTTAATCCAAGGAATACAATGTAAAAAAAATAAATATTACCAGAAATACATTTTTGAAAAACATGTTACCAGAAATACATTTTTGGAAATAAACAAAAAACAAATAGTTTGAAAAAAAATATTACAATCAATAATTTTTGAAGAAAAAATTATTGCAATCAATACATTTTTGAAAAATTTAAAAGAAAGAAATATTACCAGTTATATATTTTTGAAACAAATATTGCCAGCGTAAATATTTGAAAAAAAGGTATTACCAGAAATAGGTTATTTGTACGAAAAATAATACCAGAAATATATACTTTGAAGGAAAAAAGGAACCAGTAATAGATATTTGAAAACAAATATATTACGAACAATAAAAATATTGCCGACATTAAATAACACATTAAGGTTGATAGTCTTCAATCCATGCCGACATTCATTACTCCGCCGTGTCTCCCGTTGTGAATTAGGGAGGCTTGAAAAATCGTGAGTAGCCCCGTTTCCACGAAACAGGCTCACCATAGTTACCCATCATTCGCTGAAATCTGTTGATACCAAACGCTTACCATCAGTTCTAATAATCACCCTGAGCTGATGCTCAAAATATCGGATTAGATCCTGATGGGAATATATATGGCATCGAAAAATTTCCTCTGTTGGCGTCGCCCTAATCACCATTCAACCGTCGATAGCAGGGTCAGAAACACCACCCCATTTATCAAAGAATTCCGGGGTGACAAATTATCACACGCGTATGCGCGATCAGTGAGCGCGATTTTTCCAGTGAGTATCGATGTGTCAACATGCTGATATAGTCCCATAAGTGGCGGAGAAGAGGATAATGGTAGAAGGCTTACGAAGTCGGTTCCAACTAACACTCCTTTAAAAAAACTGGCTCCCTAAAATCTATCCGCTACCAGGCATTTAACCATTCCTCCAGGCAAAGTAACCGAGAAGATCTCCCCACTTCCATGCACTTAACTATCTGTCCAACCACCGGTTCCGCAAGACCGACCCATATCCAGACACTTAACCGTCCGTCCAACCAACGAGTCCTAGAAGATCAACCCACTTCCAGGCAAGTAGCCGTCCGTCGAATTAAGGTTTCCCAGAATATCGAACCACGTCCAAGATCTTAAACGTCCGTCCGACCAATGGGTCACAGAAAATCGATCACATTCCATGCACTGAATCATCCCTTCAACCGACGTGTCCTGTAAAATCCACCCACATCCAAGCATTTAAGCCTCCGATCAAAGAACAGGTCACGGAAGATCTACCCACTTCCATGCACTGAAGCGTCTGTCCAACCACCGGGAGCGGATGACTGATCTACTCCCATGTACTTAAACATCCGCCTAGCCAATCTGTCCTGGAAGATCGACCCACTTCCAGGAACTTAACCGTCCGTCCAACCAACGAGTCCTGGAAGATCGACCCAATTCAAGACGCTTAAACGTCCATCCAAAAAATGGGTCCCGGAAGATCGAGCTACTTCCAGAAACTAACCGATTGGCCAACCAAAGGGAACGGAATATCGACCCACTTCCAGGTACTTAACCCTCCGAACAAACAACGAGTGCCGGAAGATCTAGCTACTTAATGGTACTTAACTCTACCCCCAAACAACGGTCCCGGAAGATTGACACACTTCCAAGTACTTAACCGTCCGTCCAACCTAGGGTCCTCGAAGTTCGACTCACTTCAATGTACTTAACCGTCCGTCGAACCTAGGGTCCTGGAAGATCGACTCAATTCCATGTACTTAACGTCCGTCCAACCAACAGGTCCCGGAAGATCGACACACCTATAGGCAATTTACCGTCTGTCCAACCACGGGTCCCGGAAGATTGACACACTACCCGGTACTTAACCGACCGTCCAACCTAGGGTCCTGGAAGTTCGACTCACAACCATGTACTTAACCATCGTCCAACCATTGGGTCCCAGACGATCGACACACCTATAGGCAATTTAACGTCTGTTCAACTACTGGACCCGGATAATTGACACACTTCCAGTTACTTAACCGTCCATCCAACAAACGGCTCTAGAAATATCGGCTTACCTATAGGCAATTTACCGTCTGTCCAAACACGGGTCCCGCTAGATTGACACACTTCCAGGTACTTAACCGTCCGGCCAACAAACGGCTCTAGTACTATCGACTCTCTTGCATGCACTTAAACATCGTCCAACCATTGTGTCCCAGAAGATCGACACACCTATAGGCAATTTACCGTCTGTCCAACTACTGGACTCGGAAGATTGACACACTTCCAGGTACTTAACCGTCCGTCCAAGAAAGGCTCTAGCAATATCGACTCACCTATAGGCAATTTACCGTCTGTCCATCCAGGGTTCCCGCTAGATTGACACATTTACAGGTACTTAACCGTCCGTCCAACCTAGGGTCCTGGAAGTTCGACTCACTAGCATGCACTTAACCATTGTCCAATCATTTGGTCCCAGAAGATCTACACACTTCCAGGAAATTACCTGTCCATCCAACAAACCGTCCCGTAAGATTTAGCCACTTCCAGGCTGTTAACCCACTATCCGATCAACAGGAACCGGAAGATCGACTTATTTCCAAGTAATCAATCGTCCGTCTAACCAAGTGTGTCAACTGGTCCCGGTTGATCGCCCATTTCTAGGAACAGAAGCGTTCATCCAACGAACGGGACCCGAAAGACAGGCCCACATCCAGCTAATTAATCGTCTGTCAAACCAAAGAATCACGGAAGATCGACTCATTTACAGGCACTTAAACATCCGTCGAACCACCTGGAGCCGCAATCAGGAAGATCTCCCCACTTCCAAACATTTAACCAATCATCCAGCCAAAATGTTCCGTAAAGTCTCCCCACTTCCAGACACTTAACTATCTGTCCAATCACAGATTCCGGAATATAGACCCGCTTTAAGGAACTTACCTGTCCGTTCAACCACCGGCTCTGCAAGATCGATCAACTTCCAGACATTGTCTGTCCAACCAACGAGTCCTGCAAGATCGACCTATTTCCAGGCAATAACCATCTCCTCAAAACAACGAATCTCGACCCACTTCTTGAAACCTAACCGACTGTCCAACCAACAGTTCCCCATAGACCGACCTACTTCCAGGCATTTAACCGTCCATCCATGCAACGGTTTCCGGAAGAGAGAGTCATTTCCAGGCAATTAAATGTCTGTTCAACCAACGGTTCCCAGAAGATCGATCCACTTCCAGAAACTAACCGTCTGTCTAACCAACGGTCCCAGAGAAAGATTGAGCCACTTCCAGGTAATTAACCGACCGGCAAGCCCAAAGCTACCGGTAGATCGACCCACTTCCATGTACTTAACCGTCCGTTCAAACAATGGGTCGCGTAAGTTCCACCCTCTTCCAAAGAAAAACCGTCTCTCCAAACAACGAGTCCTGGAAGATCTACCCAGTTCCAGGCAATTAACCGACCGTCAAGCCAAAAGCTACCGGTAGATCGACCCACTTCCAGACACTTAACCGTCCGTCCGACCATCGGTTTCCAAAAGATAGACCCACTTCCAGAAACTAATCCTCCATCCAACCAGGATATCCAGAACATCGACCCACGTCCAGGCACTTAACCGTCTTAACAGTGGGTCGCGTAAGTTCGACCCTCTTCCAAAGCAAAACCGTCTCTCTAAACTAGGGGTCTTGGAAGATCTACCCAGTTCCAGGCAATTAACCGTCTTTCCAACCAACGGGTTAGGGAGATCTACTCATTTTCCTATTCTCCTTTCGCTTCATTCATTTCATACATCTTGTGTGATTATTCCACAATTCTTGTTCATCTTCATTCGTTAATTCTCATTCCTTCACTTTACTTTATATTCATTCATATATTCCTACTTTTTCTCTTCATTCCTTTCATACTTCTTATATGATTATTCCATAATTCTTGTTCATCTCGATTCGTTAATTCTCATTCCTTATCTTTTCTTTATATTCATTTATATTTTTTATTCTCCTTTCTCTTCATTACTTTATACTTCTTATATGATAATTCCATAATTCTTGTTCATCTTTATTCGTTAATTCGCGTTCCTAATCTTTTCTTTATATTCATTCTTATTTTTCTATTCTCCTTCCTCTGCCACTTCCAGGCTCTTAACCGTCCCTCCAACCAACGTGTATCTGAATATCGGCCAACTTCCAGGCACTTAACTGTCCGTCCAACCAATGCTTATCGGAAGATCGACCCACATCCAGACCCTTAGCCGTCCCTCGAACCAACGGATATCACAAGAAAGGCCCTGTTCCAGACGCTTAACTGTCCGACCAACCAACGTGTTCCGGAAGCTCGACCCACTTCCAGGCAATTAACGGTCCCTCTAACCCATGTGTATCGGAAGATCAACTTCCAGGCACTTAAACATCCCTCTAAACAACGTGTATCGGAAGATTGAGCCAATTCCAGGCACTCAACCGTCCCCACAACCAACGGGTTGCAGAAGTCCCTCCAACCAGCGTGTATCGGAATATCGACTCACTTGCAGGCGCTGAACCATCCCTCCAACCAACGTATATCAGAAGATAGGCCCTGTTCCAGACACTTAACTGTCAGACCAAGGAACGTGTATCGGAAGATCAACTTCCAGGCACATAAACCACCCTCTAACCCAGGTGTATCGGAAGATAGACCCACTTCTAGGCAGTTAACCGTCCCTCCAACCAGCGTGTATCGGAAGACCGACTCACTTGCAGGCGTTTAACAGTTCCTCCAACCAAGGGATATCAGAAGATCCAGGCACTCAAATATACATCCAAGCAACGTGTTCTGGAATATCGACCCACATCCAGATACTTAACCATCAGTCAACCAACGCGTTCTGGAAGTTCCACCACCTACCTGGCACTTAACAGTCCGTCCAAGCAACGATTTGTGTAAGATCGAACCACATTCAGGCCCTTCCCCAACCAACGTGTATCGGACGATCGGCCTACTTCCAGGTACTTTACACTCCGTACAAGCAACGCTTCTCAGAATTTAGACCCACTTCCTGGTACTTAACCGTCCGCCCTACCAATTGTCCTCGGAACTTCGACCCACTTCCAGGTATTTAACCGCAAACCTGAAGTCTTGTCGCTGTTATTCCTGGTTCCTGTATCATTTTCGTACCTTTCAATCGAATTCAGTACTATCTCAAATTTACTGCTTGATGACACGAAAGTAAATACCTCATCAACGTACGCGGGTAACTTGGGTCGAGCCACACTAGGGACAGCGATGCAGTTCGTATGGCTAGTCTGGCCATACGAAGAGGATCGCTTTTGGGGCGACAGTGGACAACGCTAACAAACCGACCGGTGCAACATACAAGCGCCGGACTGCCTTCGGTTCACCTATACCACAGCACTAGGGTGGGGGAGAGATGCAAGAGGCTAATTCACCGGCATAATTAGGGGTCGAATATGGTGCCCGGAAGAACAGCACACAAGTCGCGATGGCCGACCCTATAAAATGCCTTAGACTGATCCAAATTGATCAGCGCTGCTTCTTCATCGCTTTTGACACGCTCTGTTATCGAGCGGATCAGATGCAGGTTGATCTGAATAATTCGGCCCTTTACGGAATGTTTGCTCGGGTCCCAACGGAAGCTCGGCAACTGACTGCAAACGCTCCGTCAGCATCTCGGCAAAAGTTTTCAACTGTGTTTAGCAGAATTATGGTCCTGTAATCATCTAAATCCCGCCCAACTTCGTTGACCCTTTTCATAACACCCCTGGAAACCCGGTCGAGGACTGACCACTGGAAGAACCAATTGTTGAACACTACAGTCAAATTCGGGACAAATAAATGCGACAGCCTCAAGTACAATTCATAGCGCAAACCATCAAGTCCCGGAGACTTGCCTCTGCAGATCTTCTTCAATGCATCAGAGACCTCGTCCTCTGTTATCTCTCACCTCATTCATCCAGCCAATTCACTGGACGAAAGCCGTGGAAAGTCAGCCAAATATCTGCGAGACTATTCCAATTATATTAAATAATAAAAAGACTAGGCGTCAGAGAAATAATAACAAATCCAAAAGTAAAGACTTATATTTTTATTGATTAAAAAACAAATAATAAAAATGTTCATTGGTAGAATTTAATGTAACAAAGTTGAAAGGTCATTAGATTTCTATTCAGTCACGGTTTTTGGGAGATGAGGAGGATTCATATATCTCCCCAAGGTATTTGCAGTCGATGTAGGCTATATAATCTTCTTCTCCGAAAAACGAAAGCGAAGATACTTGGTCACATCATCTTAACTTAAGAGAATGTGATGGATTCAAAAATGTCATTTAATTCCGTTAGTTGACATTTAAATACAAAATAGAAATCGACGCAAAAAGATTTCATGGAATTTGTAGATGTTTTAAACTGCCCAAGATTCCATAAGGGTCGATTCCAATCTGTAAGGGTCGATTCCAATCTGATCAGTATGAAGAACTGATATATCACCATACACCGCTGTCCATGCTTTGTTAGTTGCAGATTAACGATCCTTTTTCACACAAGCCATCGCAGGCTAGAGGATAAAGCATATTTTTCTATTCAGTCACGGTTGTTGGGTGATGAGGTGGATTCACATATCTCTCCAGGCTATTTGCAGTCGATGTAGGCTATATAATCTTCTCCGAAAAACGAAAGTGAAGATACTTGGTCACATCATCTTAACTTAAGAGAATGTGACGGATTCAAAAATGTCATTTAATTCAGTTTGTTGTCATTAATATACCAAATAGAATAAAAACAAAATAGAATCGACGCAAAAAGATTTCATGGAATTTGTAGATGTTTTAAACTGTCCAAGGCTCCATAAGGGTAGATTCCAATCTGTTCAGTACGAATAACTGATATATCACCATACACAGTAATGCAAAACTTACGAAAGCAAAGGGGATCAGGAGAATTAGTTTTGTTGTGATGGTACATATGCCAATGGCTTTATATACAATCATCAGGCTTGCCAAAATGATAAGAAAGATAAGCCCCAAAATTAACATTATCTTTTCTTTTTTCGAAAGGAGAAATACACTGGATATCGGTTCAGTATTACGATTTTCACAGTCTTCTTCCACCATTGCATCGACAGAAGGAATTTCTTCGGGATGAGTTTGGGGTTTATTCTCCACTGATCCCCTACGGTTTTGCTTTGAAAGAAAAGTTAAATATTCTGGTATATTTTTCCATTTACCATTGGCGGTATTGGAAGAGTCGTCACTTGTGTTGTCTTGATTTTCATTCGTTTTGAATTTTGTGACGCCTTCCGGCATCATTTCCTCAACATCGATATCAACAATACATGGCGGCCCGTCCAACAGAGGAAATGATGCCGCCATTTTCGTACTCGGGCCAGCCATTTGGTCAGATGTTCCTGCCGTTTCGTCTCTCGGACCTCCTATTTCGTCACCCGCACCTGGCATTTCTTTTATTTTAGTGTTGTTCATTGTATTATACGCAAATTAAATAATTTAAAAGCAGCTGTATTCTTTCACAAGAAACAAAGTGTTGCTGTGTTCAAATTCAGTTGAATAAATGATTCAATATAACTGTAGCGTTTCAATTCCCACTTCGCTTTGGTCTTCATGACGTAATAATAGGATGACGTTTCAGAATCCGAGAACAATTTTGAAAAAATGTCGCAAAATATTGGAAAATTTTAAAATAAAAAAATGATTCGAAAAAGTGTTTTATTTATTTCAAGGAAAACAAATATCATCAATAGTTAACCCCTAAACTGGGGGCAAAACATTATGAGAGCGTAAAAATGTGTTTTTAAAAAAATATGTTTTAATACAAGAAACACTTTGCACAAAAAGAATTTACCAGCAATATATTAAGGAAAAAACAGATATTAACGGAAATACATTTTTGGAAAAAAAAGTAAGAAAAAAAAATAACAGAAATTTTTTTGAAAAATATTATTGCCATCAATATAATTGTGAAAAATTAAAAATTAAAACTTTTACCCGCTGTACAGTTTTGAAACAAATATTACCAAAGATAAATATTTGAAGAAAAAAAATTACAAGGAATAGGTTATTTGTACGAAAAATATTACCAGAAATAGATTTTTGAAGGAAAAATATTACCAGAAATAGATTTTTTGAAGGAAAAATAATACCAGAAATAGATTTTTTGAAGGAAAAATATTACCAGAAATAGATTTTTTGAAGGAAAAATAAAAACAGAAATAAATTTTTGAAGGAAAAAATGTACCAGAAATAGATTTATGAAAACAAAAATATTACAAACAAAAAATATTGTCGGAATTAAATAACCCACTGAGGTGTGTCTTTCTCAATCCGAACGGCTCTCCATTACTCTACCGTGCCTCCCGTTGTGAATTAGGGAGGCTTAAAGAAAATCAAGACCAGACCCATTCACACGAACAAGGCTGACCATATTTACCCATCTAGCGCTGAAATCTGTCGTTACCAAACGCTTTCCATCAGTTCTAATAATCACCCTGAGCTGATGCTCAAAGTATCGGATTAGATCCTGATGGGAATAGATTTCGCTTCGCAAGATTTCCTCGGTCCACATCGCCAAAATCACCATTTAAGCAATGGTTAGCAGTGTCAGAAATAACATCCCTTTTGTCCCAGAATACCGTGCTGACACATTATCACACGTGTATGCGCGATCAATGAGCACGAGTTCTTCGGGTGAGTATCGTGCCGTCAACTCGTTGATATAATCCCAAAAGGGGCAAAGAAGAGGATTATGGTAGAGGGCTTGAGAAATCGGTTCCTCTAAGTCAGCGTCACAACGTTCACATTTTGGCAATTCCGCCATGGAGCCATAGCCTATTCCGAGCCAGACGCTAGGTAAGCGAAATCTCAGGGTTGCTGAGGCAATCCGCAACTGACTGCTAAGACCAAAACGAGCGCCTACAAGCCGGACTGGGAGCGTAGTGGATACTTCTCGATCTCATTCACTAGTTCACCATAAAAGACTCTCCTAGTTATAGAAAGCTTACTGGATCGAGGAATGCAACTCAAGGCCTATCGACACGCGAGGAGAAAATTCAATTGTTACAAAGGCTTAAGAAGGCGATGATTTTACGAGAGGGGAGGGCCGATATTAAGGAAAGTGAAGCCAGTCTTTATTCTTAACACCAAAATTTAATTCCCGACAACGCGCGGCGTAGGAAAGCCGGTCTGTGCGCGAGTTTGTGACTTTGCAAGTTACCAACCCCTATAACAGGGACGTTGGGCACAGGCTTCCCTGTCGATGTGATGTTCACACAAACAAGAGGGAGGAGAGCAAGCGCTCGATCGCCTCCTTACGTTCCTTGCAGAAAGAAAGTACAGACCTGCAGAGGAAAAACGTAACCCACACAGACCGGCCGTTCAAGGACACCATCATTTGGCGCAAACTCTCGACCGCCACGCCGACATTCGCCTGTAAGTAAGAATATTTTTTCCAACTGGAGGTCGGGTCCAAACCACACTCTGATAAAGCGTGCAGAACCGTCTGTCCAACCAAAGGGTCCCGGAAGATCGACCAACTTCCAGGACCTTTACTGTCCCTCCAACCAACGGGTCCCGGTAATTCGACCCACTTCACGGTATTTAACAGTCCGTACAATTAACGGTTCCTGAAAGATTGAGCCACTTCCAGGTAATTAACCGACCGTCGAGCCAAAAGTTACCGGAATATCGACCCACTTCCATGCACTTAACCGTCCGTCCAAACTAATGGATCGCGGAATATCAACCCACTTCCAGAAACTTACGCGACAGTCCAAACAACGGGTCACGGAAGATCGACCCACTTCCAGGCACTTAACCGTCCGTCCGACCAACGGTTTCCAAAAGATAGACCCACTTCCAGAAACTAATCCTCCATCCAACCAGGATATCCAGAACATCGACCCACGTCCAGGCACTTAACCGTCTGTCCAAACAATGGGTCGCGTAAGTTCGACTCTCTTCCAGAGAAAAACCGCCTCTCCAAACAACGGGTCCAGGAAGATCTACCCAGTTCCAGGCAATAAAGCATCTTTCCAACCAACGGGTTCGGAAGATCTACACTCTTCCAGTCATTTAATCGTCCGTCCACCGAACAGATCCCGCAAGATCTATCCATTCTCTTTACTTAAACGTCCGTCCATGCAAGGGGTCACGGAAAATCTTCTCCATTCCAGGAACTTAACCGGCAGCGAAAACAACTGGTCCTGGTATATATATCCACTTCGAATGATTTATCCCTCCGTTAGGCCTACGGGTTTTGGATGATTGACCCACATCCAAGCACCTAACAGTCCGTCCAGACCACGTGTCCCGAAGCTCGACCCACTTCCAGCCAAATATCAATCTGTGCAACCAACGTATCCCGGAACATCTAACTACTACCAGTCACCTTACCGTCCGTCCAAACAACGGGACGCGGAAATTCGACCCATTTCCAGGCACTTAACTGTCCGTTCAACCAACGGCACCCAGAATTTCGACCAACCTCCAGGCACTTAACCGAGCGTCTAACCAATAGTTCCCGGAAGATGGAATCAATTGATCACGGAAGATTGACACACTTCCCGAAACTATCTGTCCGTCCAACGATTGAGACTTGAAAGATCTACCTATTTTCAAGCTCTCAACCGTCCGTCCAAACAATTGGACGCGGAAGATCAACCCACATTCAGCTACTTAAGCTTTCGTTCAACCAATGGGTACCGAAAGATGGACCGCCTTCCAGACACTTAACTGTCCATCCAATCAACGTATCTCGTAAGATAGACCCACTTTCAGGCAATACACCGTCCTTCCAACCAACGGTTTCCGGAAGAATAAACCATTTCCATGCGCTTAACCTTCCGTCAAACCAACAGATTCCAGAAGGTCGACATTCTTTAAACGTCTCTGCAATTATCGGGTCTCGTAAGATCAACCTACTTCCAGGTACTTAACTGTCCCTCCAACCAACGTGTCCCGGTAGATCGACCCACTTCCAGGCACGTAATGATCCGTCCAACCAACGTATCCCGGTAGATCGACCCAATTATTGGCTCTCAACCGTCTGTCCAAACAATGCGTCCTGTAAGATCAACCCACTTCCAGGAACTTAACCGTCCGTCCAACCAACACATTTCCGGAATATCGACCCATTTCCAGTGACTGACCGTCCGTCCAACCAGCGTGACCGGAAGATTGGCACATTCAAGGCATTTAACCGTCCGTGCAATTAAGGGCTCACGGAATATCTACCAACTTCTAGGACTGTACGTCCAATCAACTAGTCCCAGAAGATCTCCGCAGGTTCATGCACTTAACACTCCGTCCAAACTATGTGCCGCAGAAAATTGACCCACATTCAGGCGCTTAATCCTTCATCCAACCAACGTGTCCCGGAAGACCGCCCCACTTCCAGAGACTAACCATTCCTCCAAACAACGGATCCTCGAATATTTACCCACTTCCAGGTTCTAAACCGTTCATCTAATCAACGGTTACAGGAGGATCGACCCACTTCCAGGCACTTAACCGTTCCTTCAAACAACGGTACCCAGAATTTCAAACCATTTCCAGGCACTTAACCGACCCTCCAACAAATGGGTCCCGGACTCAATTGATCACGGAATATCGACACACTTCCCGAAACTATTTGTCCGTCCAACAACCTCAATCCTCAAACGATCCACTTCCTGGAACTTAATTATGCGTGCAAACAATGGATACCGTTAGATAGACCCAATTTCAGACATTTAATCGTCTTTGCAAACAATGTGTAGCGGAAGTTCGACCCACTTCCAGACACTTGACCGTCCATCCAAACAAATGATCCTGGAAGACTGACCCACTTCCAGAGATTAACTGTCTGTCCAACCAATGGGTCGGGACGATTGACCCAATTCCAGGCACTTAACCGTCCGTCCAACCAACAGATCCCGGAAGATCTACCCATTTCAGTTACTTAAAATCCGTTCAACCAATGTGTCTCAGAAACCCCCTTCCAAACAACGAGTTCCGGAAGATCTACCCAATTCCAGGCACGTAACCGTCCGTCTAATCAGCGGCTCCCGGTAGATCCACCAACTTCCAGGCACTTAAGCGTCCGTCCAAACAAAGTTCTGGAATATATACGCACTTAGATGTACTTAATCCTCCGTCTGACCAACGGATCCCGGAGGATCAACCCACTTCTAAGGGAATTAACAGTCCGTCCAAACAAAGAGTCGCGGCAGAAGGACCCACTCCAACTCACATAACCGTCCATCCAACCAACGAATACTGGAAGATCGATACAATTTCAGACAATTAACCCTCCTTCCAAACAACGGTTTCCGAAAGAAGTAGCCACTTCCAGGAACTTCACGCTCCGTCCAACCAACAGTTTAAAAAGTTCAACAAGGTTCCAGGCATTTAATCGACTGTGCAAGCGTCGGGTTTCGGAAGATCGACCAACTTCCAGATACTTAACCTTCCGTTCAACAAACGTGTCACGGTAGATCGACCCACTTCCAGTCACAAAAGCCCTGGCACTCAAACGTCCGTCCAACCAACGGATACCGTATGGTCGACCCATTCCAGTTACTTGATCATCCGTCCAAACAACGGCTCCTGGAAGATCAACCCACTTCTGGGCCCTTAAGTGTCCGTTCAACGAACGGTTCACGGAAGATCAACCTACTTCCCGAAAGTAACCGTCTGTCCAACCTGCGTGTCCGGAAGGTCTAACCACTTCCATGCACTTGACCGTCCGTCAAACAAAAGGCTTCCGATAGATCGACCCACTTCTTGGCACTTAACTGACTGTACAATGAACGGGTCCCAGAAGATCGACCTGCTTCCAGGTACTTTTCCTTCCGTCCAACCAATGTGTCACGGAAGATCGACCCACTTCAAGAGACTAACTGTCCGTCCAAACAACGGGTCCTGGAAGATCTACTCACTTCCAGGAACTTATGCGTCTTTCCAACCAACGGCTCCCGGAATATCGAATATTGAATACAGTTTGTTGACATTAAAATAGAAAATACAATTAAAACAAAATAAAATCGACGTAAAAAGATTTCATGGAATTTGTAGATCTTTTAAACTGTCCAAGATTCCATAAGGGTCGATTCCAATCTGTTAAGTACGAATAACTGATATATCACCATACGCTGCTGTCCATGCTTGGTTAGTTGCGGATTAAAGATGCTTTTTCACATGTCATTCCAGGCTATAGGATCAAGCCTATCGTTCTATTCTGACGGTTGTTGGGAGATGAGGAGGATTCATATATCTCTACAAGGTATTTGCAGTCGGTGTAGGCTATATAACCTTCTTCTCCGAAAAACGAAAGTGAAGATACTTGGTCACATTATCTTAATTTAAGAGAATGTGATCGATTCAAAAATGTCATTTAATTCAGTTCATTTTCATTAAGATACAAAATACAATAAAATCAAAATAGAATCGGCGAAAAAGATTTCATGGCATTTGTAGCTGTTTTAAACTGTCCAAGACTCAATAGGGGTCGATTCCAATCTCTGAAATACAAATAACTGATTTATCTCTATACACAGTAATGTAAAAATTACGAAAGCAAAAGGGATCAGGAGAATTAGTTTTGTGATGGTATATATTCCAATGGCTTCATATACAATCATCAGGCTTGCCAAAATGATAAAAATGATAAGCCCCAAAATTAACATTCTCTTTTCTTTTTTCGAAAGGACAAATATACTGGACATCGGTTCAGTATTACTATATTCACAGTCTTCTTCCACCATTATTGTTGCATCGACAGAAGGAATTTCTTCGGGATGAGTTTAGGTTTCATTCTCCTCAGCTCCCCTACGGGTTTGCTTTAAATGAAAAGTTAAATATTCTGGTATATTTCTCCATTGACCATATGGTATTAATGGGAAAATCGTAACTTTTGTTTTGATTGTTTTTCATACGTTTTGAGTTCTGAGGCGTCTTCCAGCATTATTTCCTTATCATCGATATCAACAATACATGGTATCTCAACCATTTTGTCTGTGGTGCCTGCTGTTTCATCTCTCGGACCTGCTATTTTGTCACTCGCTCCTGGGATTTATTTTATTTTAGTGTTGTTCACTGTATTATACGCATATTAAAGAATTTTAAAGCAGCTGTATTCTTTTAAACGAAAGAAAGATTTGTTGTGTCCAATTTATTGAATAAAATATTCAAAGTAATATAATGTTTCAATTTTCATTTCGCTTTGGTCGTTATGACTTCGTAATAGGATGAAGTTTCCTAATCCGACAAGAATTTTGAAACAATGTCGCAAATATTGAAATTTTTTCAAAAAGTATATGATTCGAAAAAGTGTTTAATTTAATCTATTTCAAGAAAAACAAATATCATCAAATGTTTATCAACTTTTCAAACAATGACATTGTTTTGTAAATTATTGTTTAATTAGTGAAATTCTCCTATTAATTTTACAAGTTTTCCACTGTTAAATCTAAATTTGTAACTGAAATATTAATACAATATATTATATACTTACAAATGTTTTCTAAAACGGTCATAGCATGAGGAAAAGTGCCCCAAATTGATAAAAAACAAGTTTTAACGTCAATTTTCGTTAAAATATTTTTATTCTGGTGTTAACAATGAGACAAAGATAAAACAAATGTAAAGATTGAAATTCTTAGGAATAAATATCAATATAAAAAGATAGAGATCACCGTGGAGATCCTCAGAACTGCCAAATTAATAATCGTAAAACTTTGAGGTTTAGATCTCTAACTTCAGAAAAAAAGGATTTTACAATAACAAAAGGATTTCAAAAACAAAATATTGACTGTAAAATATTATTCCTTGAATCCACAGCAGAAAATTATATTTATGAAAATAGAAAATTATATTTATGTAAAAAATTTTATATATGAATATATCGAAAACATAAAAAAAGGACAGAAGACATTTATGTAGTCTCTGTGTGTGTGTGTGTTTGTGTGTGTGTGTGTGTGTGTGTGTGTGTGTGTGTGTGTGTGTGTGTGTGTGTGTGTGTGTGTGTAAGCACTCCATGTGGTTGTGTTGTAAGTAAGTAGTCGGCTGCTTGGGGAGCGTCTTCATAGGACAGAAGAGTTTTGTTGTTTTCGCTACAACATCTCGGATCAAAAAGAGAGAGTGAATCAGGCTAGTGGGTAAATAGCCCCGCCCGGCCCACAACAAAAACAAAACTTATGAAATTATAAAAATAAATTTTTGTATTGAATAAATGCAGAAAAATACCAATTTATAGTAAAATTACCAACGATACATCAACCAACATGAAAGAACAACTTCGGGACTTTAATCCATATAAAATGCTACAATTTCTGAAATCAAACTCTATTCCAAAATATAATTTTAACAAAACTACAACGTAAAACACACATATAGTAATTATATCCATACAAACATGTCTATGCAGAAAAGCTGAATATAATCTACCGTTTGATTGTGAAAACAGAATAACATATATCATAATTTAAGCAAATTAAATTGCTGCATTAAACGACATGACGAGCTTGATATGCCGTTAAACAAACAAATCATATATCATATCAATTAATCATTCAGTTATATGCAAAATAGTAGGGCTGACAGAGTTATTTAGCTTTGGTAGGGGAGCCTGTCTAAATGAAGGATAATTCTATCTCTCCGACTACCACCACCTCCCAAAAATAACTACTCAGGGTGAAATAACTACTCAGGGTGTGTCCCCACAGAAGGGAAGAGTTTGGTGTTTTCAATACGACATCTTGGAGCAAATACCTACATAGTCATCAGATTTTATTTCGAGAGATGAATTACCTGTGCATCCGGGGATCGACGATAAACTAAATCTGCGTCCTGGGTAAGAAGATAAATTATGCCCAACAGCAAGTCCTCTGATCAGGATGCTTTGAGGAGCGTGGAACCACCTTTTAATTGCTGGTGTTCCCAGGTCCACCCTCACCCGGGGTGTAAGCACCTGTTAGGGTCCCAGCTATAGTAAATAGTTAACACCGAAACCGGGGTCAAAACATTATGAAAGTATACAAATAGGTTTTAATACAAGGAATACAATGTAAAAAAATAAATATTACCAGAAATACATTTCTGGAAAAAAACAAAAAAAAAATAGTTTGAAAAAAAATATTACAATCAATAATTTTTGAAGAAAAAATTATTGCAATCAATACATTTTTGAAAAATTTAAAAGAAAGAAATATTACCAGTTATATATTTTTGAAACAAATATTACCAGCGTAAATATTTGAAAAAAAGATATTACCAGAAATATGTTATTTGTACGAAAAATAATACCAGAAATATATACTTTGAAGGAAAAATAATGCCAGAAATAAATTTTTTGAAGGTTAAAATAATACCAGAAATAGATACTTTGAAGGAAAAAAGGAACCAGTAATAGATATTTGAAAACAAATATATTACCAACAATAAAAATTTTGTCGACATTAAATAACACATTAAGGTTGATATTCTTCAATCCATACCGACATTCATTACTCCGCCGTGTCTCCCGTTGTGAATTAGGGAGGCTTGAAAAATCGTGAGTAGCCCCGTTCCCACGAAACAGGCTCACCATAGTTACCCATCTTTCGCTGAAATCTGTTGATACCAAACGCTTACCATCAGTTCTAATAATCACCCTGAGCTGATGCTCAAAGAATCGGATTAGATCCTGATGGGAATATATATGGCATCGAAAAAATTCCTCTGTTCGCGTCGCCCAAATTACCATTCAACCGTCGATAGCAGGGTCAGAAACACCACCCCATTTATCCAAGAATACCGGGGTGACACATTATCACACGCGTATGCGCGATCAATGAGCACGATGTTTCGAGTGAGTATCGATCTGTCAACATGCTGATATAGTCCATCAGTGGCGAAGAAGAGGATAATGGTAGAAGGCTTACGGAGTCGGTTCCAACTAACACTCCGTTCAAAAAACTGGCTCCCTAAAATCTATCCGCTACCAGGCATTTAACCATTCTTCCAGGCAAAGTAACCGAGAAGATCTCCCCACTTCCATGCACTTAACTATCTGTCCAACCACCGGTTCCGCAAGACCGACCCATATCCAGACACTTAACCGTCCGTCTAACCAACGAGTCCTAGGAGATCAACCGATTTCCAGGCAAGTAGCCGTCCGTCGAATTAAGGTTTCCCAGAATATCGACCCACGTCCAAGATCTTAAACGTCCGTCCGAACAATGGGTCGCAGAATATCGATCACATTCCATGCCCTGAATCATCCCTTCAACCGACGTGTCCTTGAAAATCCACCCACATTCAAGCACTTAAGCCTCCGTCCAAAGAACAGGTCACGGAAGATCTACCCAATTCCATGCACTGAAGCGTCTGTCCAACCACCGGGAGCGGATGACTGATCTACTTCCATGTACTTAAACATCCGCCTAGCCAATCTGTCCTGGAAGATCGACCCACTTCCAGGAACTTAACCGTCCGTCCAACCAACGAGTCCTGGAAGATCGACCCAATTCAAGACGCTTAAACGTCCATCCAAACAATGGGTCCCGGAAGATCGAGCTACTTCCAGAAACTAACCGCTTGGCCAACCAAAGGGAACGGAATATCGACCCACTTCCAGGTACTTAACCATCCGAACAAAGAACGAGTGCCGGAAGATCTAGCTACTTAATGGTACTTAAACCTACCCCCAAAAAACGGTCCCGGAAGATTGACACACTTCCAAGTACTTAACCGTCCGTCCAACCTAGGGACCTCGAAGTTCGACTCACTTCAATGAACTTAACCGTCCGTCCAACCTAGGGTCCTGGAAGATCAACTCACTTCCATGTACTTAACGTCCGTCCAACCTTTGGGTCCCAGACGATCGACACACCTATAGGTAATTTACCGTCTGTCCAACCACGGGTCCCGGAAGATTGACACACTTCCATGTATTTAACCGTCCGTCCAACCTAGGGTCCTGGAAGTTCGACTCACTTCCATGTACTTAACCGTCCGTCCAATCAACGGGTCCCATAAGATCGACACACCTATAGGCAATTTAGCGTCTCTCCAATCACAGGTCCCGGAAGATTGACACACTTCCAGGTACTTAACCTTCCGTCCAACAAACGGCTCTAGCACTATCGACTCACTTGCATGCACTTAAACATCGTCCAACCATTGGGTCCCAGAAGATCGACACACCTATAGGCAATTTACCGTCTGTCCAACTACTGGACTCGGAAGATTGACACACTACCAGGTACTTAACCGTCCGTCCAACAACGGCTCTAGCAATATCGACTCAACTATAGGCAATTTACCGTCTGTCCAACCAGGGTTCCCGCTAGATTGACACACTTACAGGTACTTAACGGTCCGTCCAACCTAGGGTCCTGGAAGTTCGACTCACTAGCATGCACTTAACCATCGTCCAACCATTGGGTCCCAGAAGATCTACACACTTCCAGGAAATTTACCTGTCCATAAAACAAACCGTCCCGTAAGATTTAGCCACTTCCAGGCTGTTAACCCACTATCCGATCAACAGGAAGCGGAAGATCGACTTATTTCCAAGTAATCAATCGTCCGTCTAACCAAGTGTGTCAACTGGTCCCGGTTGATCGCCCATTTCTACGAACAGAAGCGTACATCCAACGAACGGGTCCCGGAAGAAAGACCCACATCCAGCTAATTAATCGTCTGTCAAACCAAAGAATCACGGAAGATCGACTCATTTACAGGCACTTAACCATCCGTCGAACCACCTGGAGCCGCAATCAGGAAGATCTCCCCAATTCCAAGCATTTAACCAACCATCCAGCCAAAAATTTCCGTAAGATCTCCCCACTTCCAGACACTTAACTATCTATCCAAGCACAGATTCCGGAATATAGACCCACTATAAGGAACTTACCTGTCCGTTCAAGCAACGGTTCCCTTAAGATCGACTCGTTTCAGGCAATTAAACTTAACTATGTGTTCAACCACCGGCTCTGCAAGATCGATCAAATTCCGTATATTAACTGTCTGTCCAACCAACGAGTCCTGCAAGATCGACCCATTTCCAGGCAATTACCATCTCCTCAAAACAACGAATCTCGACCCACTTCTGGGAACCTAACCGACTGTCCAACAAACAGTTGCCCATAGACCGACCTACTTCCAGGCACTTAACCGTCCATCCATCCAACGGTTTTTCGGAAGAGAGAGTCATTTCCAGGCAATTAAATGTCTGTTCAACCATCAATTACCAGAAGATCGATCCACTTCCAGAAACTAACCGTCTGTCCAACCAACGGGTCCCAGAGGAAGACTGAGCCACTTCCAGGTAATTAACCGACCGGCAAGCCCAAAGCTACCTGTAGATTGACACACTTCCATGCACTTAAACGTCCTTCCAAACAATGGATCGCGGAAGATCGACCCACTTCCAGAAACTTAAACGACAGTCCAAACAACGGGTCACGGAAGTTCGACCCACTTCCAGGCACTAATCTTTTCCAAAGATAAACCCACTTCCAGAAACTAATCCTCCATCGAACCAGGATATCCAGAACATCGACTCACGTCCAGGCACTTAACCATCCGTCCAAACAATGGGTTCCATAAGTTTGACCCTCTTCCAAAGAAAAACCGTCTCTCTAAACAAGGGGTCCGTAAGATCTACACAGTTCCAGGGAATTAACCATCTTTCCAACCAACGGGTTAGGAAGATCTACTCATTTCCCTATTCTCCTTTCGCTTCATTCATTTCATACATCTTATATGATTATTCCATAATTCTTGTTCATCTCGATTCGTTAATTCTCATTCCTTTGCTTTTCTTTATATTCATTCTTATTCTTTATTCTTCTTTTCTTCATTCCTGTCATGCTATTTATATGATTATTATAGAATTTATTCATGTCTATTCATTAACTCTCATTCCTTAATATTCATTCATTTTTTTTATTCTCCTTTCTCGTCATTCCTTTCATACTTCTTATATGATTATTCCTTAATTCTTGTTCATCTCCATTCGTTAATTCTCATTCCTTCTCTTTCCTTTAAATTCATTCTTATTTTTCTATTCTCCTTTCTCTTCATTCCTTTCATACTTCTTACTTGATTATTCCTTAATTCTTGTTTTTCTCTATTCGTTAATTCTCATTCCTTCTCTTTCCTTTATATTCATTCTTATTTTTCTATTCTCTTTTCTCTTCATTCCTTTCATACTTCTTATATGATTATTCCTTAATTCTTGTTCATCTCTATTCGTTAATTCTCATTCATTCTCTTTTCTTTATATTCATTCTTATTTTTCTATTCTCCTTTCTCTTCATTCCTTTCATACTTCTTACTTGATTATTCCTTAATTCTTGTTCATCTCTATTCGTTAATTCTCATTCCTTATCTTTTCTTTATATTCATTCATTTTTTTTATTCTCCTTTCTCGTCATTCCTTTCATACTTCTTACTTGATTATTCCTTAATTCTTGTTCATCTCTATTCGTTAATTCTCATTCCTTATCTTTTCTTTATATTCATTCATTTTTTTTATTCTCGTTTCTCGTCATTCCTTTCATACTTCTTATATGATTATTTCATAATTCTTGTTCATCTCTATTCGTTAATTCTCATTCATTCTCTTTTCTTTATATTCATTCATATTTTTTTATTCTCCTTTCTCGTCATTCCTTTCATACTTCTTATATGATTATTCCATAATTCTTGTTCATCTCTATTCGTTAATTCTCATTCCTTCTCTTTTCTTTATATTCATTCTTATTTTTCTATTCTCCTTCCTCTGCCACTTCCAGGCGCTTAACCGCCCCGCCAACTAACGTGTATTGGAAGAATGACCCACTTCCATGCACTTAACCGTCCCTCCAACCAACGTTTATCTGAAGATCGTCCCACTTCCAGGCACTTAACTGTCCGTCCAACCAATACTTATCGGAAGAACGACCCACATCCAGACCCTTAGACGTTCCTCGAACCAACGGATATCAGAAGAAAGGCCCTGTTCCAGACGCTTAACTCTCCGACAAACCAACCTGTTCCTCTAACCCATGTGTATCGGAAGAGAGAGCCAATTCCAGGCACTTAACTGTCCCTTCAATCATCGGTTATCGGAAGATCGACCCAATTCCAGTCAATTACCTATCCCTCCAACCAACGTGTATCGGAAGATCAACTTCCAGGCACTAAAACATCCCTTTAAACAACGTTTATCGGAAGATTGACCCAATTCCAGGCACTCAACCGTCCCCACAACCAACGGGTTGCAGAAGAACAACCGCCTTCTAGGCAGTTTACCGTGCCTCCACCCAACGGGTATCGGAAGACCGACTCACTTGCAGGCGCTTAACCATCCCTCGAACCAACGGATATCAGAAGATAGGCCCTGTTCCAGACACTTAACTGTCCGACCAACCAACGTGTATCGGAAGATCAACTTCCAGGCACATAAACCACCCTCTACCCCACGTGTATCGGAAGATAGACCCACTTCTAGGCAGTTAGCCGTCCCTCCAACCAGCGTGTATCGGAAGACCGACTCACTTGCAGGCGCTTAACCATCCCTCGAACCAACGGATATCAGAAGATAGGCCCCGTTCCAGACACTTAACTCTCCGACCAACGAACGTGTATCGGAAGATCAACTTCCAGGCACATAAACCACCCTCTAACCCACGTGTATCGGAAGATAGACCCACTTCTAGGCAGTTAGCCGTCCCTCCAACCAGCGTGTATCGGAAGACCGACTCACTTGCAGGCGCTTAACTATCCCTCCAACCAAGGGATATCAGAAGATAGGCCCCGTTCCAGACACTTAACTGTCAGAGCAAGGAACGTGTATCGGAAGATCAACTTCCAGGCACAAAAACCACCCTCTAACCCACGTGTATCGGAAGATAGACCCACTTCTAGGCAGTTAGCCGTCTTTCCAACCAGCGTGTATCGGAAGATCGACTAACTTGCAGGCGCTTAACTATTGCTCCAACCAAGGGATATCAGAAGATCCAGGCACTCAAATATACGTCCAAGCAACATGTTCTGGAATATCGACCCACTTCCAGATACTTTACATCAGTCAACCAACGGGCTCTGGAAGTTCCACCACCTAACTGGAACTTAAAAGTCCGTCCAAGCAACGATTTGTGTAAAATCGAACAACATTCAGACCCTTCACCAACCATCGAGTATCGGACGATCGGCCTACTTCCAGGTACTTTACACTCCGTACAAGCAACGCTTCTCATAATTTAGACCCACTTCCTGGTACTTAACCGTCCGCCCTACCAATTGGCCTCGGAAGTTCGACCCACTTCTAGGTATTTAACCGCAAACCTGAAGTCATGTCGCTGTTATTCTTGGTTCCCGTCACCTTTTCTTAACTTTCAATCGAATTCAGTACCATCTCAAATTTACTGCGGGATGACACGAAAGTAAATACCTCATCAACGTACGCGGCTAACTTGGGTCTAGCCACACTAGGGACAGCGATGCAGTTCATATGGCTAGTCTGGCCATACGAACGTGATCGCTGTTGGGGCGACCGTGGACAACGCTAACAAACCGACCGGTGCAACATACAAGCGCCGGACCGCCTTCGGTTCACCTGTACCACAGCAAGAGTGGGGTAGATGTAAGAGGCTAATTCAACGGCATAATTAGGGGTCGAATATGGTGCCCAGAAGGACATCACACAAGTCGCGATTGTCGACCCTATAAAATGCCTTAGACTGATCCAAATTGATCAGCGCTGCTTCTTCATCGCTTTTGACACGCTCTGTTATCGAGCGGATCAGATGCAGGTTGCTCTGAATAATTTGGCCCTTTACGGAATGTTTGCTCGGGTCCCAACAGAATCTCGGCCACTGGCTGCAAACGCTCCGTCAGCATCTCGGCAAAAGTTTTCAACTGTGTTTAGCAGAATTATGGTCCTGTAATCATCTAAATCCCGCCCCAAATCGTTGAACTTTTTCATAACACCCCTGGAGACCCGGCCGACGATTGACCACTGGAAGAACCAATTGTTGAACACTACACGCAAATTCGGGACAAATAAATGCGACAGCCTCAAGTACAATTCATAGCGCAAACCATCAAGTCCCGGAGACTTGCCTCTGCAGACCTTCTTCAATGCATCAGAGACCTCGTCCTCTGTTATCTCTCACCTCATTCATCCAGCCAATTCACTGGACGAAAGCCGTGGAAAGTCAGCCAAATATCTGCAAAACTATTCCAATTATATTAAATAATAAAAAGACTAGGCGTCAGAGAAATAATAACAAATCCAAAAGTAAAGACTTATATTTTTATTGATCAAAAAACAAATAATAAAAATGTTCATTGGTAGAATTTAATGTAACAAAGTTGAAAGGTCATTAGATTTCTATTCAGTCACGGTTTTTGGGAAATGAGGAGGATTCATATATCTCTCCAAGGTATTTGCAGTCGATGTAGGCTATATAATCTTTTTCTCCGAAAACGAAAGCGAAGATACTTGGTCACATCATCTTAACTTAAGAGAATGTGATGGATTCAAAAATGTCATTTAATTCCGTTAGTTGACATTTAAATACAAAATAGAAATCGACGCAAAAAGATTTAATGGAATTTGTAGATGTTTTAAACTGTCCAAGATTCCATAAGGGTCGATTCCAATCTGTAAGGGTCGATTCCAATCTGATCAGTATGAAGATCTGATATATCACCATACACCGCTGTCCATGCTTTGTTAGTTGCAGATTAAAGATCCTTTTTCACACAAGCCATCGCAGGCTAGAGGATCAAGCATATTTTTCTATTCAGTCACGGTTGTTGGGTGATGAGGTGGATTCACATATCTCTCCAGGGTATTTGCAGTCGATGTAGGCTATATAATCTTCTCCGAAAAACGAACGTGAAGATACTTGGTCACACCATCTTAACTTAAGAGAATGTGACGGATTCAAAAATGTTATTTAATTCAGTTTGTTTTCAGTAAAATACAAAATACAATAAAAACAAAATAGAATCGACGCAAAAAGATTTCATAGAATTTGTAGATGTTTTAAACTGTCCAAGGCTCCATAAGGGTCGATTCCAATCTGTTCAGTACGAATAACTGATATATCACCATACACAGTAATGTAAAAATTACGAAAGCAAAGGGGATCAGGAGAATTAGTTTTGTTGTGATGGTATATATGCCAATGGCTTTATATACAATCATCAGGCTTGCCAAAATGATAAGAAAGATAAGCCCCAAAATTAACATTAACTTTTCTTTTTTCGAAAGGAGAAATATACTGCATATCGGTTCAGTATTACGATTTTCACAGTCTTCTTCCACCATTGCATCGACAGAAGGAATTTCTTCGGGATGAGTTTGGGGTTTATTCTCCACTGATCCCCTACGGTTTTGCTTTGAAAGAAAAGTTAAATATTCTCGTATATTTTTCCATTTACCATTGGCGGTATTGGGAGAATCGTCACTTGTGTTGTCTTGATTTTCATTCGTTTTGAATTCTGTGACGCCTTCCGCCATCATTTCCTCATCAACGATATCAACAATACATAGCGGCCGCTCCAACAGAGGAAATGATGCTGCCATTTTCGTACTCGGGCCAGCCATTTTGTCAGTTGTTCCTGCCGTTTCGTCTCTCGGACCTCCAATTTCCTCACTCGCTCCAGACGTTTCTTTTATTTTAGTGTTGTTCATTGTATTATACGCAAATTAAATAATTTAAAAGCAGCTGTATTCTTTGACAAGAAACAAAGTGTTGCTGTGTCCAAATTCAGTTGAATAAATGATTCAATTTAACTGTAGCGTTTCAATTCCCACTTCGCTTTGGTCTTCATGACGTAATAATAGGATGACGTTTCCGAATCCGAGAAGGTTTTTGAAAAAATGTCGCAAAAGATTGGAAAATTTTAAAATAGAAAAATGATTGGAAAAAGTGTTTTATCTATTTCAAGGAAAACAAATATCATCAATAATTAACCCCTAAACTGGGGGCAAAACATTATCCGAGCGTAAAAATGTGTTTTTAAAAAAATATGTTTTAATACAAGAAACACTTTGCACAAAAAGAATTTACCAGCAATATATTTAGCAAAAAACAGATATTACCGGAAATACATTTTTGGAAAAAATGTAAGAAAAAAAAATAACAGAAAGTTTTTTGAAAAATATTATTGCCATCAATATAATTGTGAAAAATTAAAAATTAAATCTTTTACCCGCTGTACAGTTTTGAAACAAATATTACCAAAGATAAATATTTGAAGAAAAAAATTACAAGGAATAGGTTATTTGTACGAAATATATTACCAGAAATATATTTTTTGAAGGAAAAATATTACCAGAAATAGATTTTTTGAAGGAAAAATATTACCAGAAAATTAAGAAGATTTACCCACTTCCAGGTTCTAAACCGTCCATCTTATCAACGGTTACAGGAAGATCGACACACTTCCAGGCACTTGAACGTCCATCCAACCATCAGGCAGCGGAAGATCGACCCACTTCCAGACAGATATCAATCTGTGCAGCCAACGTATCCCGGAAGATCTAACTACTACCAGTCACCTAATCGTCCGTCCAACCAACGGGACGCGGAAAATCGACCCATTTCCAAGCACTTAACCGTTCCTTCAAACAACGGTACCCAGAATTTCGATCCATTTCCAGGCACTTAACCGACCCTCTGACCAATGGGTCCCGGACTCAATTGATCACGGAATATCGACACACTTCCCAAAACTATTTGTCCGTCCAACAACCTCAATAAACATCTCAATGGACCGTCAATCTAATCAATGGTTCCAGGAAGATCGACCCACTTACAGGCAATTAACCTCAGACAAACCAACTGGTCCCGGAAGGTCGACCCCCTTCCAGGAACTTAATTATCCGTCCAAACAATGGGTACCGGTAGATAGACCCACTTTCAGACATTTAAGCGTCTATGCAAACGATGAGTAGCGGAAGTTCGACCCACTTCCAGACAAAGGACCGACCGTCCAAACAAATGATCCTGGAAGATTGACCCACTTCCAGAGATTAACCGTCTGTCCAACCAATGGTGTCAAGACGATTGACCCAATTCCAAGCACTTAACCGTCCGTCCAACCAACAGATCCCGGAAGATCTATCCATTTCAGTTACTTAAAATCCGTTCAACCAATGTGTCTCGGAAAATCAACCCCCTTCCAAACAACGAGTTCCGGAAGATCTAACCAATTCCAGGCACGTAACCGTCCGTCTAATCAGCGGGTCCCGGAAGATCTACCCAATTCCAGGCACGTAACCGTCCGTCTAATCAGCGGGTCCCGGTAGATCCACCCACTTCCAGGCACTTAAGCGTCCGTTCAAACAAAGTTCCGGAATATATACCCACTTAGAGGTACTTAATCCTCCGTCTGACCAACGGATCCCGGTAGATCGACCCACTTCCAGAAAATTAAGTGTTTCTCCAAACAATTTTACCAGAATATCTACCCATTTCCAGTCACTAAACAGTCCATGCAACCAAAGGTTACCGGAAATTCCAACTACTACCAGGAACCTAACCGTCCGTCCAAACAATAGGTCCCGGAGGATCAACCCACTTCCAGGGAATTAAAAGTTCGTCCAAACAATCGCGGCAGAAGGACCCACTTTAACTCACATAACCATCCATCCAACCAACGAATACTGGAAGATCGATACAATTTCAGGCAATTAACCCTCCTTCCAAACAACGGTTTCCGAAAGAAGTAGCCACTTCCAGGAACTTCACGCTCCGTCCAACCAACAGGTTAAAAAGATCAACAAGCTTCCAGGCATTTAATCGACTGTGCAACCGTCGGTTTTCGGAAGATCGACCAACTACCAGACGCTTAACCTTCCGTTCAACAAACGTGTCACGGTAGATCGACCCACTTCCAGTCACAACGGCCCGTCCAACCAATGTGTACCGGAAAATCCACCCAATACCTGGCACTCAAACGTCCGTCCAACCAACGGGTACCGTATGGTCGACCCATTGCAGTTACCTGATCATCCGTCCAACCAACGGCTCCTGGATGCTCAACCCACTTCTCTTCCCTTACCGGTTCACGGAAGATCAACCTAATTCTCGAAGGTAACCGTCTGTCCAACCAGCGTTTCCGGAAGATCTACCCACTTCCATGCACTTGACCCTCTGTCAAACAAAAGGCTTCCGATAGTTCGACCCACTTCTTGGCATTTAACTGACTGTTCAATACACGGGTCCCAGAAGATCGACCTGCTTCCAGGTACTTTACCTTCCGTCCAACCAATGTGTCACGGAAGATCGACCCACTTCCAGAGACTAACTGTCCGTCCAAACAACGGGTCCTGAAAGAACTACTCACTTCCAGGAACTTATGCGTCCTTCCAAACAACGGCTCCCGGAATATCGAATATTGAATACAGTTTGTTGACATTAAAATAGAAAATACATTTAAAACAATATAGAATCGACGTAAAAAGATTTCATGGAATTTGTAAATGTTTTAAACTGTCCAAGACTCCATAAGGGTCGATTCCAATCTGTTAAGTACCAATAACTGATATACCACCATACACTGCTGTCCATGCTTGGTAAGTTACGGATTAAAGATGCTTTTTCACATAAGTATTCCCAGGCTATAGGATCTAGCCTATCGTTCTATTCTCACGGTTGTTGGGAGATGAGCAGGATTTATATATCTCTCTAGGGTATTTGCAGTCGATGTAGGCTATATAATCTTCGTCTCCGAAAAACGAAAGTGAAGATACTTGGTCACATCATCTTAACTTAAGAGAATGTGATTGATTCAAAAATGTCATTTAATTCAGTTTGTTGTCATTAAAATACAAAATAGAAATCGACACAAAACAATTTCATGAAATTTGTAGATGTTTTAAACTGTCCAAGATTCCATAAGGGTCTATTCCAATCTCTTAAGTACGAATAACTGATATATCACCATACACTGCTGTTCATGCTTGGTTAGTTGCGGATTACAGATGGTTTTTCACATGTCATCCCAGGCTATAGGATCTAGCCTATCGTTCTATTCTCACGGTTGTTGGGAGATGAGGAGGATTCATATATCTCTCCAAGGTATTTGCAGTCGATGTAGGCTATATTACCTCCTCCGAAAAACGAAAGTGAAGATACTTGGTCACATCATCTTAACTTAAGAGAATGTGATTGATTCAAAAATGTCATTTAATTCAGTTTGTTGTCATTAAAATACAAAATAGAAATCGACACAAAACAATTTCATGAAATTTGTAGATGTTTTAAACCGTCCAAGATTCCATAAGGGTCTATTCCAATCTCTTAAGTACGAATAACTGATATATCACCATACACTGCTGTTCATGCTTGGTTAGTTGCGGATTACAGATGGTTTTTCACATGTCATCCCAGGCTATAGGATCTAGCCTATCGTTCTATTCTCACGGTTGTTGGGAGATGAGGAGGATTCATATATCTCTCCAAGGTATTTGCAGTCGATGTAGGCTATATTACCTCCTCCGAAAAACGAAAGTGAAGATACTTGGTCACATCATCTTAACTTAAGAGAATGTGACGGATTCAAAAATGTCATTTAATTCAGTTTGTTGTCATTAAAATACAAAATACATTAAAAACAAAATAGAATCGGCGAAAAAGATTTCATGGCATTTGTAGCTGTTTTAAACTGTCCAAGACTCAATAAGGGTCGATTCCAATCTCTGAAGTACAAATAACTGATATATCACGATACACAGTAATGTAAAATTTACGAAACCAAACGGAATCAGGAGAATTAGTTTTGTTATGATGGTATATATGTCAATGGCTTTATATACAATCATCAGGCTTGCCAAAATGGTAAGAATGATAAGCGCCAAAATTAACATTCTCTTTTCTTTTTTCGAAAGGACAAATATACTGGACATCGGTTCAGTCTTACTATATTCACGGTCTTCTTCCACCATTATTTGAGATCTGTGGCGTCTTCCGGCATTATTTCCATATCATATATGGCGTCTCAGCCATTTTGTCTGTTGTGCCTGATATTTCATCTCTCGGACCTGCTGTTTCGTCACTCGCTCCTGGGATTTCTTTTATTTTAGTGTTGTTCACTGTATTATACGCAAATTAAAGAATTTTAAAGCAGCTGTATTCTTGTGTCCAATTTATTGAATAAAATATTCAATGTAACTGTAATGTTTCAATTTTCATTTCGCTTTAGTCGTTATGACTTCGTAATAGAATGAAGTTTCCTAATCCGACAAGAATTTTGAAACAATGTCGCAAATATTGAAAATGTTTCAAAAAGAAAATGATTCGAAAAAGTGTTTAATTTAATCTATTTCAAGAAAAAAAATTATCATCAAATGTTTATCAACTTTTCAAACAATGACATTGTTTTGTAAATTATTGTTTATTTAGTGAAATTCTCCTATTAATTTTACAAGTTTTCAACTGTTAAATCTAAATTTTTAACTGAAATATTAATACTATATACTATATACCTACAAAAGTTTTCTAAAAACGATCATAGCATGGGGAAAATGGCCCCAAACTTCATAAATACCAAGTTTTATCGTCAGCATATTTATGATATTATTAAGAGGAAAGACAAAACTATTTATTGATTATTTTATTTATTTAATCCTTTCTTGCACGTTCAAAATTCTCGTTAAAATATTTTTATTCTGGTGTTAGCAATGGGACAAAGATAAAAGAAAAGTAAAGATTGAAATTCTTAGGAAGAAATATCAATATAAAAAGATAGAGATCAAGGTGGATATCCTCAGGACTGCCAAATTAATAATTGTAAGGAATTTGAGGTTTAGATCTCTAACTTCAGAAAATATGTTAGAGTTTACGAAAAAGAAAAGGATTTCAAAAACAGCCCCAAATATTGACTGTAAAATATTATTCCTTGAATCCACAGCAGAAAATTATATATTCAGTTATATGCAAAATAGTAGGGCTGACAGAGTTATTTATCTTTGGTAGGTCAGTCTGTCTAAATGAAGGATAATTCTAACTCTCCGACTACCACCACCTTCCAAAAATATCTGCTCAGGGAGTGTCTCCACAGAAGGGAAGAGTTTGGTGTTTTCGATACGACATCTTGGAGGAAAGACCTACGTAGTCATCAGCTTTTACTTCGATAGAAAAATTTCCTGTGTATCCTGAGTATGACGATAATCTAATTCTGCATCCTGGGTAAGACAGCAGGGCCTCTGATCAGGATGCTTTGAGGAGCGTGGAACCACCTTTTAATTGCTGGTGTTCCCAGGTCCACCCAGACCCGGGGTGTTAGAACCTGTCAGCGTCCCAGCTATAGACAAATAGTTAACACCGAAACTGGGGTCAAAACATTACGCAAGTGTAAAAATAGGTTTTAATACCAGGAATACATTGTGAAAAATAAATATTTCCAGCAAGACATATTAGAAAAAAACAGATATTAACAGAAATACATTTTAGAAAAAAAAACAGATATTAACAGAAATACATTTTAGAAAAAAAAAACAGATATTAACAGAAATACATTTTAGAAAAAAACAGATATTAACAGAAATACATTTTTGAAAAAAAAAAACAGATATTAACAGAAATACATTTTAGAAAAAAAAAAGATATTAACAGAAATACATTTTAGAAAAAAAAACAGATATTAACAGAAATACATTTTAGAAAAAAAACAGATATTAACAGAAATACATTTTTGAAAAAAAAACAGATATTAACAGAAATACATTTTAGAAAAAAAACAGATATTAACAGAAATACATTTTTGAAAAAAAACAGATATTAACAGAAATACATTTTTGAAAAAAAAACAGATATTAACAGAAATACATTTTTGAAAAAAAAAACAGATATTAACAGAAATACATTTTAGAAAAAAACCCAGATATTAACAGAAATACATTTTTGAAAAAAAACAGATATTAACAGAAATACATTTTTGTAAAAAACAAACAAAACAAAAAAATAAACAGAAACAATTTGAAAAAATATTACCAGCAATAATTTTTGAAGAAAAAATTATTGCCATCAATACATTTTTGAAAAATTTAAAAGAAAGAAATATTACCAATTATATATTTTTGAAACAAATATTACCAGCGTAAATATTTGAAGAAAAAATATTACCAGAAATAGGTTATTTGTACGAAAAATAATACCAGAAATATATACTTTGAAGGAAAAATAACGCCAGAAATATATACTTTGAAGGAAAAATAATGCCAGAAATATATACTTTGAAGGAAAAATAATGCCAGAAATATATACTTTGAAGGAAAAATAATACCAGAAATAGATACTTTGAAGGAAAAATAATACCAGAAATATATACTTTGAAGGAAAAATAATACCAGAAATATATACTTTGAAGGAAAAATAATGCCAGAAATAGATACTTTGAAGGAAAAAAGGAACCAGTAATAGATATTTGAAAACAAATATATTACGAACAATAAAAATATTGTCGACATTAAATAACACATTAAGGTTGATATTCTCCGATCCATGCCGACATTCATTACTCCGCCGTTGTGAATTAGGGAGGCTTGAAAAATCGTGAGTAGCCCCGTTCCCACGAAACAGGCTCACCATAGTTACCCATGTTTCGCTGAAATCTGTTGATACCAAACGGATTAGATCCTGATGGGAATATATATGGCATCGAAATATTTCCTGTGTTCTCGTCGCCCAAATCACCATTCAACCGTTGTTAATAGGGTCAGAAACACCACCCCATTTATCCAAGAATACCGGGGTGACACATTATCACACGCGTATGCGCGATCAATGAGCACGAGTTTTCGGGTGAGTTATCGGGCTGTCAACAAGCTGATATAGTCGCATAAGTGGCGGAGAAGAGGATAATTGTAGAAGGCTTACGAAGTCGGTTCCTCTAAGACACTGTCATACCGTTCACAATTTGGCAAATCCGCCAAGCCACATATGAAGGCCCTGTCATTGTGATATAGCATATTCCTAACCAGACGAAATCTCAGAGTTGTTGATGTAATCTGCCGCTGATGCCTAAGACCGAAACGAGCGCCTACAAGCCGGGATGGGCGCGTAGTGGATCCTTCTCGATCTCATTCCCTAGTTCACCATAAAAGACTCTCCTAGGCCTAGAAGGGTTACTGGACCACCGAGGAATGAAGCTCAGGGACGATCGACCTACGAGAAGGAAAATCGAATGCTCCAGGGGCTTCAGAAGGCGATAATCCCACGTGATGGGAAGACCGATAGTAAGGAAAGGGAAGGCAGTTTGCATTCTTCACACCAAAATCTAGTTCTCCGTCAACGACCGACGTAGGAAAGCGAGCCTGTAGGAGAGTTTGTGACCCGCCAACAGCGGCATTCCTAGCCTCCATAACACGCACGTTGGGGACATTCTTTCGAGCTGATGCACAACAGGTCTCAGAGATCGACCCACTTCCAGGATCTAAGCGTCTGTCCAACGACCTGGTTCGGAAGATCGATCCACTTCCAGGCACTTAACCGTCTCTGTTCCCGAAGATCGACCAACTTCCAGTAACTAACCATCCGTCCAACCATCAAGATCAGAAGATCTACCCACTTCCAGCTACTTAAACGTCCGTCCAACCAACGGGTCCCAGAGGATCGATCCACTTTCAGGCACATAACCGTCGGTTCAAAGAATGTGGCCCGGAAGGTCCACTAACTTACAGGCTATTAACCGCCCGTCAAAACAACGGTCCCATAATATCGACTCACTTCCAGGAACTTAACCGTCCGTCCAACCAACGGGTCACAGATGATCGAACCACTTCCGGGCAATTAACCGTCCGTCCAAACAACGGGTTACGGAAGATCGACTCATTTCCTGGCAATTAAATGTCTGTTCAACCAACGGTTCCCAGAAAATCGATCCACTTCCAGAAACTAACCGTCTATCCAACCAACGGGTCCCAGACGATCGATACACTTTCAGGCAGATAACCGTCCGCCAAACCAATGTGTTCCGGAAGATCGACCCACTTCCAGAAATTAACCGTCCTTTCAACCAACGGGTGCGGGATGGTCGACCCACTCCCAGGCATGTAACCCTCCGTCCAACAACGGGGCACGGAAGTTCGACCCACTTTAAAAACTAACCAATTGTCCAACCGATGGGTAACGGAAGATCGACACACTTACCGGCACTTAACCTCCGTCCTCCGGAAGGTTGACAAACTTCTAGGAACTTAACTGTCCATCCAACCAATGGGTCCCGAAAGATCGACCCATTCCAGAATTAATCGTCCGCCGACATAACGGGTTCCAGATGATTGACCCACTTACAAGCACTTAATTTACCGTTCAAGCAACGGTTCCCCTATGACTTATGGCCGTTTGTCCAACCAACAAGATCCAGGCATTTAACCGTTAGTCTAGCCAACCTGTCCCGGAAGATCTCCCCACTTCCAGGCACTAAACTATCTGTCCAACCATCGGCTGTGCAAGTTCGATACTTAACAATCCATCCAACCGATAGTTCCCGGAAGACGAACCATTTTCAGGCAATTAACCGTCCATCCAACCAACGGGTCTCGGAAGACCTACCCACTTCCAGGCACTTAACCATCCATCCAACCATCTGTTTTGGAAGATCAACGCACTTTCAAGCACTTAACAATGCGTCTAATCAACGGATCCTGGAATATTGATCTATTTCCAGGCAGTGAACCGAGCGTCTAACTAACGGGTCGCGGAAGATCAACCCACTTCCAGGAATTTAACCGTCCGCCCAACCAACGTGTGCTATATGGTCAACCCACTTCCAGGCACTTAATCCTCCGTCCATCCAACGTGTTTCAGAAGATCGACCCACTTCCAGAAACTAACCATCCGTCCAACCAGCAGGTGCGGAAAATTGACCCCCTTCCAGGCACTTAACCGTCCGTCCAACCAATGGCTCCCTGAAGATCGACCAACTTCCAGAAACTAACCGTTCCTAACCGTTCCTTCCGGAAGCTCGACCTACTTCCAGATACTTAAACATCCTTCTAACCAAAGATCCCGGAATATCGACCCACTCCTAGGCATTTAACTGTTGTCGAAACAATTGGTACCGAAGGTTTACCCACTTCCAGGAAATTAACTGTCCGTAGAACCAATGGCTCCCGGACGATCGACCAAATTCCTGGCACTTAACCGTCTGTCAAAGCTACGCACCCTGGCAGATCGACGCAATACAAGGCACTAAAATGTCAGTTCATCCAATAGGTCCCAGAAGATAGACCCAATTCCCGAAACTAACAGTTCCTCCACTCAACAAATCCCAGAAGATCTACCCACTTTCATGCCCTTAACCGTCCATCCAACAAACGGGTCCAGGATGGTCAACCCACTTCCAGGCACTTAACTGTCCATCCAACAAAGGAGCCTTAGAACAACGAACGTGTTTCAGAAATCTACACCTTTACTGGCATTTAAACATCAGTCCAGCTAACGTGTCTCTGAAGATCGACCCACTTACAAAAACTTAAGCGTCCGTCCAACCAACGGGTCACGGAAGATCGACCCACTTCCAGGCACAAACGTCGTTCCAAACAATGGATCATCGATGATTAAACCACTCCCTGGCACTTAACAGTCCGTTCAACCAACTGGTCTCGGAAGATCTATCCATTTCCTGGCACTTTACCGTCCACCCAAAAAACTGGTCTGGAAGATCGAAGGGTCCTGGATTATTGATCCACTTCCATACACTTAACCGACCGTCTAACCAACGGTTCGCGGAAGATAAACACCCTTTCTGGCATTTAAGCAGAGGTCCAACCAACGAGTCCAGTAATATCGACCCTCTTCCAGGAACTTAACCGTCCCTCCAACTAACGGGTCTTAGAAGGTCGACCCACTTCCAGAATCTCACTGTCCGTGCAACTAGCGGGTGCGGAAGATCAAGCCACTTCCAGGAACTTAACCGTCCATCCAACCAATGTGTTCCGGAAGATCAACCAACTTCCTGTAACTAACCATCCATCCAACCAGCCTGTCCAGAAGATCGATACACTTCCAGACACTTAACCGTCCGTCCAAACAACGGGTACCAGATGATCGACCCAATTCTAGGCATTTAAGTTCTACACACTTCAAAAACTAAACCTATTTCCAACCAAGGGTTTCCTTAAGATCTATCCACTTCCAGACATTTAAACTTTCGTCCAGACAACGTGTCCAGAAAGATATCTCCCCTTCCATGCACTAAACTATCTGTCCAGCCACCGGTTCTGCAAGATCGACCTATTTCCAGACACTTAACCGACTGTCTAAGCAACGGTTCCCGGAAGATCGAACCTCTTTCAGGCACCTAAGCCTCCTTCCAAACAATGGGTCACGGAAGATCGAACGTCTTCCTGGCAATTAACCGCCCGTCGATGGCAACGGGTCCCGGAAGATCTACACTATTCCAGGCACGTAACTGTCCATCCAACCAACTGGTCTGGGGTTCGACCCAATTTTAAGCTTTAACCGTCCGTCCAAACAACGGGTCCTGGAAGTTCGATCCACTTCCAGGCAGTTAACCGACCGTTTAACCAAAGGATAGCGGATGATAGACCCACTTCCAGGCAATTAACCGTCCATCCAACGAACGAGTCCCTGATGATCAAACCACTTACAGGACGGGTATTTAAATGTCCGTCAATCCAACGGTTCCCAGAAGATCAACCAACTTCCAGAGACTAACCGTCCGTCCAACCAGCCGTTCTGTAGGACCGACCCATTTCCAGGGACTTAACTGTCTCTCCAACCAACGCACCGGAAAGTTTGACACACTTAAAGAAAGTAACCATCCGTCCAACCAGCTGGTCCGGAAGACCCACCGACTTCCAGGCACTTAACTGTCCCTCGAACCAACGGGTTCCGGAAGATCGACTCACTTGCAGGCACTTAACCGTCCCTCAAACCAAAGTATTTCTGAAGATCGAACCACTACCAGGCGCTTAACCATCTCCCCAACCAATGTGTAACGGAAGATCGACCGACTTCCAGGCACTTAACTGTCCCTCCAACCAGCGTGTATCGGAAGATCGACTCAATTCCAGGCGCTTAACTGTCCCTCCAAACAACGTGTATTTGAATATCGAGACAGTTCTAGTCACTTAAACCTCCCCCCGCAAACAACGTGTATCGGAAGATCGACGCTTAATCGTCTGCGCAACTAAATGAATTAAATTATTTTTCTTTATATATTTTTTAGAAAATCTTACTTAATTTTATGAAATATCGAAAAATAAAAATCTCATGTTTTTCGCATTGATATTAGTTTAACAAAAGCAGTATTCCTTGAAAAGTTTAAATCATCGATATGCTTTTGTCATTTACCAAAAATCTGATGAGAATCGTAAAATATAAATGCAATAAAACTATGACTTTATTTAATTAGAAAATTTTTTAATTGGTTTATAAATAACATATATTGTCTTCAGATGAGAATCGTAAAATATAAATGCAATAAAACTATGACTTTATTTAATTAGAAAATTTTTTAATTGGTTTATAAATAACATATATTGTCTTCAGATGAGAATCGTAAAATATAAATGCAATAAAACTATGACTTTATTTAATTAGAAAATTTTTTAATTGGTTTATAAATAACATATATTGTCTTCAGATGAGAATCGTAAAATATAAATGCAATAAAACTATGACTTTATTTAATTAGAAAATTTTTTAATTGGTTTATAAATAACATATATTGTCTTCAGATGAGAATCGTAAAATATAAATGCAATAAAACTATGACTTTATTTAATTAGAAAATTTTTTAATTGGTTTATAAATAACATATTGTCTTCAGATGAGAATCGTAAAATATAAATGCAATAAAACTATGACTTTATTTAATTAGAAAATTTTTTAATTGGTTTATAAATAACATATATTGTCTTCAGATGAGAATCGTAAAATATAAATGCAATAAAACTATGACTTTATTTAATTAGAAAATTTTTTAATTGGTTTATAAATAACATATATTGTCTTCAGATGAGAATCGTAAAATAT